>CM058040.1:62241240-62740858 GCA_030169165.1 Centaurea solstitialis
TGCGACCAGTTCAACCGGGAACCGGAAGTGAAACTGGTTCAATAGAACCGGTGAAACCGCTAGGTTAAACCGCTAAACTGGACCGTTTTGAACCGCTTTAAACCGTTTTTTACTTTTTTTTTTTCCTTTTTTCATCTACTTCTCAAATGCAAGGTTAATATTTTCATAAACATAGTTATATAATGTACTTTTGATATGTTAGTAGGCTTTATTTTTGTTACATATTTTTATATTTGGTATTCTAGAAAATGAAAACAATGATAAAGATAGTGTACTTTTTAAATGTTGTATTTAAGTATTTTTTTTATGTTGAAAGTGTTCTAAACTTATCTACAATTTTTTAGTATTTTTTTTAAATAATTATGAGTCATCCGGTTCTTTAAAACGGTTCGACCGGTCCGACCGATTGAACCAGTAAACCAATAAAGCAACCGGTTTGATGACCGGTCCGGTTTTCAAATCGTTGCTCCTAAATCAAGTTCTTTTCAACAATTCTTGAATGAAACAACATATGTCATGTCAAACATAACCTTGCCTTTTTTAGAATGGAACAAGTACACGATAACCCCTTGTTGAGTTAAAAATGTGTGATTCAAAAGTATAAAGGGGTGATTTTGTAATTCAAATAACACCTAAGGCGGAAGATGTAACTTTCTCATAATTTGTGAACGTTAATAATATCCCCCCTGCGGAGATAAACGAGTCGTGGGTTATGTTCGTATACTCCGCCCCCACACGCTACATATCCTGCACCTTCACAAACCTGCCGTTGCAGCAGAATCTTCTTCTTCTTCACCAATGGATCAACAACAACATCTACTCTACGATGAAGTCCTAGTAAACGGCGCCAAAACAGCACTCACTCTCTCCACCGACGGCATACTCCGGTGGTATGATCACCGGAAAGTCCTCCACTGCCTCTCCGTCGAGAAAGAAGTTCTCGGACTATCAATCACCGGACAACAGATCGAAATCAGGTCATTTGTTGAGATTGACATTGCCGGATGTTGCTTTGGAAGTAGCAGGAAGAGTTTGGAGAGGAAGAGCTTCGTTTTCGAGTCGTTGTCGGAGGATTCTCGACGGAATTTGTGCGACAAGATTCAAGGATGCATTGATTCTTTAGGTAATTCATCCTGAATTAAGCTGTGGATTTGTGCACAATTTAGGTTAACTTGTTTCATTTGATTTGGTTTTAGTTAATGGTGAAAATGTTAGATGATGATGTGCTTGAAAATGTCATTGAGCTAGAGATTTTAGTACGAATCTATTCAATTATTGATAGATAAATAAGTAAATATAAGTAGAATAGTAGCCAAATGCTTTTATACAATTATACAACACAGATTCTCGTGGTTGCTAACCAATGTTGGTTCAAGTGGACTGTGGACATGGCTATTTTTCTGTTTGCAATTAACAACTTTGAACTTAGTTCTTACCTATGAAAGCGTGGGCACTTGGATGTGTGAAAAATCATGAAGATGGAGTTGATTTGGATAAATATAAAACTAGTATGTATGGTTGAAAGGTGCATTTAATTTGTACTACTCCCTAGGTGCCATGATTTGAAATAGCAAATGTAACATGTTTATGTTCCAAGAATAAGTTATATTTAGTGTCAGTTTATCATTACACAAAATAAATTCTTTACCTTTGCCAAGATTTAGAAATATATTTAGAAGTACACTATGATGGAGCTAATAGAAATATATTATATGTCAAATGCATAGATTTTAGAATACAATGCTTGAGTTAGATGTCCCTTATTTTGGTGGCACAAAAGTTTATTTTATCATATATTTCTTTATGTATAAGATTAGTTGAGAATGAAGTTGTGTATCTTCACTTTATGTTAGTAGTGGATCAAGTTTTATTCAAGTGCATATTTCTAAGGTGACATCAAAGTCAATTGTTTACTCATTTCTTCATTTTGTTTGGTAAATGTGAAGTTGTTAAGGACTTGGTAGTTGGTACCATGGTTTTCCATCGAATGGATCAAAAGGGATTTTACTCTGAACCAAAGGGCACATTGTCTTTCTATACCTAACAAGATTAGCTTTTCAGTTGTCTGTTTTGACTAGATTAAATGCTCTTAACTGTATTTTATATGCAAAAATGTGACCTTTGCAGTTCTGATGCGACTTGAATTGACTTTGATCCACATAAATGCAGCTAAATTACTCGATTAGAAGTGAAGATGAATTATGTTCCAAATTAGAGGACATTGGAGTGGGAGCCTCCCTTTTAAATATTGTGCATGTAAATGGAAAAGAGGAACATTATGGATTTCAATAGAGGGAAAGCACAGTTATATCACAGCTAATATTTAAACTAGTTCAGAGGGAAAGAGAGATAGATGACTTTTTCGAAAGGGAGGAATAGGAACAGCTATGCTTTGAAGTTGAAATTTGAGACTGTACTTTTTGGTTCTCAAAACATGATTCCTTTACTCCTATCATAATTTCCAACCACTGATATGGTGGTCATTTCTGAGACTGTTTCTAAATTTTCACTAATGGCATAATAAGGTAGTATGGTACTAATTAGTTTTGTTTGGTGGGTAGTTTGATGGGCATTTCTACTATGTAATAGAGCACTGCAGAGTAGTGGAGAGTGGTGTACAGGTTATGGTGGTGACAGCATTTTTTGTGATTAATTAGTTTGTAGAGTCAAACACCTTGTTTAGTTTTGATTTACAAGATATAACATATAAGTTCACTTTCCTGTTACTGTGAATTACTTTGTAATGTAGGGAACTTCTACTCCAACTTGATTTATGTGGTCAAAGGGACAAACTTAAATATTTACAATTGATGACATTGCCTTTTTTTGGTGTCCTTTCACAAACAGAGGGAGTTTATGGCTTGTCTAACACCAAGTGACTGATTTTTATTGATCAGAGTGTTAAATGGATAATTGTTGTTGCATTGCTGCACCAAATACTATCGAACCTTGTCAATGAATTCTTTAATTTAGTTCATGTTCATATTACCTCAGGCTACATAATTGATTTTCAGTAATGATAGCCTAAAACCTATAATCTCAACTTCTCTCTTATCATTTCCACCTGCTTTGTCTTTTGTTTGTGTATTTATCGCATCTGGTTTTCCAAGTATGGTACTTCTCATTTCTCTTACAATGGTTGTTCCAGGTCGGCCAAAGAAGCTGTTTATATTCGTTAACCCGTTTGGAGGGAATAAATCCGCTGCCAAGGTTTTTACTGAAGATGTCAAACCAATACTCGAGGATGCTAATATCGAATATACAGTACAAGGTTTGTTGCATGTGCATCTATTAAGCATGCATTGTCAATTTATTGTTATAATCATGCTCATTAGGGTTATCTTAACCTCAGAAACTAAATATCAGCTTCATGCGAAAGAAGTTTCTCATACATTGGATCTTGCAAAGTACGATGGGATTATTTGTGTTAGCGGAGATGGCATATTGGTTGAGGTTGGTTTGTCACACATATCTGCTTTTAGAACTAAACCATGCTACATGAAATTAAAGTAAAACATCATTGCACATTTTGAAGAGAATTTCTTTTGTAGAAATTGCAACCTTACCATCACGAAAATAAACTATAAAGTAGCTGTGTTTTATGTATATGTGTGTATGTACGTGTAATAAAATGAAAATGCAGGAAGTTGGATTGGCTACACAACTGCATACCAATAAAAGGGATGCTCGGTGCTCCTTTGAATGGTGAAGTCGAGTGTTGCCACAAAGTGTTTGGATATTTGCAGAAATAAGAAGCTTTAGTTTTTGAAAGTTGAAATATAGAACATATTTTGTGTTATAATTAGCTACCACCTTTCCCACAAGAGTTGAACATTTGACCCTACATGCCTATGTAAAATTGTTGACAAATTCCCTAATGCAGATTGAAACTAAATGACATCTTGTGACTTATCCTGTTACAACGGTCATAATATGAATTTGTGGTCAGGATCGTGATTTGAAATAGCAATGCGGCTATATAGCGGTCCAAAAAGAGCCGTTCGTATAATAATTATAATTATATATATGCGTGCATAACTCAACATATTAAAAAATATAAGAATAATGATGTCCAAGTCCAAATAAAAACAATTGTACAATGTGAATACTTTTTATTCAAATCCAGAGGTCAAAGTGGTGGTGTCCAAATCCATAAAAATAAGAATAATGGTGTCCAAGTTCAAAAAAACAAAAATAACGGTGTCCTAGTCCAAAATAACAAGAATAATGAAGCCTTGTCATTGTTGGACTAAATTAATGAATGCAAATCCTAAATAAAAGCCTACAAAATTACTATTTAAACACCAAAATGGCCTATCTACAAATAGTGGTTATCCGGCTGCTTTTTTGCATTCAAATTGCAGTCAGTTAGCGGTCAATAGCGCCGGTAATTGGGAGACCACTATTTGATCACTGATATTTGTCCTATGGCCGCAACCTAGCACTGCTATAGCGGTGCGATTAACAGCATAGCTTATGACCAAAATGAATCACAACTACTCTTAGTGACTGTACGGATAGTAGGCAACTTAACTTGAACCTTTATTAGTAATGGAAAGATTGCAATTCTTCTTGTGGGAGACCTATAGAAGGAAATTGTTACTAATTTTGCAGGATTTGTATTAATTATCATTTATGGAGTTGCTCCCTAACTAAACCTAGAATTATGGTCTTATCATTAACCAATGCTAGGTTAATGATTATTAGGCTAAAATATTGGTTAACTAGTCAGACGGTGTTAGTAATTTGGAATTGTCTATCAGAACCTACAGTAAATTTGCTATGCATGGTAGGAATTAGGATAACGTAAATATCTCTCAAGTTGTATTTGTGATGTACAACAGTTGTTTCAGTCGAGTTTCTGAAATTTTCTTATCCGATGGACCTCTACATGATTATTGATTTGTAACACCATTGTGGTTGCATATAACTTTAAAGCATATTCGACATGTAGTTAAATATGCTTGCTCATGGTTACTTATGGCTAATCAACTATCTAAACCTCTAATAGCAATTTAATCTCTTTGCCTTCATGGGCTGGAAATTCTAGTAGGTTGTCAATGGTTTGCTTGAAAGAGAAGACTGGCAAGCAGCACTGAAGATGGCTATTGGAGTTATACCTGCAGGTCTGTTCATTACTTCCTCATTTTCCTTGGCCTTTACTATAAGATACATATAGCATGCATGGTGGAAGTGTTACCATGAGCTTCATGGAGTCAGTATATTTTGATAGATGAAATCTCATTACAATTTTTGAATTTTTTTGTTCAAAAGTTTCTTACAGGGTTACCCTGACCGTGATCCATCTACTAATCGATATCGAATCTTAATCTTTGTGATAATATTGTGAGTTTTTAGGGAGAGGTGAGGGAACCATCTATGGAAAACTGCTTTCTTAATCTCTCCACATGTGAAGTAACTAAATGAAAACAGCAGTTGAGTGGACTCCGCAGTTTTTTAGTACAGAAAGTTTGTTCTTCCTTTATTTTCTTTTCCATTTGGTATGGTGACTGCTGCATAGTAACCTCAACCTCTTAGCGTATAATGAATTCTGAGCTCGATTGAATATAAAGCCCTTTGTCCTAAACTAATTGGAATTGGCTAAAAGTGGAGCCTAGAAACTAAAAGAAAAACAAAATATGATCCTACCTAAATAGATACATGAATTGTGTTGCATACTATTTTATATAAGGTCAAATTCTTAGTTAAGTCCCCTTTCACTACCTATACCCGAGTTAATTTCAGCTCATACGGGTTGGTGTAATTCTCTTATTTTGAGGGGAACATGATTGTGGTGTGGCATCGGCTGATTTTTTTTCTCTACTATTACTTTGGAACTTAACGAGAGTACTTTTTTTTTAAGGTACTGGAAATGGCATGATAAAATCTCTTCTAGATTCGGTTGGGCAGCCTTGTACAGCTGCTTATGCTATGCTTGCTGCAATTCGAGGTATAATTTTATTTGATAATTTCTTCTGCATACCTGCGTGCTTACTGCAAGTCCTATGCCTTGATTGAAAATTTTTGTTGCATGCTCCATTTTATGGCAGGGCATAAACGCTCTCTGGATGTAGCTACAATATGGCAAGGGGATACTAGATTTTTTAGTGTCTTGATGCTTGCATGGGGTATAAACTACTTTAACTTTCACATTGTCGTTTTATTTCAAATTGTAGGTCTTGCTATCTTTTACCCTTGCACTTGGTTTTGTGTTATAACTTACCAGATAGTTCCATAGTAGTTAATTATAAATGGCTCCTTTTCTTTTTCTTAAAGGTCTGATAGCAGATATAGATATTGAATCTGAGCAGTATCGGTGGATGGGAAGTGCTCGAATGGATTTCTATGTAAGTTTCAATGTTTTTTTGTTTTGCATATATTACAGTCATTGAAGAAGCATGCTATTGTTTCTAGTTTGTCTTTAGACCATATATAGCAGGACAACCGGAAGTTGTCAGGTTTTTATAGTCTTTGCCCAATAAAATTGTCTCGGGAACATATATGAATAGGTTCTTATGAGAGTATATAGGCATGTTGGTGAAAAATACCAAGGTAAACCACGATGGCTTCTAAATAAAGTCTCTAACTAGTTTACTCTTTGTTTGTATTGAACAATAAAATCTTGTGATTGATTAATAGGAACTATTGTAGGTTCACGTTGTCGCCTGTTGGTAACAATTTGTTGTCAAGTGGCGATTCCTCGTAAGGGCCATTCTTAATGCACTCCTGTAAGGCACTGCTGTCTCCATTCCTCAATAAAGCGCAAAAGACCATGTTGCCTCACAATTTATCCCATGTCAATGTTCTTTTCTTGATTTTGACACATTAAGTTGCATTTATACACGTTCATAATTGTCTGAAATTTTAATGTAAATAGACCGAGAAGCACATAGACATGGGATGTTGCACCTGATGCATTTTATAGTCATAGGAGCTCCCATAAAAAATTCAGTAATGATCTAGCCTATCTTTAGATAATTTTAGCAACGTCTTACAAGTGACCACACTCGCTTAACTGTTGAGCAATGTCCCACATCGGACACAAAGTGAACTTGTTATGTGCTTATAAGGGTCTTGGGCTACTCCACTTATAGCCAATTGGTTTTGAGTTGGAACCCCACAAACTTACATGGTATCAGAGCAAGGTTCACCCGTGGTTGGTCAAAAAGCCGCACGGACTCCACTTAACCCAAAAAGTATCCACGTGTTAGGCAGAAAGAACGCCACACGTGAGGGGGCGTGTTGAGCAATGTCTCACATCGGACACAAAGTGAACTTGTAATGTGCTTATAAGGGTCTTGGGCTACTCCACTTATAGCCAATTGGTTTTGAGTTGGAACCCCACAAACTTACATTAACAACCGGAAATTATTACAAGCCTACAGTGGTAATATTTTTTGGCACCAAAAAATATTAAACTTATAAACTCATTCCAAGGAGGAGTAGTGGCCTCTTTTTCTCTGTTTCAGAATCATCTTCTTCTCTCTTTCAATTTCCAGACTTTTTACCATTTGATGTATTACCATTGTTTCTTTCCCACTGATCAGATTTTCTACTTGTCATATTTCTACTTTCTTTTTTGATGATATATACTATACTTTATAGCAAGGGTCAAGTATGCTAATATTCCTAGATCTGGCATTGACCCTGGGAGTCAAAAATACTAAATTTCAGTATAAATCATTGCCAGATTTCTGTCCATGAGTGAATACAAAACGTGTTTGTCATTTTTGAAATTAAATTAATTGTTTTTCCGAAGTCATGAAAAATCCAAAATAGTCATGTTTTTCATCGGCATTGGAGATTTCCTTGACTGGGATGTACACAGTCCGTTTGTTCACTTTTCTTGCTTGCATAATTTGTAATTACATGAATTGTCGGCAGAAGAAACAAATGGAATACAATTGGTAGAACAAGAGAATTATTTTCATCAAGTATAGTTGCATTATGGGACATTTCAAATAAAACATATAAGTAGACTCGTTTGAGTGAGTAGTCTTAAAGGATATAATATTTTTTGTAATATTTGTGTTAGTTGGGCCTCATTTAGTTCACGGATAGTATTCTACCAATGTGCACACAGAGAGATGTTAGTTTGCTTTCTTGGTCCTTTACTTTGATGGTGTTAAATTTGCAGGATTCTCCCTTCAACAATTCCTAGGTTCTGTTTTTTTAATCCAAAAGATGATGCATGTGTTAGTGACATTTGTCAATGTGTATAAAGTTTTGTGGATGAAAGTTAATATAATTCACTCTTGCAACAACTTATTCAGGGTCTTCAACGAATTCTACGACTGCGGAGATATAATGGCTGTATTTCTTTCGTGCCCGCTCCTGGCTTTGAAGATGTAGGAGAGCCAAGTAGTTTAGGTGTCGAATCTATGGAAACTCTTAAGGCTCAGCAGTATGGTTACGAGGGCCCTAAGGTTGAATTGGGAAGCTCAAGATGGAGAAAGCTTAATGGTCCATTTATTTCTATTTGGCTTCATAATGTTCCTTGGGCTGCTGAAAACACCATGGCCGCACCCAATGCCAAGGTTGGTTTCTTCTTATAATTCAATACAAATCAACCGTATGAAAACTGGGTTCTTGAATTCAAATTTAAGTAGGATTTTTAGTCAGGCATTCTAACAGTCTAACATATAACCTCTATCCAAGTTGATAATCAGGTGCCTCTTTTTCAGGTTCTTATGTTTTTTCAGAAGTAATTCTTAAGTCAAATATTTACTAGGTGTAGTATCATGTGAGTAGTTGAGTTAATGGGGAGAAGCATGAGAAGTGGATCTGAAGTTATTGATCTCTTCTAATCTCAAGCCCTCCCATGAATTGCACCTTAGAAAGGCATTGCTCCGGTGCATCTCATTCTAATGTGCGTCCATATGCATCCAAGGGTTGATAACCACTTCTCATGCTTCTCATGTTAACATCAACTTCTCACTAGAACAATCCAACCCATATATACTATCCTCTAAACTATGCTGTTATTTTGTTTCTTATACCCCACCATGGTTAATTCTCCATAAACCCCTTTCAATTATGGTAGAATTTTCAACAAGAAGTTAGGACAATGTAAAAACATTGATGTTTAAATAGAGACTAGAAAGATTCCTTTTACTATATTGGCTTTGCTAAATACTTCGCCTACAATTAAGTTGGAATGGTTGAGAAAGGAAAAGAATTGATCACATCAATAACAATGGAACTAAATTTATTCCGATATCTTAGTATCTGATTTCATCTTTAGACCACAAAAAATACAAATTAACATTAATAGATTTTTGGTGTGTTTACCCCTTTGAACGTGTTGAGCCTTGGTTTGTTTAATATCATATGTAGAAAAGTAAAAAACGTTCTAAGAACAACTTGTTTAATTTCTAAGCATGAGGGGACAGTTTGAAAACTTACCTAGCTTGAGTAGTCGGATGGAGGGCGTTTGGTGTGGGGGTGGCAGCTGTGACGGCGACAATAATAGCCTGATGATAGTGATTGGTGGTGCGGCATGATGGGTTGGAATGGGGTGGGGCAGGGCCGGGGTGAGGTCGTAGCTCTAGAGACGAAAATAGTGCCATGGTGGTCACTGAGGTGGTGGTGGGCCTGGGCCAAAGTAGTGCCATGGTGGTCTGTGGGGTGGGGGCGTGCATAGGGTGGGACAAGGTACGGTGGTAGCTGTCATGATGCCAGTAGTGCCATGGTCGTTGGTGAGGTAGGATGTGACCCACTCCCCTCCCCTCGGCCACCTACCACCAGGCCGTTACTATCATAATCACAGCTTCCGCCCCACCCTCCCTCAAAACCAAGATGGAGATTCCAATTTTCTTTGAGAAATTCCATTCCAATTCCAATGAACCAAACAGGTGGTCAAATTCCATGAAATTCTATTCCAATTCCTTTGAAGCCATATTCCTTTGGTGGATACCATTTCCACCAAATATCATTCTGCAAACCAAACTCCCCCTTGGTATTTTTCCAGTTTCTTTATAGTGTAACCAGGATTCATGAGGGGGATGTATGTTACAAAGTGGGCACAACGGCACAACCACAAACTTAGAAAAAAATAAAGACCACATGATTTACGTTATTCACTTGATTGGTGTGATCAAGCTACGTTCACAATCGCAGTAGTAAGGTCTGCTTAAAAATTGTCAGGAGGTCTTCATGGAAACAACTGCTCTACTCTCAAGGGTAGAGGTTGGATCTGCTTACATCTTACCCAAAACCCACCTTCGGGTGAGTTTGTTTGGATTGGTTTGGTTTATAGTTTACAGATTCTATCTATTTTCAGTCAACCAAGTTGTAATAGATTGAGTCTGCAAAGTGGTCCCTTCTCATGCTGTTCTTTCTTGCTAGGCTAGAAGGTTTTAAACTAACCATCTCCACAATTATAACGACAATCTGTAATGAAGCTGTTTAGCTTTATGGATATTCTTATCTGTAACTGAATTAAGCTTATGAACTTAACTTTGGTGAGGCATTAGTTCTTGGGAGTTGGATTAACAATTAGGAACAGATTTGTAAGTGCTACCATGATTGTTACTAACTCGTCACTTGTTTGATATGTAGTTTGATGATGGTTTTTTGGACTTGATCGTAATGCGGGACTGCCCAAAGTTGGCGTTAATATCCTTGATGTCAGAAATGAGCAATGGGCATTACGTGAAGTCACCGCACGTCTTGTACATTAAGGTGAGCGCATCTTTCTTTCTAGGCTGTAACTTGCACTTCATTTATGATTTACATGTTCCTAAGCTTGTATGCCGATTGAGTGAATCATCAAACCGTATTCATCTACTTATCTACGGGAAGTTTAGCCTTGTCCGGGGAAACTATATAGTGTATATATAGGGACATAGGGTTGGGTTGCGGTGAGAAATTGAGGTTAAAGCGAGAAGTAGAGAAGTGGTTATCAACCGTTGGATGAAAAGTGAATGCACATTAGGATGAGATGCACCAGATCAATCCCCTTCTAAAGCGCAATTCATGGGAGGGCATGATATTAAAAGTGATCAACGGTTTAGATCCACTTCTCACACTTCTCACGTTAAACTCAACTTCTAAACTATTTTTAATTCACATATTAAACTATTTTTAATTGATTCATATATCAACTATACGTTTATATATGAACTTGTGTAATTCCCATATTAACTATTTTTAACTGGTTCATAGATGAACTATACATTCATACATGAACCTGTGTAATTCACATATTAATTATTTTTAAATGATTAATATATGAACTATGTAATTCATATATTAATCATGAGTTCATATATGAACGTGTTTGTCGTCTATTTCTAAAAGTTACAAAACTACCTCTCTGTCTTCAACATACCTACGCGAGGAATTATCCGGTGCTTCACAGTCAAAGCCACGAATGTTGACCGTATGAACGGCTAGAATTCTCCACTTCATTTTTACCATTTCTCATTTGAATCTCTCCCTATATATATTATGTATATTTTATGTATGTAAAGGCGAAGGATCTTGTGAAAAGTAGAACTTCATTAATAAAGAACTACAAAACAGATTCCAAATCATCAAGTAACCAACTAGCGATGCCGAGAACTATGATTGCCTTGCTAACATGTGGGCGCCCTATTTCGCGTGTTTGTAGTTTGGGACCTTTTACGTATTACCGCAGGTCCAAAATCAATACAATATTTTAGCAGACAAACTATATGATTTAATGAAAAGTTTGTAGTTAGGAGGTGGAAAAATGTAGCTATCGATTCTTTCTGCACAATGAAAAGATGTTCGTCCATTTTTTATGTTAAAGGATAATAAACACAAAAGCATCAAAATGACATGAAGTTTGCGTTAGTTTCTATTTAACGTAATGATGATTTTTATTTTCTCCTTAGTGCAACAAAAAGCTCAAAGTTTTTTTAATTTATACCAATTTTACCTGATAAACTGAAAAAGTGTATTTGTTTGATGATTTTGTTGGAAAATTTATGAACAGGTGAAGGCCGTGATCTTGGAACCTGGTTCAAGGATGGGTGACACAACAAAAGAAGGGATCATTGATTCAGACGGTGAAGTCTTGGCAAGAGGTAAAGGAACGTATAAGTGTCACTTAAAGTCTTTGATGGTCTACGACAAGGTTCAAATTGTCGTAGATCAAGGTTTGGCTACTTTGTTTACGCCTGTTTAAATTTGTATATTGGATTACTCTAATCTTATTTCTTAGCTTCTCCCATGATAATTTTTTTAAACACATATAATGAAGATACCAGTTTTTCAAGTCCACTATTCGATCAAAAAAAAAAAAAATGAAACAAACCAAAAGATACATCGAGGGAAAGTATTTATCGGTAAGTTGACTTCTAAAATGGGTTTACGAATTGAAAGTTTGAGATGTAGTAATCTCGAATTTCAATACAAATCTCGATATCAATAGCATCGAACTTTTATTGTTAGAGAATCCGTAATGATTGAACACTGGTGGGGCCCTCGAGCAAAAATAACGGCAAAATATAGAAATGGGAGAGAAATTTTGTATACATGCTGTCTTGCATGCGATAAAAATGAAGTGTGATTGGAGTTGAATTTGTTTTTGATGTTTATGGGCCCGTCGGTGTTTTCCCTTTCTCTTTTGGTTCAAAGAAAGAATGGAAAATTGCATACGAGAAGAAGGGTTTGTAGACAGCCCGAAACAGGGAAGAAGAATCTAATGATTTCCCTAATTCAGTGAGAAAGAAAAACCAGTTTCTTAGAGCTAGGGTAGAGAAGCAATCAACAGAATGGTCCCTGTTGTTCACAAGTGAAGGCACTGAACGGATCAAGGTCTTGTAAATTCATTGTCTTTATTGATTCAAATAAAAAAGAACTTCTTTCGCTATTGAAGCCATGCTTAAACTGTCAGCTTGTTAGCATCTTAGTCTGACTGGAGTTGAATTTGCTTTTGATGTTTATTGGCCCATTAATTTGATATGCATTTTTTTTATCTATGGCTTGAGATGCCCTAAAAAGGGTGGATGCCACCTTCGGAGACATCTACACTGCACCAATCCCACTATCATTATGGTAGAAGGTAATCCAGTACATGTATCTCATTGGTGGAAGAGTAATGCTTGGGCTTGAACTGAGGACCTTATACATAGACTATAGTCACACCGAGGACCTCATGCATAGACTATACTCACACTTTTACTGCTGGGGTCATATCAGTAGGGAAGGTGCCACTATTTGCAGAAGCAAAAGGAATATTTTCAAAAAGCTTAATCAGCCAATAAGTTCTCTGAAGTTGAATATTGGAGCCTCAGTTTGTTGTGATGGATTGGTAAGTTTACTCAAGATTAAAATGATTTGTTTGATGCTACGGATGACCGGTTATGGAGGGGTTGTTTTGTTTTTTTGCGTATGTTATTCTACAGTTGAACCTAATACGATTATAATATTTCAAATTGAATTGTAGCAAAATAGATGGATTTAATCGAATCGCGTTAGAACGGTTCATATATTTTTTAGGGAAAATTTCATCCATGTCCTTAGAAACTTGAGATATTACGCATATCTCCTTGTAAACTTTGATATTACGCATATCTCCTTAGAAACTTCATTAACTCACACATATGTCCTTTTCCTTTTAATTATAATTTAAACATTTAAAAATACTAATAATTATCCCTAAAATATTTCTAATTTGTAAATGACCTAATTACCCTTCCAATTACCAAATAACAAAATCAAATTATCAAAATATTCATCAAAATGAAATTGGCCGATTAGAGTGAAGACGTCGATTCAACTTCACACCTTCCAGCAATCAGCTTCCAATTCGATTTTGCTTCCAATTCCAATTTGATTTCTGCTTCCAATTGGATTTAAAGGTAATATTAGATTTCTACAATTGGTATTGTTCTCTATTTGGATTTCTCTAATTCTATTTTTTTGGGTATGGACGTGATCAATTTGTACAATGGATTTCTACTTGGAAAGATGAGTTTTGATAAGATAATTGCAATAGGTTTTGAGAAATCAATTTGTTAAGGCCATTTATAATTGAGAAATCAATTATAGGAATATAGGAGTAGGAATCAATTTGTACAATGGGTTCTAGACGTTGGACGATTTCCATGTATTGGATAAATTTTTTTTTTCAACTTATAAAACTTGATTATTTGATCGTGGATAACTTGATAACTTGATAATTTTCAACTTTAATTTTTTTCAAGTTATAAAACTCAAAAACTTTGGAATAATTTTTTGAATAAAGTAATCTGAACTTGGTTCAATGGTGATATAGTGAAGATGGATGATAATGTTGATACGACTATCGGTGATGATTCAACACCGAGATGGGAGATAGTGGTTCAATCGCCAATGATTAAGTTTGTATGATATGTATAAGACATATATATTTGTTATTGAATTTAAATGGTTGTTTAATTTCAGTTTCTTTTTTCTATTTTGTTTTCATAATTGAAGCCAAGTAGCACCCAGTTACAAACTTATGTTGAAATATGGAGGATTTTTTCGTTTAGCATTGTGAAGTTGAATCGATGTGTTCTCTCTAATCGGCCGATTTGATTTTGATGAATATTTTGATAATTTGATTTTGTTATTTGGTAATTGGAAGGGTAATTAGGTCATTTACAAATTAGAAATATTTTAGGGATAATTATTAGTATTTTTAAATGTTTAAATTATAATTAGAAAAAGGAAAAGGACATACGTGTGAGTTAATGAAGTTTCTAAGGAGATCTGCGTAATATCAAAGTTTACAAGGAGATATGCATAATATCTCAAGTTTCTAAGGACATAGATGAAATTTTCCCTTTTTTTATGTTTTTTTTTTTGTTACAGAAGAAGCAGAAGAAAAATATATAAAAGTATTGTGATTTATTTGATTTTAAATAATTTGTATTTTTGACCCATAATTTTATCCATGATTTTTTATCGTGTTCGCAATAAACCTTTTTACTTTGAGTAGTAGTAATTACATGGTTTGACCCATAATATTATCCATGATTTGTATTAAATAATTTTTTATGTTTTTTTAGGACGGTTGCCAATTCAAAATAATAACGTTCTCAAAATTAGGACGGTTTCCATTTCAAAATAATCATGCAGGCCTGTAAACGAACTAAGCGAACATGAACCGAGCCTGTTCATGTTCGTTTGTTTAAGTTTAAACAAACACAAACATGAACGGTTAACTGAACAAAAAATCTTGTTCGTGTTCGTTCATTTAGCATATGAGGATGTTCGTGTTCATTTGTGTTCGTTTGTGTTCATTTATTAAACTCTATAACAAACGTAAACGAACGGTTCACGCACGTAAACGAACACGAACGAACATGAACAAATAGAAAATCCTACATATCTTGATTAACATCTAGAAGTTTTTTATTCGAAAGGAGAGATGATGTGTAGTATTTTTTTTAACTTTATTTAAAACATAGTTAAATAATTAAATTACTTAATAAATAATTATATATACTAATATAAATTAACGAACATAAACGAACGAACGGTTCACGAATATAAACGAACGAACATAACCGAAGGTTCACGAACATAATTGAATGAATGAGGATGTTGTTTGTGTTCATTCGTTTATTTAAATGAACGTAAAATCTTGTTCGTGTTCGTTGATTTATTAAACGAACAAACATAAACGAACTTCCCACCGAACAAAATCACGAACGGTTCATGAACGTTCGGTTTGTTTACAGGCCTTACCCTCAATTTCCCCATGATTTACATTTCATTATAACTTGGGTTCACTAAGGGCTGATTATGAAATTCTTACCGCGTAAATGTTTATTGAAATATTTTTAAAAATGGGTCGACTCGTCGGTTGAACCGAAACCGAAGAAGAGGCCGGGTCAAATGCGATCGGGACTATGGCAATTTATGGCCCCAAGTAAATTGGTTGGTTTTATTAAAAACTAGTTGAACCGGTCGTAGCGAACCAGTAAAAAACTGGTTGAACTAGTTGTATCGATTTCTGATTTTCTGTTGTGCACGGTTTTCGATTTCTACATTTACTTGGGTTAGATATGGAATCATATAATGTTTGACATTGATATCAATGATTTGGTTTGATTGTTGATGCGGTAAAATATATATAAAATATGTACCAAGTTTTACCCTTTTGAAAATCACCCAACTAGATTACCACACACAGGCAAGCGTACCTAATCGGGAATAATATAGTGTAGGTAAGTCCATGTATCGTTCTTACCACAGAGAACAATTAAGCTAGAAGAGCTACTAAAGTTGTTGTTAATTAATCTGAAGAAAATATGCTTTTTGTAACACCCCCATATCCGTTTATGAAAATTTTTAAAAGTTTATTAAATAAAACCTCCATGTAATGACTTGTAATAAAGCAATAAATCCAAAATTCCCCAATTAAATTTTAAACGTCAACAAACAAGCTAAAATAACCAAAATCATATAAGGTCTAGATCGGATCGGAACGCCATGTCACTAGCTGGAACCCTCAAGCCGGAGCTTTGCCCTTGTCAACACCGGAGCTCGTACCTAAAACATTTAAAACACGAGGGGTAAGCTCAACCGCTTAGTGAGTAAAGTTACATACGATAAATCACAATTAAATGCACATACACATTCATCCACATTAACAGCTTAACGGTTTCCCGTTTACCGGACCATCCCGCAATCCGGCCTCCGCGGTTTCCCGCCCTTCGGGTCATCACGCAACCCGAACCATCACCAGATAACATCAACAGCACGTATATATATATATATATACATAAAATTATAACCTACCGCATGTAAAACCCACTCACCTCAATATGCCACGTACGCGCAAGAAAAGTCTCGCTCACAAGTGTAACCCACGCAACCACTCTGAAATAAGCACAATATATCCTACTCGTTATTTTTAACGATTAATTACGAGATACTAATCTAGAATTATAACTTTCCTTTTAACCGAGTTGAACGGTAGCACAACACTTCACGAACTAGACCAAACCCAACCCACCGATATCGGTTGGCCGAGACGGCGGTATTGGCGGCGGCGACCCGCCACCACCACCGTGCTTCGTCCGAGGGACAACGGCAGCCGCGAACCAACTCGCCACCACCGCTGGCTCACCCCGACCACGGCACAGCAGCGGCGGCTGGACCATTCCGGCTTCACCGCCGGCGCACACTACACCGCTAGAAGCAGCGGTGACCGAGGATGGCTTCGGCCACCGCCAGTCACGGGAAAAACAGGAACACCGCCCCTGGCGGTCACGAGGCAGCGGCGGCGAGGAGTTAAACCCATCACCACCGCCGGAACGGTCAACCATCAACAACAGCGGCGGCCGGCCACTCACCGGCGCCGTTTCGACGCAAGGACTGATCACGACGGCAAGGTGGATTCACCAAGCCGCCGGACGACTTCGAGTTGGGTTGACAGCAGCAGCGGCCACTAGACCACCGCCGCCCACCAATCCCGTCATCACCAAAGGACGCACGGCAGCAGCTAGCGGTGGCTAGCCACCACCGGCGCCTGAACCACGCACACAGCCACCCCCCCCGCCGCTTCACGGCTACAGCCGTTGACGGCTTCACCCGCCACAACGGGCACGGCGGCGATACGGCATGAGCCGCCACCCCCACCGTCACTCGACGGTTAAAACAACAGCCGCAGCGGCGGCGATCCGGTGGAGAACCACCGCCAACAAACGACTTAGTACGCGAGAGAATGAGGGCTTACCTACGGCGATCCCTCGAACCTCTTCCGGTAACCCGAACTCTCTCTCGTCCGCTCTCCTCGAACGCCGGTCTCTCCCTCTCCTTCCTCTACCTTAGGTCACAAGAAACACAATTGGGAGAAGTGGTAACCCTAGGGCTTTTATCTAGGTTTGACGGGCCTCCTTTCTCGTTGCTTGACCCGCAAGTAATCACTAACCTAACCCTAATAGTTATGATAATAATAATAATAATAATAATAATAGAAAAAAAATAACAATAATACTAATGTTAATAATAGTGAACGGGATGTTACAACTCTCCCCCACTTACAAGGATTTCGTCCCCGAAATCAGTCTGAGAATAGCTCCGGATAATGCTCCCGCATCTCTGCCTCCGGCTCCCAGGTCCACTCGGAACCTTTCCGATGCTGCCACTGCACCTTCACGATTCCGATCTCCTTGCTCCGCAACCTCTTCACCTTCCGGTCTAACACCGCAACCGGCCTCTCGACGTAGTTCAGGCTCTCGTCCACCTGAATATCGTCTAAAGGAATGTGCGCCGTCTCGTCGGCGAGGCACTTACGCAACTGCGAAACGTGAAAAGTGCTGTGGATCTGGCCTAGTACCGCAGGCAGCTCCAAACGATAAGCTACCTTCCCAACATGTGCGAGAACCGTGAACGGTCCGATGTAACGAGGCCCCAGCTTGCCCCTCTTTCGGAACCGAATCACGCCCTTCCAAGGAGAAACCTTGAGTAGTACTCGGTCTCCCACCCGGAACTCCAAATCCGACCTACGGCGATCAGCATAGCTCTTCTGCCGGCTCTGAGCTGTCCGCAACCGCTCCCGGATCCTCTGAATATCCTCCGTGGTCTTCTGCACAACCTCGGTGCTACCAAGAACACGTTGTCCGACCTCACCCCAACAGATAGGAGTACGACATCTCCTCCCATAGAGCATCTCAAACGGCGGCATCCCAATGCTAGAATGGTAACTGTTGTTATACGAGAACTCCGCCAGGGGTAGATACGTATCCCAACTGCCACCGAAATCCAAAACGCAAGCTCGCAGCATGTCCTCCAAGGTCTGAATCGTCCGCTCACTCTGACCGTCTGTCTGAGGGTGGTACGCGGTGCTAAAATGCAACCTGGTACCCAACTCCGAATGAAACCTCTCCCAAAACCGAGAAGTGAAACGCACGTCCCAATTGGAGATAATCGACACTGGCACTCCGTGCCTCGATACCACCTCATCCACGTAAATCTCCGCCAGCTGCTCCGCGGTCGAACTCTCCCGAATAGGAAGGAAGATAGCGCTCTTGGTCAACCGGTCCACTATAACCCAAATCGCGTCAAACTTCCGAGGGGTTTTCGGGAGCTTGGTGATTAGATCCATAGTGAGGTTTTCCCACTTCCATTCGGGAATCTCGAGAGGCTGCATCTTGCCGTGAGGCTTCTGATGCTCGGCCTTGACCTTTAGACAGGTCAAACACGACTCCACGTACCGAGCCACATCTCTCTTCATCCCTGGCCACCAATAACCCGTCCGCAGATCTCGATACATCTTAGTGGCTCCAGGATGAATTGAGAATCTAGACTTGTGGGCTTCCTCAAGCAAGGTCTGCCGCACCGTGCCCGCTCGAGGAATCCACACTCTACCGTACCTGGTCAGCAACCCTCGACTATCCCTGACCAACGCGGCCATCTGTCCCCGAATCCGCTCTCCATTCTGGTTCTCCTCCTGACTTGCCTCCTCTTGTGCCCGCAGAACCAGGCCCACAAAGGAGGTAGTCACCGCCATCTTCAGATGTGAGATACGAAGCGGTGCGTGCTCCGTCTTTCTACTCAAAGCGTCAGCAACCACATTGGCCTCGCCTGGATGATAGAGAATCTCGCAATCGTAGTCCTTGACTACGTCAAGCCACCTCCGTTGTCGCATGTTCAGATTCGGCTGCTCCAAGAAGTACCTCAAGCTCCGGTGGTCCGAGAAGATGGTGCACTTTACCCCGTACAGGTAGTGCCTCCATAACTTGAGGGCAAATACCACCGCCGCAAGCTCAAGGTCGTGCGTGGGGTAATTAGCCTCGTGAGGCTTCAACTGCCTCGAAGCGTAGGCTATCACTCGACCCCTCTGCATCAGAACACAACCCAAACCCAGCCGAGATGCGTCGCAATAAACCGTCATGTCTTCCACTCCCTCCGGTAAAGTCAGAACCGGAGCCTCACATAGCTTCTGTCTCAACGTGTCGAAAGCCATCTGCTGCTCAGAACCCCAAACGTATGGCTCACTCTTCTTCGTCAAACGCGTCAAAGGTACTGCAATCTTAGAGAAATCCTGGATGAACCGTCGGTAGTAGCCGGCTAAACCCAGGAAACTCCGGATCTCGGTAGGTGCCTTCGGAACTTCCCAATTCATGACTGCTTCAATTTTCGCCGGGTCCACCTTGATGCCTTCCCGGTTAATAATGTGGCCCAAGAACTGGACCTCCTCTAACCAGAAAGCGCATTTTGAGAATTTGGCGTAGAGACGCTCCCTCCTTAGAACCTCAAGCACCTCCCGCAGATGCACCACGTGCTCCTCCCTCGTCTTCGAGTAGATCAAGATGTCATCAATGAAAACGATCACGGACCGATCGAGCATCGGCCGACAAACCCGATTCATAAGGTCCATGAAAGCGGCTGGAGCATTGGTAAGCCCGAACGGCATTACCAGAAACTCGAAGTGGCCGTAACGGGTTCGGAAAGCGGTCTTGTGGACGTCCGCTTCCTTCACCTTCAGCTGGTGATACCCTGACCGAAGATCGATCTTAGAAAACCACGACGTCCCCTGAAGCTGGTCAAATAGGTCATCAATCCTAGGTAGAGGATACCTATTCTTGATGGTCACCTTATTGAGCCCCCGGTAATCAATGCACATACGGTGACTCCCGTCCTTCTTCTTTACAAACAAGATCGGTGCTCCCCACGGTGAGCTACTTGGGCGAATAAACCCCTTCCCCGAGAGCTCCTGCAACTGCTCAGACAACTCCTGAAGCTCCGGTGGAGCCAGACGATAAGGTGCTCGCGCAATCGGTGCCGCTCCAGGTACCAAGTCAATGCCGAACTCGATCTGCCTGTTAGGTGGAAGACCAGGCAGATCCTCTGGAAAAACGTCTGGAAATTCGCTGACGACTGGCACATCTGCTACCGATAGTTTCCCCTCCTTCGCCTGTTCCCCTATAGCATAAACCAAGAAACCCGTACACCCCCGCTGGATGTATTTCCGAGCTTTCGCGACAGAACAGAAGGATGTAGATACCCTTCTCCCCTTGCCGTACACCACCAGCTCTCCCCCACTTGGATTCTGGATGCGTACCAGCTGCCCCGCTACATCAGTTGTCGCCCGATTTGGAAACTGTAACACCCCAAAACCCATAACGATAATAACATGCATATAATATAAATCCCAGTGATCTAAAACGCAATTTCATAATATTTGGTTCAAAAGTAAATAGCTAAAGAGTGCATGCGGAACATCCCTCCACAACTGAGATTCTAAATTTAGGATAAACTACTAAACTTCTACCGGTAGAGCTACTCTAGAGGTCTACCTTCTCCTTGCCTCTCACCACACGCTCTTTCCCTGAAAAGGTTTGAGATTTTGAAAACGAGGGTTAGACCGAAAGGTCTAGTGAATTCCCTCAAAACAGTTTAAAACACAGTTCCGGCCCGCTGGCCGTAAAATCAGATATCTCAAATAAACAGGAAAGCATCATGAGTAATAAAATCACAATACAACAAACCGGATGGCCGGATCCCCCGGATACACAATTTAAGGAGTGACGGACATAGTCCGTGCCTCGCACCATCCCACAAACAACCTTACGTGGCCGGATCTCCCCGATTCTCATTTAAGGAGTGACGGACGTAGTCCGTGCCTCACACCACTAAACTTCCCAGGGATGTACGGTCCCATGGTACTCATTACTCACAATGCAATCCCGAAATGTTAAAATAGCATGTACATGATGATCATCAATATAGCATTCACAACCATTTATAACTTCACAAAATCACATTTATATCATCAAAACATTGGCAAATCGAATGGATAAGTTTAAAACAGTAAAAGCAGACCATTCATTTTCAGGTAAGGGAACTCACCTGAGCTTAACTTGCTGCTTACTCTATCTCCTGGTATCTGTAAAAATTCCTAAGGTATAAGTGATTCGCGCTTAGAGAAATCCACAACTAGGATACCCCCTAGGCAGACTTATTTTTAAGGGGTTAAACTACTATGGAAAATCCTTCTCCGAAAACTAACTCTACTGACACAGACCTCCCAAAACCCGACTCAAGAATCCCGATTCGGGACACTACCACTCCCGATTCGGGAAATGGCAATTCCCGATTCGGGAAACGCCAATTCCCGATTCGGGAGGCATCCCACTCCAAAATCCCGAATTCAAACGATACGAGGTCAAAGTGACGACTAAGTTGGCCAAATCCCTCGATTCGGAAATCATAGATTTTCCAATTCGGGAAAGGCAAACGAAGAAATGAGTTTCCACCCAATCACCCAAGCATAATCCCGATTCGGGTGACATGAACTCCCGATTCGGGAAACATGAATTCCCGGTTCGGGAAACATGAATCCCGATTCGGGGAACATGAGTTCCCAATTCGGGAAACGCAACCAGATTCCGAAAAAGGCTAAAATCAGCCGAAAATCGATTCTAGCTTGATCTAAAACGCTTCCTCAAACAATCCAAGGTAATCCTACATCAATTATCAACATTTCCTTAGCTAAAAGGGCATCGAAACTAACCTTGGTGATGAAATCTCGACTTTGAAGATGAGTGTAGCACTAATCTTGACCTCCAAGAAACACACACCAAACACACACACTAAAAGTTTCCCCAAAATGGTAAAAACCCTAGCTTAATACTATAAATAGTATGGGCTAAAAGGCTAAGCCCATACCATTTATGGTATAAGCCCAACTATCAAACTTTACCCAAAATGTCACAATTCACCCCTAAGGTTCAAATTCTTTTCAAAATTGGTCATCTTTAACGAGTGACTAACATTAGTACTAACTTTTAAACTCTGGTCATTACAGAAACATCCAATCGATCCCGACAACCACGTCCACTCCGTTCATGGGAATGGGGATGAGATTGATGCTGAAACGAACTCCGAAGATATCAATGCTGCACCCCCGGTACACGTGCTCGACCACTTGCACTTCCTCCGCAGCTACGTCGATTGCCTGAGGACTATCCAGATTACCGAGCTCGATCTGGAAGTCCTTACAGAACCTACGCGACACATAGGACCACGTGGCCCCCGTGTCGAAAAGCACTAAAGCCGGTTTCGAGTTGACAGGAAATATGCCTAAAGTACACATTTAACGACAGATACACTAATCTTATTACTAACAAATAAAGTAAGCTACCATCAATAATCGCATAAGAATTATAACAAGGAAAACCTGTAATCACGTCAGGTGCCGTCTGCGCTTCCTCTGCAGTCATCTGAAAAGCTCGTCCACGGGTGGTAGTAGCTCCGCTCTTCCCCTTGGTGGTAGCGTCAGTAATCATGAGTGTCGTCGGAGCAGGGGCCAGAGCTGGAGTCTTCTTCAGCTGAGGGCAGTCGGGCTTGATATGCCCCGGCTGGTAGCAATGGAAGCAGAGCCTAGCAGTCTCCTTGCAGTCCTTGCTAAGGTGGCCCGCCTTGCCACATTTGTAACACGACAACTCCCGCGGCCTGCACTCGCCCCGATGGTAATGCCCGCACTTTGGACAACTCGGGGTCCCGCTCCTGCTATCGTTCCTTGCCCCTTTGAATTTTCTTTGATGGTCCCGACTGGTCCTCTGCCTTCCTCTTCCCTTGCTGACACTCCTCCAAAATTAGCTCCTGCGCCCGCGCTACCTCCTGCATGTCACTAAAGGTCTTGCACCTCCCCGTGGCCACCGCCTTCTTGATTTCTGGCTTCAGCACTCCCAAGTAACGAGCCATCTTCAGCGACTCGTCATTCGCGTATCCCGGCACAAACAGCAGCTTCTCCAGAAACTGCGCAGTGATCTCGTTCACGGACTCCGTCGTCTGAGTCAGCTTTAGAAACTCGGCTGCTATCCGCTCCTTTTCGATACGAGGTGCGAACTCCTCGTCAGACAAGGCCCGAAATTCCTCCCAGGTCAATGCAGCGATCTGCACCTCCATGTACTTCTTGAGAGTCAGGTCCCACCAGTCTTTTCCTGCTCCGCGCAAAAGGTTCACAGCGAAAAGAACCTTTGATCCGTCAGGGCACCCACAAGTACGAAACGCTCCTTCAACCGCCGAGTACCAGCGGTAGCAAGCCACAGGGTCCTTCTTCCCATCGAATAATGGCGGTTGGCACGCCATAAAGTCCTTAAAGGTAATCCCGCGAGTCTGTGTCTGACCCGTGCTTCCCGACCCCACGCTACGGGCCGTAAGGGCCGCATCGATACGCTGATCTACAGTCTGAATCAGCTCATCCCTCATTTGGTTAAATAGCCCCGGCAGCATCTGCTGCAGGGCCTCAGTGATCTGGGCAGCGATGTGGTCAGACTGCCCGGCCTCATCATCGGTTTGGCTTCGGGTTAGCACCATTCTGAAGGTTTAAAACATCTCAGTTCGTAGCTAACAATTACTATACGCTACTAAGATGCAACCCTATTATTAGTGTTCATGCCAACCCTAAGGCTAGCCCCTACCGCGCATGCTAAAACAGATAGGTTCACATACAACATTTATTCACACAGCATCACAATATCGTAAGCATGCTAAAACCCTAACCGTTGTCAATAAGTTTAAAGTCTCCAGAACTTAATCAAATCTAACCCTACACAGGTGCTTATAGTAACACTATTATTGGCGCCGTATTACTATAACCAACCATGCATGGTAGCCGGATCAAAATCACCGGGCAACAATCAAACAAGAACATGCCCGATGACCCATCCTCGACGTACCAAGGTGTTTACGTTTGGTTTTGATACCGTCCTACTTAGACCTCAACCCGTTGACTAAACAGCCGCATAAAATCACAATTACAACTATAATTCATCTTCATCAAGACCATATGCAAGTACATAATTAAACATGCGATCACAAGTACTCACACGACACATGTGCATAAAATTACATTAAAGGTACTAAAACTTACCTCCGCCTTGACGGTTCCGTTGGCCATTCCGATCTTATCCGATTTATTCCCAACGGCCTGGTTTAAGTCCAACCACACACACCCGCGAGTGTGCGTGCTGATTCTCTTAAACCTGGCTCTGATACCAAGTTGTAACACCCCCATATCCGTTTATGAAATTTTTTAAAAGTTTATTAAATAAAACCTCCATGTAATGACTTGTAATAAAGCAATAAATCCAAAATTCCCCAATTAAATTTTAAACGTCAACAAACAAGCTAAAATAACCAAAATCATATAAGGTCTAGATCGGATCGGAACGCCATGTCACTAGCTGGAACCCTCAAGCCGGAGCTTTGCCCTTATCAACACCGGAGCTCGTACCTAAAACATTTAAAACACGAGGGGTAAGCTCAACCGCTTAGTGAGTAAAGTTACATACGATAAATCACAATTAAATGCACATACACATTCATCCACATTAACAGCTTAACGGTTTTCCGTTTACCGGACCATCCCGCAATCCGGCCTCCACGGTTTCCCGCCCTTCGGGTCATCACGCAACCCGAACCATCACCAGATAACATCAACAGCACGTATATATATATACATAAAATTATAACCTACCGCATGTAAAACCCACTCACCTCAATATGCCACGTAGGCGCAAGAAAAGTCTCGCTCACAAGTGTAACCCACGCAACCACTCTGAAATAAGCACAATATATCCTACTCGTTATTTTTAACGATTAATTACGAGATACTAATCTAGAATTATAACTTTCCTTTTAACCGAGTTGAACGGTAGCACAACACTTCAGGAACTAGACCAAACCCAACCCACCGATATCGGTTGGCCGAGACGGCGGTATTGGCGGCGGCGACCCGCCACCACCACCGTGCTTCGTCCGAGGGACAACGGCAGCCGCGAACCAACTCGCCACCACCGCTGGCTCACCCCGACCACGGCACAGCAGCGGCGGCTAGACCATTCCGGCTTCACCGCCGGCGCACACTACACCGCTAGAAGCAGCGGTGACCGAGGATGGCTTCGGCCACCGCCAGTCATGGGAAAAACAGGAACACCGCCCCTGGCGGTCACGAGGCAGCGGCGGCGAGGAGTTAAACCCATCACCACCGCCGGAACGGTCAACCATCAACAACAGCGGCGGCCGGCCACTCACCGGTGCCGTTTCGACGCAAGGACTGATCACGACGGCAAGGTGGATTCACCAAGCCGCCGGACGTCTTCGAGTTGGGTTGACAGCAGCAGCGGCCACTAGACCACCGCCGCCCACCAATCCCGTCATCACCAAAGGAAGCACGGCAGCAGCTAGCGGTGGCTAGCCACCACCGGCGCCTGAACCACGCACACAGCCACCCCCCCCCCCGCCGCTTCACGGCTACAGCCGTTGACGGCTTCACCCGCCACAACGGGCACGGCGGCGATACGGCATGAGCCGCCACCCCCACCGTCACTCGACGGTAAAACAACAGCCGCAGCGGCGGCGATCCTGTGGAGAACCACCGCCAACAACCGACTTAGTACGCGAGAGAATGAGGGCTTACCTACGACGATCGCTCGAACCTCTTCCGGTAACCCGAACTCTCTCTCGTCCGCTCTCCTCGAACGCCGGTCTCTCCCTCTCCTTCCTCTACCTTAGGTCACAAGAAACACAATTGGGAGGAGTGGTAACCCTAGGGCTTTTATCTAGGTTTGACGGGCCTCCTTTCTCGTTGCTTGACCCGCAAGTAATCACTAACCTAACCCTAATAGTTATGATAATAATAATAATAATAATAGAAAAAAAATAACAATAATACTAATGTTAATAATAGTGAACGGGATGTTACACTTTTTGGGGTTTTGTTTATAAGGGATGATTGACGGATAATCAAATTACCAAGAAGTGGAAAACTGATAAACAAATACACATCATAGTTAACTGTATTCATAATGAATAAATTAAGAATAACTTCACATTGGTTGAATTAAATACTTTAACACAATGATATCAGATTCCTTAAGATTCATTCAATGAATTCATCCAGGTGAATTAGCTACTCACAACCAGATCGTACCTCCGATCTACTTCAATCCGAAGAGATCCCTTACCAGGTCACCAAAGTGAAAGGTAAGGGAGGTTGTTTAACCGATAGGAGTAAGTCTATTAATTATCAAATAATAAACAAACTCAACCAACAATTTCAAGTAGCGAAGGTTAATATTACTGATAACCCCAAAATTATACATGTTTGGGTCGTTCTGAATCGTAATGCTTTATCCCATTTTAATCTATTTTTGTACAATTTACTCCTGAAAGTTATTGTTTTTCAATTTCAGATCGGTTTTGGAGGCCCGTGATCATAAAAGAGCAAAAATAGGCAATAAAGCATGAAGATTGGAGCAAAGTAGGAACAGAAGGCTCTCGCGATCGCGAGACCTTAGTCTAGCGACACGAGAGTGTCCAGATTCTAGAAGATTCCTTCATGCAACCTTCTTGGCATCGCGAAAAGTCTACCAACTGTCGAGAAAAGATAAGTCAACCCTGAATAGAAGATTCTAGAATGTTCAAGATTCGAATTTTAGGGCTTCTCAAGTGTCTCGCGTCGCGAGAATGCCGTCTCGCGTCGCGAGAATGCCGTCTCGCGATCGCGAGGTGGGACAAAGTTGCTCTATAAATATTGCCTTCAAGCCTGGTTCAAAAAGGCAGTTCTTAATCAGAAAAATACAGAAAAGCTTAGGAGAGTCTAGATTAGCTAGTCGGAGGGAGGAATTGTATGAACCAGCAGTGGAAAACGGTGCTTAAACGCGGTGAAACTTCGCCAGTTCTTACTCGGAGTCGTCTTGTCGGTGCCCGATCCTCACTTGCTGCACGGTCTACATAATGTGTTCATATTATTCTTTTACTTTGTTTTGCATTATGTTTAGTGGCGAGTTACTTTATAGTGCTTGTTATAGATTGATGAACTTGTAGGATGATTTGACTTATGGTTTTAATTTAATTATTAGATTTATTGTTTATTGAATGATTGTCTTGTGATTCCTAATTACTGTCATAACTGTGGCTACTTGAACTCATTGGTTGTGTGTGTTTGTTATCCGACAATTAATAAACATACTCCTTTTGGTTAATCAAACCTCTCTTACCTTTCACTTTTGTGACGTGGTAAGCAATCTATTCGGACCGATAGTAGGTTGGATATTAGGGTCCCACGACTTGGCAATAATTAGGGGTGACTTGTACTAGATTTCTAATCCCTGTACTTGGACCGGGAGACCAACCTGGTTGACAATCACAAATATTCATGCTAGGGTGCTTTATGCTTAAATTCTTACAATAATCATTAAATCTATGTCTTTTGGTAATTTATGTCAAATCATCTGAAAAGGGATTCTAAAATCCATACTAAGTACTTGTCTTTCCTTTAATATAAAAAAGTTTAGATGTTTACTTTGCTTTCTTAGTTAATTCTTGTTTTCATAAAAATCCCTTTTAATTAAATAGTAGTTTAAAGATTAATTTGTTTGACTTAGAACCAAGATTAGGTAGCTTCACTGTTCCCAGTGGTAAGAACGATACATTGAACTTACCTAAACTATATTATACCCGATCAGGTACGCTTGCTTGTGAATGTGTGATTAATAGTTGGGGTAATTAATAAGGGTAAAACTTGTGATTGAATTTATATATATATATATATATATTCACACATCAATTACAAATAACAAAAACAACTAAGAATCAACAATCATTATGAATAAAAATCAAACCCACAATAAAGTCATCAATCAAAGTGTAAACACATGAGAAACTAGCACATAGACATACTAGTCATAGATCTAAGACAAACCAAACTATAGACCGACAGATTTGACGTAGAATCCTCTCGAACCATCTCTTCCGTGCGTTGTCTTCTCGAGCCTCCTTCTTCTTGGGTGGGAAACCCTAGGTGGCTCCCATAATCTGACCTAACTACTGAGAGAATACTGAATAAAAACTAAGATGATGCAACTGAATAAACCAAGGGATGTATTTATAATAAAATAGATCGGTTATCACTTCGCGGTGCAAGCGTGCTCTTCGTGGCACGAAGAGAGCAGATAAGGAAACTTTCAAATTTTATCTGATTTTCCTTCCTTATTTCACCAGATCATTTCTTTGGGGTTAAACAATTCGACTTGGAGAGAAAGAAAGCAGTCTTTCTGATACTTTTTGTATTTTACCCCCAAATTTACCTAAAGTTGCAAAACAAGTTGTTTTAAGAACAACTGTATCCAAAATAGGCCCAAAACATATGTAAAAGTGAGGAACTAGCACTCTAAAAACATACATAATTTTGGAGTTATCAATCCCTATGTTTCGTTTTGATGTATTTGGACTGATGAAAAACTTATGGTTATGTGGGTTTTTTTAATGTTTTCTGATTGATGTAAAACCTATTATGTGAAATTTAATTTATGAACTTACGGAGATCAATTTTTTTTGTTTATATATATATATATATATATATAGTCATAGGTTAAAATGAGATGTACTAAAAAAATGTAAAATGAAGAAGTGATCTTAGCCATTCATATGGCTAAGATCAAATTTTGATTAGTCAAAGATTGCAACATTGACTAGTAAAAATTCATAGTTATTCAAAAAATGGTGTAATTTCTTAGCTATTACAAATGGGCCGAACACGGGTTCATAAATGAATTTGTCTTCTCCTTTGGTTTGGTCTTCAAGTCTATCTTGATTCTAGGAGCAGGGATTTGAACAGATTTCTTAGTCCCTGATCCAGAAGGACCACCACCTAAAACTTTAGGAGTCTTGTGGTTTGGTTTCTTAGGTTTGGGAGAATGGTTAGGAAGGTTCTTGCCTTTAGAGTTCTTTGGAGGCTGAACAAAGGTAGAAGCCTCATCTTTAGAAATGGAAGAAGAACTCTGAGAGTCATGATCAGAAGAAACAAACATGCCATATTTTAACTTTGATTTATCAGGTTTGGCAATATCATGTTATTTACCTTTAACAAAACCTAAGCAGGTTCTATTCTGAGGCATCAGCCCAGCTCTTAACAGTGACCTTCTCAGAATTTAGCTCAACGAGAGCTTTTTCTCTTTCAGCGATGGCCTGCTCCCTTTCTATGCAAAGAACTTGGTTTGCATGTACTTGGTCCTTATAGTTTGCTTCAAAAACAGCGAGCTCTTTGAGTTTCTCATGACACTCTTTGAGCTCAGTCCTAAGGTCAAAATTGATCTTTTCAGCAGTGGACTTGCCATTTAAGGCATTGTACAGATCGATGGTTAATGCATCCATCGCTGTCATGGTGTCAGAAGGAGAAGGAGTAGATACCTGAGCTAGTGGAAGAGCAGAGGTTGAAGAAGGTGTAACAGGGACTTCTTACTCAGGGATGTCTTCGAGCTGTGCCATGAGAGCAGGCTCGGTTTCTTCAATAATGGCCGTCAGACATGTGACCTCGTTGGTGTCCTCTTCATCAGAGGATTCGTCAGAAGACTCATCCCAACCTTTTCCTTCAGCGATCAGGCCTTTGCCTTTTTGCTGGAATTTCAGCTTGCGATACTTTGCCTTCAGCTTCTGGTACTTACCATCCTTGGAAGCTGGAGTTGAGGTTTCAGCGAACTGGTTCTTCTTGTACCTGCATTCAGTGGCAAAGTGACCTTTGCCCTGACACTTGAAACAGGTAGAGGTTGCCCTATCACCAGAAGGTGTTTCAGGCTTGTTAGTGATAGAAAGAGGCTTTGACTTTCGGAAATTACCTTTACGGCCGAATTTCTTGAAGTGCTTAGAGAGAAGGGCAAGGGACTCATTAAACTCTGTCTCATTATCAGAGACAGGGTCAGAGTCAGAGTCCTCTATCTCAGTGATAGTCACTGACAAGAGTTTGAGAGGGTTGAGCAGCGTCAGAGACTACGGCAAGAGAGGTGCTTTTCACATCCTTGGTATCTCTTATGAGATTAGACTTCAGAGTCTTAGTTTGCTCATGGTTGAGCATCATACTATATAACTCACTAAGAGTTATAGTCTTTATGTCCCTTGACATTTTTAGACACATGGTATAGTTTTCCCAATATTCAGGGAGGGCCTCCATGAACTTGGTAATTACCTGCGAGTTGGAGTAAGTGACATCGTAGGTCTTCAGATCAATCAAGAGGCAGTTAAACCTCTGATGAGTCTGGGCCAGAGTTTCACCTTTAGCAGCGATGAACTTCTTATACTGTCGTATGAGGTGAATCTTTCTAGATTCAACGAGAGCATCAACACCCTCATATTGGATACAGAGAGTATCCCATATCTCTTTACCTGTCTTAAGCTTGCTGATGGAGTGAAATACTTCATCAGGAAGAGACGTGGCTATCAGAGACCTTGCCTTGGTGTCAACATTTACCAGACGCTTGTCTTCATCTGTCCAGTTGGACACCTGCTTGATGAAAGTTCTCTCCGGAACAGCAGGAGAGGTGGTAGTAGCAGCAACTAATGGAATTATAGAGGTGGGAACATATGGTCCATGTTCTATGAAGTAAGGGATTTGAGGATCGGAACCAGAGAGAAAGAGTTTCATTCTTGACTTCCATAGAGGGAAGTTATCAGCATTGAATCTGGGTGGCTTTGCCAAGGATCCATACTCGAAGTAAGTGTCTTTTGGAGGAATGGCCATTTAGTGGATCTATGTTGGGAATCGAGGGATACAAGAACATGCACAGCGGAATAAAACCCAATTCCCAACCGAGGATCCAATCCCAAACCATACAGACACAATAAAGGGTGTTTTGGTGAATTACCTTTGCGAATAATAACTCCGAAACGCAAGCAGGGGTTACACCGCTACTGGCACCGGTTGAGAGGGTTGCTAGACCACCACCGAGGATTACCCGAAAAAACGAATGCGAACCTTCCTCCTACTGGATTTGGCGCCGGTTTTTAGGGAGAGAGAGAGAGAGAGGTTTTTCTGGGTTTTTGAACTGAAAGGAATGAATCAACTGACACCCTTAACCCCTTATTTATATGGACAAAACAAGCAGTGTTTGATTCCATATATAATTCTTGGTAATTATCTCTGAAATAACTTCCATAATTATCCTTTTAATTAATCTAACTGATTAATTAATTATAAATAATTAAACTAATTATTTAATTCTTTTTCTCTCTAAATAATTAATTAACCAATTAATTATTTCCCATAATCCAAATATTCTCATTTTGGTGTGCAACAGTGTGACCTACTAGTGTCTTATAACATTGGACACGATAACCCTGTTACTGTCTCGCACATAATCCTAACAGACTCCCACTTGTGCTAGACATGTAACTGAACTGTTATCATTCGCCTAAGGAGGTCCCTAGCCAGACGCTTAGGTTAACCAGGTTATAAGATCTCTTATATCCAGAGATACAATTCACGCTTGAATTTGTACACAGGTTCATTCCTTTTGCACACGATATTTCTAAAGTGATTTAAGACATGGAGTGGAGGATTCATTTCTTAAAATCAAGTATTTCTTGACTCTGATTTCGATTGCCTGCAGTAACGGATATTACTAAATAACCCCTGTTATTTTATCCGAGCGTGGCCACGCGTTTTCTGCCAATCTTAATCGTCAAGGGGCCCGGAAATATCTCTCTTTTGAAAGAGGTGCAAATCCCTTCTTGACTACCTGCATTTGGATCCACGGCTTCCGCTGCATCTAGTCACGTCCCGTATGGCCACCCAGTTACGGTGCAGCGTTAGTACGCGCTAAGAGTACAGTGGTCCTCGTGTTCCCAAACCAAGTATCTCAGGTCTAAGGACAACCTATCAAGTCAGTGCTTATGACTGAGGCTCCATGAAGCAGACTTGATTACTGGTCACTTCCAATACCCAAACACTCTGATGAGTATCTATAAATACTTGGTCACATCACTTGTGCTTTTATTCTTTACTTTGAATAAATCATCAAGTATTTATAATAGCGTTAAACTCCCTATTGAAATTCCCATTTCAATAAGTGACTACGGAAATTTAGATTTCATACAAAACTTTGTAAAATCATGGATACGTTAAATATGCAAAAAATAGTTAATTTAGAACAATCATGAAAATAAAACCTCCATTTATTTCCAACACACTGTGAAATAAAAACTTTACATGATTACATCGTTTCTAAATTAGACTATAGTAATAATTAAAAACTAAGTACTAGCTACTGGCTTCCAGGTACTGCATCCCAATGGAATTCGCATGTGCCTCATGCTTTGCCCTTGCTAGTGGCTTTGTCAGCGGATCTGCGACATTGTCTTCTGTTGGAATCTTGCATATTCTCACATCTCCTCTTCCAATGATCTCTCGGATGAGGTGATACTTTCTGAGCACGTGTCTTGACTTGTGATGCTCTCTAGGTTCCTTTGCTTGCGCCACGGCTCCTGAGTTATCACAGAATATATCTATCGGTCTCGAGATACTGGCAACCACTCTGAGATCCGATAGAAAATTCCTTAGCCAGACAGCTTCCTTTGCCGCATCACATGCTGCAATGTACTCTGCTTCTGTAGTTGAGTCTGTAATCGTGTCCTGCTTCGAGCTCTTCCATGAGATCGCACCTCCGTTTAGGGTAAAGACATACCCTGACTGTGACCTGAAGTCATCTCTGTCGGTCTGAAAACTAGCGTCAGAGTATCCTGTGACACTAATTTCATCCTCAGAACCTCCAAAGACCAAGAACATTTCTTTCGTTCTTCTCAGATATTTAAGAATGTTCTTGACAGCCACCCAATGGGGCTCACCCGGATTCTGTTGGTATCTGCTCGTAACACTTACTGAGTAAGCAACATCGGGCCTAGTACATAGCATGGCATACATAATCGATCCAATTGCAGAAGCATATGGGAACGATTTCATCTTGTCCTGATCTTCACTAGAAACAGGACACTGTGTTTTACTTAACACTATGCCATGTTGCATTGGAATGAATCCTTTCTTGGATTCATCCATCCTGAATCTCTTCAGTACTTTGTCAATGTATGTACTCTGACTAAGTCCGATAAGCCGCTTAGATCTGTTTCTGTAGATCTTTATACCTAGTATATAAGCGGCTTCTCCAAGGTCTTTCATCTGGAAACATTTACTTAACCATTCCTTAACACTCTGTAAAGTTGGTACATCGTTTCCTATGAGTAGTATGTCATCTACATACAAGACCAGGAAGGTTACTATGCTCCCACTGAACTTAGTGTAAACACATGGCTCGAACTCACTTTTAGCGAAGCCAAACTCTTTGATCCGCTCATCAAAGTGTAAGTTCCAGCTTCGAGATGCTTGCTTCAATCCATAAATAGATTTTAGCAGCTTACACACCTTATTAGGATTCTTAGGATCTTCAAACCCCTCTGGTTGTTCCATATAGACGTCTTCTGTTAACTTTCCATTTAGAAAGGCTGTCTTGACGTCCATTTGCCAAATCTCGTAATTAAAGTACGCTGAGATGGCCATAAGAACCCTAATTGACTTCAACATTGCCACTGGTGAAAAGGTTTCATCATAGTCAATGCCATGAGTTTGCGTGAATCCTTTTGCAACCAGTCTGGCTTTGAAGGTGTGTACGTTCCCATCCATGTCGGTTTTCTTCTTGAAAACCCATTTGCGTCCAACAGCCTTACAGTGTTGTGGCAAATTAGTCAACTCCCAGACTTGGTTGTCGTACATGGATTGCATCTCGGCCTTCATGGCTTCCTGCCATTGTTCAGACTCACTGCCTGACACAGCTTCTCCATAGGATGTTGGTTCATTTAAATCTCTGCTATCTTGAGAGACTAGGAACCCAAGATACCTATCTGGTTCTTGTCTTATCCTGCTGGATCTGCGAAGGTCCTGTGTTTGCACTTCCTCAACCGGCTCTGATTGAGGTTCAACATTGTTATGTTGAATTTCTGGCTCAACAACTGGTGTAGTGCTTTCTTCGTCTACTATCTGTAGATCTACATCCTTTCTGGTGTTCTCTAAACTGAGAAACTTTTCTTCCAGAAATTTTCCATTTCGAGCAACAAACACTTTGTTCTCTTCAGGGTTGTAGAAATAATATCCCACGGTGGTCTTGGGATATCCAACGAAGAAACACTTGTCGGATTTGGGTTTGAGTTTTTCTGAGGTAGGTCGTTTGACGTAAACCTCACAACCCCAAATTTTCAGAAAAGATATGTTGGGTTTCTTACCCTTCCATAACTCGTATGGAGTCTTTTCTACCGACTTTGTTGGCGCTCTGTTCAGTATGTGTGCTGCTGTTTCGAGCGCATGTCCCCAGAATGATACTGGCAGCGAAGAATGACACATCATCGTTCGTACCATGTCAAGCAACGTACGATTTCTCCTTTCTGATACACCGTTCATCTGAGGTGTATACGGAGGTGTAAGTTGGGATACAATCCCACACTCCATCAGATGATTGTCAAACTCATCACTGAGATATTCGCCACCACGATCTGACCGTAAGAACTTGATCCTCTTGTCAAGTAGATTCTGTACTTCATTCTGATATTCCTTGAATTTCTCAAAGGTTTCAGATTTATGTCTCATCAAGTAGACATAACCATACCTACTGAAGTCGTCAGTGAAGGTAATGAAGTACCGGTATCCTCCTCTTGCTACATGACTGAAAGGTCCACATACATCTGTGTGGATTATTTCAAGCAAGTCAGTAGCCCTTTCATTCTCACTGTTGAAAGGTTGCTTTGTCATTTTACCAGATAAACAAGATTCGCAATTATCAAAAGGTTTGTAGTCGAAATTGCCAAGAAAACCTCCTTTTAGGAGTAGTTCAACGCGTTTCTTGTTTATATGGCCTAAACGACAATGCCAGAGGTAAGTCTGATCCTCAATATCCTTGGATCTCTTACTTATATGATAGATTTCACTATTGTTGTCTTTAAGATTTACAGTGTATAGACCATCTACAGGTGTAGCTTTAAAATAGAAAATATTATCTTTAAAGACTGAAATCATTTTATAAGAATATTTATAATAAAAGCCTTGGTCTACCAACAAATCAAAAGACAATACATTCTTAATCATATTTGGAATATAATAACAATTATCCAGTTCCAAAACTGGACCCGAGGGTAAACTAAGACTATAAGATCCCACGGCTTCAGCAATCAACGGAGTGCCTTCGCCAACTCGTAGGTTCGAACGGTCCTTCCTCAGAGTCTTTCTTCTAGTGAATCCTTGTAAATGATTACAAATGTGGTTACCACTGCCTGTATCAATTACCCATGATTCATAAGAAGTGATTAAGCAATCTATCATAAAGATACCTGGAGTATCGGGTAAACCGATATCCATCTGGTCGATGTTCATCGAGTGCTCGCAAATATCCTCGCTGCCGCATTCTGGGCAACTCAGATCTCCCAGCTCATCAATTATATCAGTGTCCATGAGATTCGCAGGTTCGGGTACTGGCTCTAGACTGGCCAGGATATCTTCATGAACTTTATCCACGTCGTTCTTTGGTTCCTTCATGTAGGCACTAGCTGTGTCCTGAACTTCCTTTGTGAGGGAGAACCACATGAGATACACTAACTCCTCCTGAGTCATCTTGTACCCCAGACGTGATAAACACTTAAAAAGCCTTCTCATATCAACAAGATGGTTTTTAACTGACTGACCCTTCTGTAGCTTCAGGGAGAGAATCTCTTGCACGATCAAAAGCTTGCCCGTGTGCTTGTAGAAACCTAACTGGTTTTCCACATTCCTTACGACCTCGTGACAGAATTTTACTCTTAAGTCTCCCGTGAACTCGGGTGACATGGAGAAAACTAGAATGGACATTACATCCGACTCATCTGCCATGAATCTGAAATATTCAGCAAATTCCTCTTCTGGGGCATTGCTTTTGGGTCGTGACATGGGCTTATTGATCACATAAAGCTTACCCTGGGCACTCAAAACATTCTGTAAGTGCAACTTCCAAACTGGAAAGTTCTGGCCCGTAAGCTTCCACTTGCCCGTAATAAGGCGAAGTGATTCCTCAGGTGAATAAAACGGAATGCTAATTGGAGACATCTACATAAGAATATAAATTCCAATTTAGTTTATAACTATATATAATTCTAATAAATTATTACCCTTAGAATAAATTTATTAGACTAGAATCCATATTTCACATGTGTCGGGAAGCATGTGATCATGTCAAACCGACTCATGTGATCTATGGTAGGTAACACTATACCAATCGTATTCCTATCTGAAAATACGACTTCTAGATCGTCGGGACATCGGATATTAATAATCCGTGCATATTTAGTCCCTCTAGTGCATTTTGGCCTGGTACCACCCAGTGAATAAATAATTACCAAAATAGATTGCACCACCCGGACCTGGACAAACTCTGGCCGGTACCACCCGGAGATAATTCGCAGAGTTTTATCACCTTCCAATTTCGGTTTGAACACGGGCGTTCATAGTGTGTGCACTTACAACGCCCTATGTACCTTACACCGGAAGTGCCCCTAAAGTGGGTTGCACTTACTAATCTATGATTTTAACAAGGGTCTAAATTGCCAGTTTCCTTTTTCAAAAACTTTGAAAAAACTGGATCCAAACACTAACTGTATTTGTATCCTTTTAATTTTTTAAACAATCCGTTCAAAAGGGCAATTTATATTTAATAACAATTACGTAAATTAAACAACCACGCAATTTAAATATAAAAAGCACAGTCATAGCTTAAACCCTTAAACTAATGTTGTTTTGTGAGCCAACACAAAACAACGGTCTCAATCCCTAAGTGACAAAAGTCTTCAACTTCTGGCACTCCCACTGGCTCCGAGATCCATGGTCGTCGTCCTTGTCTCCGTCTCGATGTAATTAAAATAATTATTACAAATGGGTTCAAATGGCACGCAGGCCTCCCTGTTGGCATTATGTGCATAAGTTGACAAACCGTTTGATCGCACATCCAACGTTATAAGTCACTTGAGGGTCACACCTGTGAGGACCTATAATTCGGATAGTATAATAACCCCAGTTTGGAGAGTTTAGTTTTATAATAGCGAATTATAAAACTGTTGGGTGTTTTCTGTATAAACCCCAAAGTAAAAGGTTTTTGATAATTAATTACAGTTATATATTTATTAGTTAAATAAATATATAAAAGGGTTAATTAATTGATTTATAATTATCTAGTAATTATTATATGGAAATATAATAATAGTAAATATTCTTTCTTGGAAAGAAAGAAAGAATAAGATAATTATGGAAATTATTCTTTCTTAGAGAGAAAGAAAGAATAAAGCTATATGGTAGTTTTTCCATATAAATAAATGTGCTAGGCCATCGATTATTCATTGAACTAATTAGTAGCCTTCTCACCAAGAAATCTCTCTCTCCTCTCTCTCTCTTCGTCGATCTCACCAAGAAAGAAACCAGATCCGGTCTCGTTTCTGATTGATCGTGTTCTTCACGTACCGTTTGTTCGTGAAGCGTTCCGGGGTTAGATCCAGCTAGAGGGAATTTCGTTTGGTCGTTTACGGGTGGATCTACCTCAAGCAATCCAGGTAATAACCCTAAACCTACATATTAACTGTAATAAGATAAACAAATAAGATCTGTGATGTTTTCGGGATTTTAATCGTTATTGCTTCCGCTTAATCAAACCAGTTAGGTTTGATTGTTAAACCTTTGGAACAGTTTGTTTCATGTGGTTTTGTCGTGTGTCTCGACCAGTTAGGTTTGAGATCACGGTTTTTCTCGTGTCAGTTTGATACGAGGATCGCACAAAATCCCAACAGTGGTATCAGAGCCACAGTTTTACTTGTTTATTTTGTTTAATTGTTATTAGATCCGTTAAAATTGTTTCTTGTGAATAAAGTTTGGATTTAATCTTTATCAGTTTGGTAAAGATTTAATCAGTTTGATAATTATCAGTTTTAAATAAAACATGATCTTTATCAGTTTGGTAAAGATTTGATTTTATTTTGGTTTAATCTTTATCAGTTTGGTAAAGATTTGATTATCTTTATCAGTTTGGTAAAGATTTTGGGTAATTATCAGTTTTTCAATAAAAACTAAAACTTTATCAGTTAGGTAAAGGTTTAATCTTTATCAGTTAGATAAAGGTTTAATCTTTATCAGTTGTGTAAAAAAATTTTATCAGTTTTTGTTTATCGTTTATCTCATTAAAAACTAAAAACACGAAATCACACACGGTAACGAGATCGGTGGCGGAACGGTGGAAAACCGCAACCATTCCACCGATCGCCAGTTAGACCACCACGGCGGCTCGGCGGCAGCGACCGACCGGACCGCCAAGCGGTGGCCGGACCCGCACGACACCAAGCCGTGGCCAAACCACCAGTTTTGGTGGTGGCCGTGAACGGCAGTGATGACTTCGCAAAACCAATCGACCACCGCAAGCCACGATTGGGCAGCGGTGGTGTTGCGATGGTAGTGGCGGCTGAAGCGTGGTGGTGACGGTGGCTGTGGCCATCGTTGCCGGATGAACCACGAACCACCAGGCCGTCCGCCGGCTGCCTTGCGGCCTCGCCAGGCGGCGGCGGTGGCTGTTCTGTTTCGCGATCGCAAGCCACCGTGCGGTGGTGGCAGCGATTGTTGTTGATTCGACGGGAACCACCGAAAGGTGGTGTCACGGCTGTCACCGGTCAAAAGCGAAGGTGGCGGTGGCGCTTTGGCGTCATCGTCGCCGGTCGTTAGAATCGGCCGAAGCCGATCAATTCGTCGAGCGTCACCGGTGATGGTGGCGTCAATCGTCGCGGCAACGATGATTGTTTTGTAACCGTTGGTGACGGCGGTGGCGTTTTCTTGGCTACCGTCGTCGCCGGTTTATAGTGGTGTGGTGATCGCGGTGGTGGTAGCAACCGTTTGTTGTTATCATCACCAAAGGCGATGATTACGTGATCAACGACGAGATGTCAATCGATCACGAGATCGTGTTTTTGGGTTTTTTCGTTTTATTGGGCCTAACCTATCCGAGGCCCAAGACCCAGAAATTTTGGACCCAGTTTGAGGCCCAAAAGGGTTTGATGGTTTTAGGCTTTTATCCGAATTAATTTTATAAGTTTATTATCTTATAAAATTGTTTTAATAGATTTTATTAATTAATAATTATCTCTATTAAACATGTGATTATCAAACCAGTATTTGACTCAGTCTTGGTCAAATGGGCCAGGTGTCATGTTTGACCAGTTGGTCAAACCACGACACAGTTTTTAGGCCAGTGTCTATAATTCCGAACAGTTGGTTCGGAATGTCCGGTTTGATATGTTTTGGATAAAAGCAAATATTTTAGAAAATTGGTTTTATATAAAAGATTTATAGTTTACAAATCTTAGGTGATTTTAAAAACCGATTTCAGATTGAAATATTAGTTTTCGGTTTGTAAAACAGTTTGTTTTATAAATCAGTTAAAACCATGTTTTACGATAAAACCGAACAAGATATTATTTAACGGATCTAGGATTGTTTTATGCTTTATATGTTGCTTGCTTATTTGCTTTATATATATGCATAAATTATACCTGTTTGTGTATATTATTTGTGTCTGATATATAATTTGCCAGCTTAGTCCATTGTTTTATTCTTGAAAGGGCCTGCATATTTTTTACAACTCCATTATAATATGAATGACCTTAAGTATAATATTTTTCTTTTTCAAAATTCCACCGAGAGGTGATAAGGCCAGTGGGAGCTTCTAGAAAAATTAGTTAGGTCATTTTGGTCCTTTAGGAATTAATTGGCAAATCTATAATTAGACGTATTAACTGCGTAGTTGTTATTTTTAACTGCGTGAATATGCCCGCTCATGATTGGTTGATAATTATTGCATGCTTAGTTTTATCAAACGTTTTAAAAAAAATTAAGAGAGAGTTTTTTAAAACTATTTAATCATGAGATATGTTAGGTTTTTATAATTAAATTTACCAAGTTTTTTCCAAACCTTTTAAACGGTAGATTTTATTTTAAAACCTTGTGTTTATAAGATTGTTTTCTTATAAAGGCATGTTGACAAAAACAGTTAGTTTTGGTCAGCAAGAGGGCTTTCAAAAACAGTTAGTTTTTGGTTAGCAGTCATACTGTTAAAACAGTTAGTTTTAATTAGCGAGTGCTTTTAAAACAGTTAGTTTTAAATAGCGTCTATGTTTAAATAACAGTTAGTTTTAAACATTGGTTGCCTTTTTAAAAACAGTTAGTTTCAAAATTGCAAAGTTTTCTAAAATACTGGAATATAAAAGGTTTTTCAAAACTTAGTTAAAAACCCCGAAAATCATAGATCAGTAGTGCAACCCACTTGGGACACCTAACGGCGTAAGGTACGCGGGCGTTGGAAGTGAGCAAGCCTTGGGCGTCCGCGTTCAAACCCCAAGCTGGAAGGGGTGTGATAAGTACACCAGTCCCAAATGGTGCGATCTATTTTGGTTTTGTAACAATTCACCGTGTCGTATCGGGCCAAAATGCACTGAGGGACTAAAACATGTACGGTTTTATCCGATGTCCCGAAAAGATCTAGGAGTCATGTCAGTTAGACGTGATTGGTATAAGTCCTTACCTACCAAAATAGTACGGGCCTGGTGTGACGTGAGCAAGCCGTACATCAGGACGTATGAAATAAGGATCCTAGCCCAATACTTATCATTTAAGGGTTTATTGATATTTGTTGGGAGTCTATTCACAGTTACTAAAGCCAAATGTTTTAAATGTGTAGATGGCAAACACTGTAACCAACACTAATAACCTGTCTCTTCGCTCCATTCTTGAAAAGGACAAGCTCACTGGAGCTAACTTCCTCGACTGGGAGCGCAATCTGATGATTGTGCTCAGGCACGAGAGGAAGTGGTATGTCCTGGAAGAGCCTCTAGGTGAGGCCCCTCCAGCAAATGCTAGTGCCAATGTAAGAAATGCTTATAGAAAGCATTCTGATGATTTGCTGGATTTGGCTGTCTCATGCTTGCGACTATGAGCCCAGATCTGCAAACAGGGCTCATGAACACCAATGCCTATGACATGATCCGCCAGTTGAGGGACATGTTTCAGACGCAAGCACGCACAGAGCGTTATGATGCCACTCGGGCACTGAACGCGTGCAAGATGGCCAAGGGGACCTCGGTTAGTGATCACGTCATGAAAATGAAAAAGCATATTGATCACCTAGAGAGGCTTGGTCACCCAGTTCCGTTGCAGTTAGCAACGGATACGATACTCAACTCATTGACTGAGGATTATAAGCAGTTTGTAATTAACTATAATATGAATAACATGGAAAAGACAATTGCAGAGTTGCATTCCATGTTGAAAACTGCTGAGTTGAGTATGGGGACCGGGACCAAGACCAAGGATGTGCTCATGGTCGGAGATGGTAGAGTGAAGAGAAAGTGTGGGCATGGAAACACCACTAAGGGCAAAAGCCAGTCTCAGGCAAGCCAGAGTGTGACCAAGGTCGATGACGAACGCAAGGGCAAGGGCAAGAAAGTGAAGCCTAACAAAGCCAAGACCGAGAATAGGTGTTTCATATGCCATGAACTTGGTCATTGGAGGCGAAACTGTCCAAAGCGTCACAAAGAAGGCAATAACGCCTCAGGTATTTGTGATTGCTTTAGTTTATCACTTTCACTTGTTAGTTTACAAGTATGTTGACACCTAGTGCAAATATTCTAATTGCAGGTGGTCAGAAGTGAGGAGCCCAGGATTGCGAGGATCTACGAGCTAGTTTATCATTAGATATTTATCAAGACAATTTTAAATTTATGTTTGTGGTTGTAAAACAATTTTAATGGTTGTGATCTTTTGGATATTTATGCTTTATTAAATTGTTTTAAAATTTTTAAAATTATTGTCTTGATTTAATATCTTGTGGATGATAATGTTGTTGAATCTGTTTAAAGTCAAGATTGACTTGATTCAAATAAGTAGATCCTAGATGTCATGTATTACACTAACAGAATTACTTCAATGTTTTAATTAATTGATTTGAAGTAATAGTTATATGAAAACTGTCAAAAACACACGAAGTACTATTATTTTAGGAATGTGTTTTTGAGAATAAAACATACATGAGTAAAAGGATTATAAAATATTACTCACATGTTTTAGAGAGAATTTAGGATGTTGTTTCAGATGACGTTGACAACATCAGTATTTATGAAACTAGGAAATTCCAAGTCTTGGAATTGGGATTTGATAAAATCCAGTTAAGTTTTGTAAATGTTAAATTCTAGTATTACTTGAAATAAAATTGACTAGGAAGTCAAGTTTTGACTAAAGTCAATAGTTAATTTTAAGTAATGGTCAGTTTTCATATAGGTTAGTGGGAGCCCAGTTTATTCTATATCCAGTTCCGTGATAAAGAATAAAAGATATATATAAGTATATATGTCTGTATGTGCTAATTATTGATTCAATATATCTCGGAATTATAATCCAGGAAGGATATAAATTCATAAGATATAAGATCTACCTTTTAGTTAAAAAGGATAGATAAATAGTTTCAAACTTTGAGACAGTATAAAGTCATAATTGACTTTAATCAATAATTAAAGTGTGTTGGAATGAACTAAAGATATTAAATATCTTTTGACTCCAGAGTGTTATAAAACACTAGAGTAAATTTCCTGGATTTGCCAGACTTGGTAAATGGAAATTTTGTTAGATTTCATGTCAAAATCATGTATCTACACAGCAACTAAGGGAAGTTGCAGTTTGATGTTTCATATTCAAGGTAACCAGGAGTTTTTCCAGTATCTCCAGGTTCAGGAAATATGGTAAAAGCCTAATTTTGTTTTAAGGGTGTTTGCAAGAACAAAATTAGCATAATCAAGTATGAAGTATCAGTGGATACTAAACTTGTATTTTTTTTTTTTGGTTATTTCTTTGATTAGTATGGTAAACGCTAATTAAAGGGTTTAAACTGAAGAAGGGTGATACTTCGTTTAAATCAGTATTTAGTATACGTTGAGTAGACACCATAAAAGTAGCTTAGAAATGCTATTAATTTCGTTCTTATTACAGAGTGGAATATGGAGGACTAAACGAAATTAGTTTCTTTGTCTCTTTTACACTTAGCATGTTTTGATCCGGGAATAAAAACTAGTTTCAGTTTTTATTTGAAATTATCCGTGACAACTTATCAAGGTGGGAACCTTGGTAGGGCTATAAAGTCATCGTGGAGTTTTTGGGTGGTTATGACCAGTCGTTCCATAACAGCTACAAGTGATGTAGACCAAAAACTACACGGATATTCGATAGAGCAGCGAATATCGGAGGTGATCCGCCGGTTGAGATTACTCCATGGATTTAGTCATGAGTAAGACTCCCAGAGGTTGTCCTTAGCACCTGAGGTATTTGGTTTGGCATTGCGAGGACTGTTGGATACTTAGTACGTTCTAACATCACGCCGTAACAGGGTGGTCATTCATGGCGTAACTAGATTCAGCGGAAGCCGTGGTGACAGATGCAGATATGCAAGATGGGATTTGCACCTCTTCTTCGAAGAGAGATATTTCCTGGGCCCCTTGACTGACTGAAAAGACTGATGAAGTGCATGGCCATGCCCAAACGAACTGATTTGTTCTTTGTCGTTTACCAATCAGTAGAGGTCGGATAGTCGAGAAACATAATCTTTGAGTATTCAGAGTTGACTGTATCCATGCTCATACTCAAAATTGAAATATCGTGATGCAAAAGGAAAAGCCTAGTTATACCCGATTTGTGGACAGTTTGTTCATAAATGTTGTTTCCTTTTTAGGAACGTTTTATCACCTACCTGGGTATAAGGGTGCTTATAACCTGGTTAGCCTAAGTGCCTGTCTAGGGGCCTCCTTAGGTCCGTGTCATCAATCTGGTATTGCCAACTTGCACAAGTGGGAGTCTGTTGGCATTATGTGCATAAGTTGACAAACCGTTTGATCGCACATCCAACGTTATAAGTCACTTGAGGGTCACACCTGTGAGGACCTATAATTCGGATAGTATAATAACCCCAGTTTGGAGAGTTTAGTTTTATAATAGCGAATTATAAAACTGTTGGGTGTTTTCTGTATAAACCCCAAAGTAAAAGGTTTCTGATAATTAATTACAGTTATATATTTATTAGTTAAATAAATATATAAAAGGGTTAATTAATTGATTTATAATTATCTAGTAATTATTATATGGAAATATAATAATAGTAAATATTCTTTCTTGGAAAGAAAGAAAGAATAAGATAATTATGGAAATTATTCTTTCTTAGAGAGAAAGAAAGAATAAAGCTATATGGTAGTTTTTCCATATAAATAAATGTGCTAGGCCATCGATTATTCATTGAACTAATTAGTAGCCTTCTCACCAAGAAATCCTCTCTCCTCTCTCTCTCTTCGTCGATCTCACCAAGAAAGAAACCAGATCCGGTCTCGTTTCTGATTGATCGTGTTCTTCACGTACCGTTTGTTCGTGAAGCGTTCCGGGGTTAGATCCAGCTAGAGGGAATTCCGTTTGGTCGTTTACGGGTGGATCTATCTCAAGCAATCCAGGTAATAACCCTAAACCTACATATTAACTGTAATAAGATAAACAAATAAGATCTGTGATGTTTTCGGGATTTTAATCGTTATTGCTTCCGCTTAATCAAACCAGTTAGGTTTGATTGTTAAACCTTTGGAACAGTTTGTTTCATGTGGTTTTATCGTGTGTCTCGACCAGTTAGGTTTGAGATCACGGTTTTTCTCGTGTCAGTTTGATACGAGGATCGCACAAAATCCCAACACTCCCAACTAGTCTAATAAAACATTAAAATTACAAAAGGGTTGTAAATGGCTCGCAGGCCTCCCAACTATTCTAAAACGGATAAATAAAGAAAAACAAAAAAAACACAACCACGGGTCTAAAGGGTTCAGCTATGACTTATCATAATTAAACAAATTAAAATACAACTGAATTTTAACCGGATAATTATAAAAACATAAATTAATTTAAAACAAAGTAAATCAATTTAATCCTGAATCGTTTTAACCTAATCTGATTAAAAACGATTATTTTCTCGAAGTTTATCTGGAAACAAATCCCAACTGTGACTCGTTAACGATAAACAATCAAAACGATCTACGACCTCGAAATTACCACCGATCCGCCAAGACGTGGTCGATGATCGGGGTTTTCTCAATCGGCGACGACGATGACACGACCGCCACCGCCGCCGCCCATACCACCATCGAACACCGGCGGCAGCAGCGGTTTGAAAAACCACCACCACCGCCTCAACACCGTTATCTCCACCATCCACCGGTCTGCCGTATCTCGACAGGCCGGAATCGCAATCAAGTCCCGCCACCACCATGGTTCGGTGGTGCGGCGGTTGTACTCAGACGACGACGGCAGCGGCGGACGCTGCCACCACCACCGCCGCCTCCCGCGATTGCACTCGAGAAACGGCCATCGCCGTCATCAAAATCGATCGGCGATGGCAACAAACGGTCACCACCGCCATCGATTCCGATCAACAGCAGCAGCAATCATCGCCGCCACCACCACAAACGGTGGTGTGGCGGTTGTTCCGATCCGGCAACGGCAGTGGCTCGAAACCACCACCGCCACCGTCGTTTTTCTTCGATTTCGGTTGCGATTACCATCCGGGACCGATCACCACCGCCACCACAAACGGTGGTGCGGTGATTCCTGTCGGCCACCGTCGCAGCCACTAGCTGTGGTGCGGCGAGGTGGTCGGCTTCGATGGACAGCCGGTACCGCAGCCACCAATCGGGTGGTGCGGCCGGTAGAGAATTGACGGCGATCAGCCTGGAGGTCCGGCCGGCTAACTGCCGCCGTTCCGCCGCCGATCGTCGTTTCGTTAGGTTTACAAAAATCAGATTTTTAAATACGAAAAACAATGATTTTTACAAAACCTAAATAATCAACAAACAGCTTAAACCTGATCTGTTAGGTTTAGGAAGTGGCTCTGATACCACTGTTGGGAATCGAGGGATACAAGAACATGCACAGCGGAATAAAACCCAATTCCCAACCGAGGATCCAATCCCAAACCATACAGACACAATAAAGGGTGTTTTGGTGAATTACCTTTGCGAATAATAACTCCGAAACGCAAGCAGGGGTTACACCGCTACTGGCACCGGTTGAGAGGGTTTCTAGACCACCACCGAGGATTACCCGAAAAAACGAATGCGAACCTTCCTCCTACTGGATTTGGCGCCGGTTTTTAGGGGAGAGAGAGAGAGAGGTTTTTCTGGGTTTTTGAACTGAAAGGAATGAATCAACTGACACCCTTAACCCCTTATTTATATGGACAAAACAAGCAGTGTTTGATTCCATATATAATTCTTGGTAATTATCTCTGAAATAACTTCCATAATTATCCTTTTAATTAATCTAACTGATTAATTAATTATAAATAATTAAACTAATTATTTAATTCTTTTTCTCTCTAAATAATTAATTAACCAATTAATTATTTCCCATAATCCAAATATTCTCATTTTGGTGTGCAGCAGTGTGACCTACTAGTGTCTTATAACATTGGACACGATAACCCTGTTACTGTCTCGCACATAATCCTAACAATCTAGAAACTATGTTTCTTTTGGGAATGGTTAAGAAGAGATTTCCAATCGCTCTTATACCACTTGTTGGTCCCAATAAGATGGCCAATAAGGTAGATTATGGTAATTTGAATTGTAGAAGGGGGGGTGGTTGAATACAATCAACACAGTTTCTTCTACTTATAATAATCTATGACTCATATGAGTCTTTTTAGATTAAATAGATTGTTTGTGGAAGAAGATCAAGACAATGTCAAGATCTAAAACAATCTTAAGTATTTAGACACTAAGCCTTTGCTTATGCACAAAGCAAGTTAGAAGAGGTAAGAAAGAATTAAGAAGAGAATAAGAGGGAATAAAGGATTTGGGGTATAGAACAATGGACCAAGGTGGTTTGAAGAACAACCCAACGTTCATATTTATCCCCCATGCATTAAATGCATGTCATCCCGAACTTTACACGTGTCATGTAAAGATTGAGTCTGTTGTACTATTGTACCATAAAATAATGCCCATGCTTGGTAGGGTCATGGCCTATGGTAAACAGTTGCCTTATGGGTGATAAGTACGGAGGGAACAGTAAAGAGACATCCCCTTTTGTACTATTGTTAGAAAAGCAAATCAAATCCTTTTTGTGCATATAGGACAAGAAGACAAATATAGAATTCTTAAAGTACAAGTCACTGATCAGGCCTTAGAGTCGTTGACCCTTGGGAAGGATCAGGGAGGCACTGTGACTTGTTCTCTTGGGAACGTCATGTTAGAGTAGTCAGCTCGCTGTAACTGATTTCAACTTCAGATCATAAGCCTCGCTGACTCTATCATCTGCTTGCATCAATAGATGGTGCTGATGGTTTCATAGTGACATGACTATTTGTCTTCAAAGAATACTTAGCTGTTATCAGCTCTAGCTGTCACTGAACGGAGTCAGAGAGACATGCAATCGCTGATGCGATATGTGAGTGAATGCTTTGAAGGAAGAAACGTTCAGCGAACAGACTCGCTGTAGTTTCTAAAGCATTTTATTTTTGCTAAGTATTTTTAGTTACAAGATGAGGATCATTGGTATTTCATCAAGTCATAGAGGAGCTGGATCAACAATCTCCCCATAAATATCAGTGATAAGACAATAGGGAGGTTGTCTTGATTCTAGTAACTTAAAAAATTCTAAGTCTAGATGTAACAGTTAGGAAATAAAACATGTGAAAGGTAGTTGTATTATTTAATTGTTAAGAGAGATCTTTTTCAGTAAGAGGACATCAGAGAGGTTAAGGCAAATATTTCATTTCATTTCATTAGAGTTACATTACAAATTGAACTAAAATACAATTCACTGACAGATACAAAATTTACAAAGAAAAGACAAGTCACTCAAAAGTTTCTTCTTTAACATACACAGTGTCTATGTCCTCTCCGGCGAGCTTCCTCTTCTGCAGCTCTTGACGAATACCTCTGGCAAAGTCTTTTGAGTCTTGATCAGTGTTTGTGGCATAGACCAAGATATTTAGAGGGAGATATGGTAATCTCGCTGAATCTCTGAAACTTGAGATTGCTGAACCTATCTAGGAAGAATAACACATACTCAGGTTCTTTCAAAACACGACCTTCATAGAGAGAGGGTCCTTCAGCGAGAGTCAGGTTCAGTCCCGAAGTATCAGCATAATGATAAGGAAGGCCGGAGGAAGGACCAGCAGGGACAAAACGAGGGCCAAAGACACCACACCTTGATGTAGATGGCCGAGAAGTAGAAGGTCTTGAAGTTGATGCAGCGAGAGCAGCTTGCTGGACCTCAGGGAGTTGGTTGAATTTGAAATTTTGAACTCTTTTGACAAGATTGCCAATTAGTTCCTCCACCTGAAGTCTGGCCAGGGATCTTGACTTCTTCAGTGAAGTCAAGATTTCATACCACTCATCTAGTCCATAATCCTCTAGGATTCTCAGAGAGTGAGTAATCTCTCAGTCAAACTCCCTGAGAACTGAGACTCTTATGTATGAGGGAGTGCCTCGAGTCTTCTTTAACTTCACTGAGGTTATTTTCCTAGGCCTTCTTCTTTTGTTAATCTTCTCTAGGCACCATCTTGCATTGGCTTCTTCATCAGTGAGCTCCCGCTGATCTCTCAATTTTTCGAAAGCGTTGAGTGCGGCATGCTGAGTATGATGGGATTGGCATTGATCTCGGGATCCTATCTGACAAACTCATCAGTGAGTTGTTGAGCTGCCAGAGCGTCCCTTTGAGAGTCTTTGATCTGCTTCATCGCTTCCTCATTTTCCTTGACGTCTTCAGCGGAAATCCCTTGAGGAATCCTTAGCCTTGTGCTCTCAAGCTGAGAGACTACCTCTTTCAGTTTCGCCTCCCCTATATTCATCAGATTTATTAGCCAACGTATCATCAGAGTCATTATCTGAGGAAGTTTGGAAAGACTCCTCAGATGATGAAGACAGGGATATTATCTCGTTGGATGTTGGTGGTTCATATGGAACGATGGCTAAAGGGTTTTGGGTAAGGGGTTCTTGAAAAGGAATGGCTGAGATTGGAATTGGTTCAAGGGGTAAAGAGAAAACACCGTCATCAGAGGATGTTGAAGTGGTGGATGAAAGAATAATGGTGTCAGAGTGTTTGGAGGGTTCAGGGGTAGGACTTGGGACTGAATAAAAAGAGACCTCAGGGAGAGAAGGGATAGTAGAGGTACCTTGAATTTCTCCCCCTGAGATGGAGGCGTCTGCTTCAGCTTTGATGAAGCCATCATCGTCTCCATCCGCCTCTTCTTCAGCGGGGCTGCTTGGAATCTCCCCCTCAGATACAGCACCCTGCGCTGAAGCTAAAATGCAACGCTGTAGGAGAGGCGCCATGTTGGTCTACACTTTGGACTAGCAGATCATCGCAGCAGCAATGGACTCCAGCAGACTGCGATCTCGAACAGTGAAGCTTGGGGCAGGAGGAGGAGGAATTGCAGCGACCTGAGCTTGGAGGTCCTTGACCTGATCATTGATGGCTCTTATGGCCTTATCCTTAGCATCCAGACGCTGAAGGACGTCACGTTGGAAGGAAGGGAGATCAGCAGGTCCCTTCCTAATGGAGTTGTGAAGCTCAGGGATCACGTGGATAGTCAACTCGTCAAGTGAGTTACCCAGAACCCCTGAGGCTTTCGCCAGTAACTCCATCTTCCCATTGATGGAACCTAGGGCAGGGATTGATAAGAACATCCCTAGGTCCTAGGAAGAAGAGGCAACTCCCTAAAGAGCCTTCATTTCAGCGTTCGCCGAGCTGCTGCTGCTTTGGCCTCAGCTTGTGCCTGCTGCACTTCCTGGACCTTTCGGTCGTGCTCATGCTGGTAGGCAGCAGCTTTTTCTGCAGCGATCTTTTCAAGAGCCGCCTTCTTGTCAGCGATCTCTTGACGTTCAGCTGCAGAGACCTCAGGAGGGGTGGATAAAGATCCAGAGCCTGAAAGAATAAGATAGTAAGAGTGAGTTGAAAAAATATATATAAGGATGCTAATTAGAAATAAAAACAAAGGATTTTAGGTTTGGTAGAATACTCGAAGTGTTGTCTTTTGTTGGATTGGAATCCTTAGATGGATTCCCAATCTTGGTTTTCTTAGCCTTGGGAGGCGAAGAGGCACTTGGCCTTTTCAGGGATAAGCCAAGTTTGATCACCGGCCCCTTCTTCTTTGAGGCAAGTGTCTTCTTGGTCTTTTAAGCGGCAGCGGTAGGTGGAGCAACTGGAGGAGGAGCACCGTCATCAGCGGCCAGCACATCCTGAAGCTGAACCGCTGTTAAGCGCTGTATGCAGTGCGTCCAGATAAACCCAAATACTGGGTTGAGATACCTTTTCTTGACTGTGGAGGCGTTGCGGATGGGTTGTCCACTCTTGCGGTCGACAGGCCACTAGATGTCAAGGGTCTCCAACCATGCGATGATGGTCTCCTTGGAGGGCTCCTTGCAGTATGTCTCTAGGACTGGTAGTCCTAGAACCCTTCAGAGCATCCCTACTCCAAAGGTTAGAGTCCCTGGTTCATCGCTTTTGGGACTCTTGGGTAGGCGACACTGAATGTATTTAGTGTCTTTACCTTGGGAATTTTTCAGCAAAACTACTTTTGCTGAAACCCAGAGGGCGCTCAGCAGCTCTCTGTTTGGTGAGTGATTGATGGTGAAGGCAGTTTTCAGCGGACACCGGAGCAGGAAGTCCCTTGCAGTGATGAGGTGTTCCTTGCCAGTGGGGAGATCGATGATGGGGAGGAAGTTGTTGGATCCCCAAGTGAGAGAGAGCAAAGAGCAGAAAGGTTCTCCCCATCAGTGATGATCTCATCATCATCTTCAGTACCATCGTCTTCAGATGGGATCAGATCCTGGTTGGATTCGTCAGCAGATGGGCTAGAGATGAGAGTATCCTCTACCACATTCTCAGTACTGATGGGTGCAGCATCAGTGGTGGTAGTGGGGTTTTCAGTAGATGGAATAGGTTTGTTGACGATGTCCCATGCAGGGGTCTCAATGGTGTCCATGTTCAAGTTGGAAGTAGATGCCATTGAATCTGTTAGAGTAAGAACATAGAAAGACATAAGGATATTAAAATAATAACACAGAAAAGAAAATAAGTGAAAGATGAAAGACTTTCAAATTTAAGGATAAAGATGAAAGACTTTCAAATTTAAGGTATAAGAAAATGTCTTGGGTTTTTGAAAAGATTAAAACCCTAGAAGGTTAAGTTTTTGAAGAAAAATTCTTTTTCAAATCCTTTGATTCTGGAAAACAAGTGTTTTCAGAATCATGAGTTCTTGCATATAAGAATGCATGAAACTCTAAGATAGTGATGATTCAGAAACAACATTCTGAAGATGAGATGAACACAAGTATCATACCAGATGTTGAAAGAACAAAGGTTCTGAGGAGAATTCTTGAAGATTGTTTTAGCTGGATTGCTTTGAGTGCTTGAATGCTTAAGAGTTTTTGAGAGCGTAAAGAATAAAAATGGAGGATGAATGAGTTTATATAGGGGTTTGGAGGAGAGAGAAGACGGAAAAAGTTGTAGACGTGGATCAATTTTCTAGGGGCAATGATCGTAGAAGTTAACACGCCGTAAAACCGTCTCACTCTCTGTCATGTGCTTTGAATACTTTCCACTCGCTGTCACGACTCACGCGCCTGACACAGGTTTGTGTGCATTAAATGGCAATTACGTGTCAGACCATCAAGAGACAGCTTTCTGAATATGAATCATTTCAAAAAGGAAAACATATCCCTTTTGATGATTATCCTTAAACATAGGAATGTGAAAGGTTATTAGCAGGAGGGCATATCAGAGTCCTCTTATCACATTTAATGTGTTAAGGTAGGTGTGGTCACTGACAAAGTTGCAGGTAGGAATTGAATGCAAGTTATCAGCGAGATCAATTCAATTCATTAAAGCAAGAATTACAGTACACTGAAAAAGGAAATTACAAAAAATAGTTTACAAGAGTAAAAAGGAACCCATCTTGCTGAAGATCCAGCATCAGGGTTTAGCATTCCTAGCTCGCTGATGAGTTGGTTGAACCGTTTCTCGTCAAGCGGTTTGGTGAAAAGATCAGCTAGTTGATATTCCATAGGAACAAAGTGAAGTTCAACATCGCCGTTCATCACATGATCTCTGATAAAGTGATATCTGATCTCAATGTGCTTTGGCTTGGAATGAAGGACAAGATTGTTGGCGATGGCGATCGCTGAAGTGTTGTCACAATGGATGGGTATCTTTGATAGCTGAAACCCATAGTCCAATAGCTGATTTCTCATCCATAAAACTTATGCACAACAGCTACCAGCAGCGACATATTCTGCTTCAACGGTTGATGTGGACACTGAGTCTTGCTTTTTGCTTGTCCAACTCACCAACTTACCACCAAGTAGCTGACAGCCACCAGTGGTGCTCTTTCGATCTATTTTACAGCCTGCGAAGTCACTATCTGAAAAAATTGTTAGATCGAACCCTGAGTCCCTAGGGTACCAGAGACCAAGGTTGGGAGTCCCTTTCAGGTATCTGAAGATGCGTTTTACAGCTTTCAGATGGGACTCCTTAGGTTTAGCTTGATATCTTGCACAGAGACAGGTAGCATACATGATATCAGGGTGGCTCGCTGTAAGGTACAACAGTAAGTCGATCATTCCTCTGTAGAGAGTAACATCAACAGGTTTCCCATTGGAATCCTTGTCAAGTTTCAGAGGAGGTGCCATTGGTGTTTTCATTTCAGAGCATGTGGTAAGATCAAACTTCTGAAGCATTTTGCGAACATACTTACCTTGAGAGATGAAAATACCCTTTTCAGATTGTTTAACCTGAAGACCTAAAAAATAGGTTAGCTCACCCATCATAGATATCTCGTATTGTGCCTGCATGAGTGACTCAAACTTTTTACAGAGTTTGGCTTTCGTGGACCCAAAAATGATGCCATCAACATAAATTTGAGCAAGGAAAACATGATCCTTATATTTCTTGACAAACAGTGTGCTGTCAATTTTACTACGAGTAAAACCTTGAGAGATGAGATAGGTTGACAGGGTGTCATACCAAGCTCTAGGAGCCTGCTTTAATCCATACAGAGCCTTGTTTAGCTTGTAAACATGATCAGGGTGCTTAGGATCAGTGAAGCCTGGAGGTTGAGCAACATAGACTTCTTCAGTGAGTTTCCCTTTAGAAATGCACTCTTGACATCCATTTGAAACACTTGAAATTTCATATGAGCCGCATAAGCGAGAAACAGTCTAATGGCTTCTAATCTAGCCACAGGGGCAAATGTTTCATCATAGTCTATCCCCTCTTCTTGTCTATATCCTTGTGTAACAAGACGAGCTTTATTGTGAATCACAGTGCCATGTTCATCTAATTTATTTCGAAAAATCCATTTCAGATGGTCTTTCTAGTTGGCCTGTGAACAAGAATCCAGACAAGGTTTCTTTCGAACTCAGCGAGTTCTTCTTGCATCGCTGAGACCCAAAATGGATCAACGAGTGCTTCTTCTATTTTAGAAGGTTCATTTTCAGATAAGAAATAGACGTAGAGACAGTGATTACTAGCCTGATATCTAGTCTTTACACCTGTAGAGGGATCACCTAGAACTTGATCAATAGGATGATCTCTAGTCCATCTGAGAGCAGAAGGCTGTGGGACAACCTAAAGAGGTTCAGTAGCGACTGTAGAAGATGATTCTTCAGGGATTGCATTAAGTTGAGGAAGATCAGCAAGGAGTGGAGCAACTTTAGAAGAGCCTGGGGTTGAAGGAGTGTCTTCCTGAGATGTTGTGGGAGCAACTTGAGTTATAGGGACAGCAGAGTAAATTGGAGTGTCCTGAGGAATTTCAGGCACATCTTCAAATCCATCAGGATTGATGAGATGTTCCTGCAGCAGGGATGTTAGCATCAGGGGCTTCATTTTCAGGGACCTGAAAGTAAGAGTTAGCCCATTGATCTACATCATTATTATCAGAAAATGAAGAAGTAGAGAAGGGATTAGTTTCATCAAACTTGACATGAATGGTCTCTTCTATTGTTTGCCTTCGTTTGTTGAAGACACGATAGGCTTTGGATATAGTAGAGTATCGAACCAAGAAACCATCATCAGCTTTGGCATCAAACTTTCCAAGATCATCTCTGTTGTTCTTGATATAACAATTGCAACCAAAGATGTGGAAATATTCAATGTTTGGTTTTCTTCCTCTGAAGAGTTCGTAGGTTGTCTTCTTGAATCTTTTCACGATCAGCGACCTGTTTTGCGTGTAACAGGCAGTGTTGACAGCCTCAGCCCAGAATTAAATAGAGAGACGGGCTTCAATCAACATGGATCTTGCAGCTTTAATTAGCGTTTCATTCAGCGACTCCATTTTGCTGAGGAGTACGAACGGAAGAGAAGTTTTTGAAAGATTCCCTTGCTTATGAGGAATTGATCCAGGACACTGTTTTTGAATTCAGTGCCATGATCACTTCTTATGGATCGAACAATGATCTGATTGAACTTCTCTATCCGAAGAATGAATGCAACGATCTCTTAGAGGTGTCACTCTTGGCTCTGAGGAAGAAAACCCAGGTGTATCTTGAGTATTCATCTACTATCACCAGCGTGTACCGCTTTCCACCCATAGATTGGATATTGACAGGTCCAAAGAGGTCCATGTGCAATAATTGGAGTGGAGAGTTGATGGTAGAGACTTGCTTGGATTTGAAAGTAGCCCTTGTCTGCTTTCCTTTTTCATAAGCAGCACAAAGAGATTCTTTAGCAAAGCTATTTTCAGGGAGTTCTTCCACCAGCTTGCTGATGGAGAGTTGGTTGATGGTCTTGAAGTTTAGGTGGGAGAGACATTTGTGCTAGAGCCAGTTGATGTCTGAAGAGGCCCTGGACATAAGGCACACATTTTCAGTGGACGTGTCCATGTATGTAGACGTCACGAGATCTTTGCCTCTAAGATAGATTTTCTTGTGCCTGTTCTTCACCTTGCAGCTTTTCTTGGAGAAAGAGACCTTGTGAACTTTATCACAGAGCTGACTAATACTCAACAGATTATGAGTTAGTCCTTCAACGTAAGATACTCTTTTAAAGGTAGTCTTGCTGATGCGGTAATTATCGTATATAAAAAGCGTAACAAGTTTTAACCTCTAATGCCTAGCCACCGTCTTACCACATATACAGGCAAGCGTACCTGATCGTGAGTAATATAGTGTAGGAAAGTCCAGGTATCGTATCTACCAATGGGAACGGTCAAGTTATCGTAGACTAAAGTCTGAATTGGTTTAATTAACCTAAAAGGGGGGTTTTGTATGAAAAATGTTTGAATACTTAAAACGACAATTAACTAAGTAAAAGCTAAGAAAATAATTAAAATACTGTTTTAAGATTATAAAAGGAAAAACAACAGTACTTATCATGGTAACGTGAATCCCCAATATGGATGATATGAATAGGTCGAAGGTTTGGTTGTCTTGACTATTGTAGGAATTTAAGTCTAGGACACCCTAACATGCGCAAATTATGGTTATGAACTAGGATACGATCCTCCTAATTCCAATCCTAAATCGTTTGGTCCACAATCTAGAATCGGTAAACCCTTCCTAATCAATATTGCAATGGCTCTTTTACTATCTGGTCACTATTGGTCCAAGTAACCCCTTAACACAACCTTTTGGTCCAAGTCAGGCTAAGGTAGGTTGATTATCCTTTCGGAGTCTATCTGCTTTGGTCTAACAAATACACCCAACCAATTGAATTCAAATTGCCACAACAATATTAATCAGAAAAGAACCATAAAAGACATTCAATTAATCAAAACAAACCGGTAAACATTAATCACAAAGTATCATCCATAAAGGTTCATCGACCATGACAAGCACTACTAATAAACTACTCACTAATCATAATAAAGACATAAACACAAACAAAAGTAGACATCGACATGATACCGACAATACAACGATAGATGATCGAAGATCGACTTCCGCAGCGTATCGGTACCTTTCGTACTCTCACTCTCGTTCCTTTGTACTTCCCTCGTGTATCGAACATGTTTAGAACTGAAGGAGGAGGCTGATATTTAGAGGAAAACGCCCAGAGGTCATCTGGCGATCGCCAAGCTGCTGGTTTGGCGATGCCAGACACTTAGGTCAAACTCTGGTCTTCAATTCAGTCGAACTTGGCGGCGCTAGGTTGAGGATTTCGCGATCGCCAAGTAGCTTCTGTGTTGACTTTGTGCATTTTTCACGTTTTCTCGCCTTTTTTCGTACTTTTCCGTTCCACGGCCTCCAAATCCTTCACAAACAATAATAAGCTCTTTTAGTGCATGAAATGATCATAAACGGGTGAGAAATGGGGTAAAGTCATACGATTACGCGCAACCAAAACATGTATAATTTTGGTGTTATCAAAATCCCCACACTTAAGCTTTGATTGTCCTCAGTCAAAAGACTGAAAGATAAGAAAGATAACTCCAAAATTATCTCCACCCAAAATTATCAAAGAAAACAAAGTATACTCACACAATTGAACACACAAACAAGACTCATCAAGCAATCGGATACCAAGGCCAACCTTTTACCCTCACATAATATGAATAACAATATAAGGTGTATCTCTCGGGGGTAAAAGTGTATATGTAAGTGATCACACCAATACTCGACTAATTCCCGCATGCATAAGCTTGTCACCAAATCTAATCTCCACCACTGAGAAGTTGTCAACCGTCAAGAGGACTTTAGGGTTGTAATGTTAGGCTAAGGGTTAAGGGTAGGATAAAGGATATATAAGTGACTAAGGGTTTTGCAACAAAAACTTGAAAACTTAATCAGTAATGATCCAAATAGTGAAGTAGTCTGACTTTCAAACAGTGAAGCTTTTGGGATGAGTATTTCTCTTTTTTCTTTTCTTTTAGAATTGGCCTAAGCCTATGGCTTATTTGGGGCACAAATTCTTTTTCACTCTTTTCAGCTCTCATTCTTTTCTTTTTATATTCTCGACTCTTTTTGATATTTCTTTTCTTTTTGAGTCTCAAATATTTTTTTTTCCAGAGCAGCAACTATGTTGCTTTTGGGCTCTTTTTAAATCTCAATCCCATAAAAACTGTCAGATACGAAAAACTGGATCAAAACATCTCAAGATTCAAATTTAAGTTACGGCCAAAAGATAGATAAAACAATTAGGCTCAAGGGTAAAGTGTATAGTGGGTAACAAATGAAAAAGGCTAAGGCTCAAAATGGTTTCAAGGGATAAAGTGTTAAAAGGTGAACACTTTTCAATTAAAGGCTAGGCAAATCAGATAACCTTATGATGAGGTCATCTGACGAAGGCTAAAAGGGTTAGAAACGAAGGCCTCTATCAGTGCAATGATGATAAATACTCCTCTTTTGTGGTCTCGACAAGCATTCAAATGACAAGTTCTACCTTGGATCAAAGTCGGTATTCCTCACGAAATAAACAGATATAACAATTAAGGCTCAATCTCTCAACGGAATTAGGTGAGGCACTCATGGTAATCAGTATTCCAAGGCATCCTTTTACTCAACTAATCCTATTCAGTGTTCTCCTATGCAAGCAACTCAGTCTCAAAAACAATCTCAGATTTCGAAAAAAATTTGGGGTCAAATCTCAAAGCTTTCAAAAGTTTGAAAAACGACAATCCACAAGCAAAAAGTGAACCCATTTAAACAGATAAGTCTATATAACCCCCTCCCCACACTTAAAATTTGCAGTGTCCTCAATGCAACAATTAAAACAATTATGGAGTAATTGGGAAAAAGAGAAACTTCCCGGGTTATGTGACGAAATCTGTTCTGATCTGAGAGTGGTGCGTAAAAATCGTGCTCGATCATAAAATCGCCGTATCTACCAAAAAAAAAGAAAAAGAAAAGTAAAAACGAACAAATGAAAATAAACCAAACCAAACTACATAAAATCCTAAACAATCCAAACAAAATAAAAATTGTTCAAACAAACACAACCACGCAGTTCAAAAATAAAATTGTTTACGACAACCATATCGAATAACGGAGATAAAAGAGAGAGATCAATAAGGGCCACGAGGTTGGTTTTGTCAATCCTCGTAAGTCGGGTAACCGGGCGGAGCATCCTCGGAGTATGGCCAATATGGAGATGGAGCATAAGCGGTATTCGGTTGAATACCGAAGTGGGAAGCCATCTGGTTCATTACTCCACTTTGCCAGTTGGCTTGGTGAAGAGCCTCCACAGTGTTGTACTTCATATGCTGTTGATGCCGGCCATAAGAAAGTGACATCTCCGAGAGTTGGTTACTCAAGTCTTGGTAACCTGCATATGCCGTCCAATCCGCCGGTTGTTGACCCACATTCGCCCCACTCGTTCCACCAATCTTATGCGTGCTCCTCGGTGCTTCACTCCTTGCTTGACTCGGTTGCCTTCTCGGCTGACTCCTATAAGCTTGAGGATTACGGATCCATGCATTGTAGTCTCGTCCAACCATATGCTCAACTCTCGCCACGCCCATACCTCGGAGTTGGTCCATGTCAATCAACCCCATCTCCCCGAGGTTCGTCATCGAAGCAATAGCGGCGTCGGTTAGGATACCGAAATGCTTGGCCAAGAGCGTCACGTACTGGCCACCAACTATGCGACTACCCTCTCGATAACCACTCGCCTTGGCGAGTTGAGCGGCGATGAGATACGGAGCATTCGGATATTTATCATCCGTAGAGAGTTGCTCAAGAAGCCACAAATCCTGCACAGTAACTTTCTCCTCACTCGAAGAACGAGCGTTCACCGCTTGAATGAGCATGCGGTGTAGAAGTCTATCCGACGAAGCAAGAAAACCTTTCACCTTGAGGTTGCCATGATAATCACCATCACCTAAGATCGACCATGCCAAACGCGGATCAAAATCATCGGGTCTCTTCGCGGTCGCCCACATGTACTCCTCGAATCTGGGAGCATCAACATCCGATTGGGTATATATCCCCAAAGCAAGAGCAAAGTCGACCAAAGAAAGAGATCTCCAAACGCCACCAAGCCGGAACGTCATGCATGTTTGATGAAATTCCCCAAGAGCCTTGATAGCCTCGAAATGAAACGTGGCTACAAACTCCACGATAAGCTCTCGGTAAAGGGTCTCGGCAATATCGAAAACTCGCTCCCATGCATGGCATATGTAGTACTCATTGCCATCCTCATCATATGCGTGCTTTTCAAGAATTGCTTTGATGTCGTTCTCGACACCCATCGATCCAAGAAGATCCCAATCGACTCTTTTTGGCATGAGAATTTGGCGGGGGAGAAGTCGGTTAACGATGTCCCGATACTCCTCCTTCTTTCGAGCATTCAAACTCGGGTCGTTTGCGAACGAGGTGAAGACATGACTTCCATCCGGTGCACGGAAGTTGGCTACGGCGGTCGTAGACGAGCGGGTTCTTTGTCTCTACAAAATCCAAATACCATTGTCTTAGAAAAATTTCAATCCATAAACGCAAGACAAGGTTTATTTACTTTCAAAATTCCAACGAGACAAATAATACACGACTTAACAAGTTCAAGTATCATAATCACATACGCATCGAAGGGCAAAGGGGATGTGAAACATCCCCACACTTGAACTTTTAGTTCAATCCACAATTTCAAACCAATCTAGCTAACCAAGAAGGAATGGGGGATTTTGGTGTTCTCAAAATCCCCACACTTATCATTTAACCACAATTACTAGATTAATCAATCAAATAGCATGCAAGAAACAAGATTTCAATCACAATATAGGGCATGCATTCATCTATAAGCTCTTAAACAATAAATGGTGTATCAAGAATAATGTTAATTCCATTCAAGCAAACATACACCATTGATACCCAAAACAAGATCTCCAATCACCAAATCGAGTAATCCTTACGAAATTAAAGTTAGGAAACTGTTTTGCATATATTTTTCATCATTTTTCATGCATTAGATAGTTTCTTTTTCCTTTTAGTTATTTAGTTCATGCATATTTTCCGTCTATTTTGCATTTTTTCCGTTTTAAAGTGCGAGTGTTTAGTATTGGTGCATTAACCGGGTGTTTGAGCTTATTTGTATAGGAATTTGGTTTAGATGGTGACGATGTGCGCGATGGAGCCAAGGAGGATCGAGAGGCGGTTCGAGATGGTTTGGTGGACGAGGATGCGGAGGCTAAAGGCGATGGAGTGGAGACGGATGAAAGAAGTAGTGAACCGGAGTTAGAAGCAAAAAAGGAACAAAAGGAGTAAAGAGCAGCTAGCTAGCGATCGCTAGCTATTCTGGCTAGCGATCGCTAGGATCGCAAACCACCCCGCGGATTTTTGATGTTTTTGCAGTTGTTGACTTTTTCTGGAGTATAAATGCTGTTTTTGACTGGTTTGGTAGACATTTTTTAGTTCCACTTTGATAACAACTTTTTGAAAGAATTTTGGAGGGATTTTGGATCTAAGGAGTTAGGGTTTCACTTTTGGGGGGAGCTCTACTAAGCCTTGGATGAGAGCTTCAAATTCTTCATCAATGGTGGCTTGATCTTCCTTGATGAACCTTGTACATCCTTGAGCTATTAGTATCTCCTTCCCTATTTCCTTTAAGCATTTTGATTAGTGTAATTGTTGAATTAAATGTTTAGATCTATGAATTTGATGTTCTCATGCTTAATTTCTGCATATGTAGTTTAATTGCTTTAATTCTTGTCTTCAATTTGAGTAGATTTCCTTAATTAGATAGTTTGTGATTTGATTAATTGATTGCATGTAGTTGTGGTATGTTGTTAATGGTGATGATGTTGATTAGTTGCAATTCGATTATCTTGAACTCTTTGTTAGTTTTAGGCAAGTAGATTAGGTTAATTGAATAATTCATTTGTATCTTGATGCATGTGATTTCAATTGTAAATCTAGGATTTAGATCTCATTTGATTAGAATAATATGTGTTTAATATAGATCTAGGTCAAGTAATTGTGCGTGTTTAGAAATAGATATCGAATCACGATCGATAAGTCTCAATCAATTGATGCATTTCATAACAAAAGTGAATCATCGATGGAGATGTGATTTGTTTAACGGAAGTTAGCGATCTTTTGATATCGATGATTTACGATAACTTTTAACAACGGTTAATTGGACGGAAGTTCGTTAACACGTTCGATGAATTGATCGAGAGCTTACGACCGCATCATGGAAATAGATGTAGGTTGTAAATTGGAATGTTTCCGGACGACGTTTACATAGGAAATGATACGGAAGTAATCATATTCCTAAGGAAACGGTCTAGTTATCTCGGAAGAGGAATAGATATTTTCTACGGAATCCACTTAGCGATCGGGATACGATATTGTTGGGTGCAAAATCGGATTGTATCCGAGATCACAAGATTGTGCTCAAAGTGAAGACAAAGGCAAAGTCAAAGTGGTCTTCAAAGTCAAAGTTTGCTTTTATAGTTTTAGTCCTTTTATATGTGCTTTGTAATAGTTTTGTAATAATAGGGTAGTTTGTGTAATTCTTGTAAACCTTGAGGGTTTAGATGTTTGGGTATAAATACCCAAAGTGAGTTAGTTTGTTAGTAGAAAACATGCATACGTATCATTGTGTAAATTGAGAGTGAAGAGAGAAAGTTAGTTCTTAAGTGTGTGTGTTCTTGGTGTGTTAGTGTGTGTAAACTTTTCATCCAAGAATCAATGACATATGGCTTTCAAATCATTCTCTACTTGATTGCATGTTGATTAGAACTTGAATCTGGAATAACAGATATCCATATTTCCTTGTTCGTGTTTGTTCATGTTTGTTGTTTTCTTGTTTCCGCATGTTTGTTTTACTCGTTCGAATGTATTCGTCGTTCCTTTTCACGTAGCGGGATGTATATGTCTTAGATTAGTTAAGTAGTTTTTTCCTCTTTTAGTTAGAAACCAATTCCCGAACTTGAACTTCACATAACTTGTAAATTGGAAATGAAACACCGTGATTTGTCCATTTTCTCCCCGTGTTCGACCCGTATGCTACGTTACGATACCGTACACTTGCGATTTTATAAAATAAAGCTTGATTCTCGATTAAAAACACGTACATTTCGAGCGAAATAGAAACGTACCTTGTTCATGTTGAAAGATGAAATTGAAGCTCAAGAAGGTTGAATCTCGCAAGAACGTGAGGAATTAGGTTTGTGTGTTTGTGAAAAGTGAGAAAAAGAAGGTTTAAAAACCGTCTGTCCCGACTTCGCGTCGCGAAACCCATGGTTTCGCGTCGCCAAACAGGCAATTTTCAGAATACCCTAATTTTTAAAAGTTTAGCGTCGCCAAACGGCTCTCTTCGCGTCGCGAGGTTCGAAAATTTTTACCTGATTCGTGGCCTAACAACTTCGCGACGCCAGATTGGGAATCTGGCGATCGCGAAATGCCCACTGTTTCCAACTTTTGAAAATCTGCATTGCATTCTGATTTCGCTCGAATCTGATTTCTATCTCCTTCGTGTGGTTACCTAAGCAATATCAAATGAAAACATTAATAAAAACACACACGAAAATCATTAAAAACGAAAGAAAATCAAAAAGCTCGGGTTGCCTCCCGAGAAGCGCTTCATTTTTGGACGGGTCTAGAGCTCGACCCCACTTTCGGCTCATTTCTTGGCACGTCGGGATGACGAGCCCCTCTTCTTCCTGTGATCTTTCTTGGAGGGTCCCGGTTCCTTGGTTGATTGCTCCTTTTTGCGCATCGGGTTTGGATAGTCCTCCATTTTCTTTCCAAGTTTATGTGGGAGTAGCGGACGGTTCGTGCTTTTGTTGTAGGCCAGAGAAGGATCGTCATAAGGTTCATCGAGGTGTCTAACCGGCTCTCTGTTAGGATCAAAGTAAATCCGATTGTCTCCATAGCCTAAGCTCGTCACTTGATTTCGCATATCGGTATTTACTTGAGCGGTGTGCAAGAAAGATCTCCCGAGGATTATCGGGATCTCCGTGTTTTGTGGGAGGTTAGCTATGACGAAGTCCGTATAGTACACAAATTTGCCAATACGAATCGGGACTCCTTCCGCTATTCCTAACGGTGTTGTCATGTAACCGTTCACTCCCCGGTATTGATAGTTCGTTGGCATGATTCTCTTGACTCCCATTTTCCTGCAATAGCCAACAGGCATCATATTAAGAGCAGCACCTGAATCAACCAAAGCAAGACCACTAAATTTATGACAAGAAATAGGTAAGTTGTAACTCCCTGGATCATGCTTAATTGGTGCGATGTAGATAAGATCATCCTCCGGTGCTTTCTCCTTTTCTTTCTCCTTTTCTTTCTCCTTGCCTTTATCTTCTTTCTTCGGGATCACGAACTCCGCGTATCCGCCTTGCTTTCCATCTTCCCCATCATCACTTGAAGCTTCGGGAACTTTGAGTCTTAGGTGTTCGAAGGACACGGTGAACCCCTCCGAGTCATAATCCGTGGCATAATCGGGCTCACTTTCACTCTCGGTTTCCACGTACTTCTTTGTGTAGATGTCCGTCCACTTCTTTTTTGACGGCTCTCCGGTTATCAATGACATATGGCTTTCAAATCATTCTCTACTTGATTGCATGTTGATTAGAACTTGAATCTGGAATAACAAGTGGTATCAGAGCTGGAAATTCATTGAATTTGGTATGATTTCTTGACTTTTTTATGTTTTTTTGAAAATGGAGGTTTGAGTTTTGATGTTCTTCATTTGATCATGATTTGGATCTGAATTTGATTGTTTGTGGTTAATATGATGTTTTTACAGTGTTTAGGAGTGATTTAGAGTCAAAATTTGGTGATTTGAGCAGTAATTTTTGAGTTTTTTTACCTTCTGCTCGGTTTTTGTTCGGTTTTCCGAACTGGTGTTCATATTTTCCGAATCGGAATATTCATAAATTCCGAATCGGAAAATACAAGTTTTCCGAATCGGAAAATTTTTGAAATTTTTGGACTCATTTTGTTGTTTAGATCTGATCTTACTCGTTTTCCGACTTGGTATTAGTCAAACTCCGATTCGGAAAACATCATTTTCCGATTCGGAATTTGCCCAAATACCAACTCGAAATTTTTCTCGGAACTCTATCATATCTTGTTTTTCCGATTCGGAAAACCATATTTTCCGATTCGGAAAACTGAAAAATCCGAATCGGAATATAGTGTTTTCCGAATCGGATTAGTTTAAGCCAAAAAAAAAAAAAATAAATAAAAAAAAATGGAGGTTTGAGTCTGGAAGCGTTTTTTGGGCGTTTTTTCACGTAAACTTTTTTAGACTTCTGATCTGATTCTCCTTGTAAAAGTTCAGTCATTTTTAAGAAGGTCATTTTTTCCCGAAAAATGCCGGTTTTTTCGAGATTTTGGTGATTTCCGAGAGGTTGATTTTCTGGACTATTCTTTCAATTTCGCAGTCAAAATCAACTTTCAAATTTTTGAAAAAAAATTTTTTCTCGGGATTTCACTATTCACCGGTTGACTTTACGGTTGACTTTTTGACTTTTGTCACTAACCTTGTATTTGATCAAAAGAAGTGTTCAGATTAGTTACACCTCCAAAAGTTCAGAAGAAATCTACCAGTTTCAGTGAATTATCGATCATTTTCAAGTTCTATTTTCGTATTAGTTAAGATGACAAAGCTAGTTGACTATCATACATTATGGAAGAATTATATGACATACAGTCAGCGTGCCTTTGAGCTAAACCAGGAAAATCTAAAGTTGAGTTCTGACAAATCTTTGTTAGAAATGAAGATTGTGGATTTAGAGAAGTTATTACAGAGTGAAAAAGGGCAAGAATCGGAGAATTCAGAATTGTCAATACAGATAACTAAGCTTCAGCAAAGTTTATCTATATCAAATGCTGAAAAGGCTGATTTTCTTATTAAAGTTACTGATCTTGAAGAGTCACTTTCTAATGAAAGAAGTTTAACTACAAGTTTGAAAATTGATTTGCAAAATGAGCATGATGAAATGTTAAAACATTCTTTTGGAAATGCTCAAAACTTAAAACTTGTAACTTCTTTGAGGAAAGAAAATGAATGTTTGCAAAAGAAAGTTCATGAATTAGATGAAGATAAGAAAGTTGTTGAAAACAAACTTATATCTTCTCATTCGAGAGTGATAGAACTTTCAAACCAAGTAAATGATTTTGAAAAAATAGTGATCATCGAGAGAAGTAACTTTGAGAAAGAAAGACGAGCTTTTGAAGCTAAGATTGGTGAACTTTCTTTGAAGATATCAGTTTTTGATGAGCAAAAAGAAAACAAGATTTTCAAAGAGTTTTCTGAATCAACATGTTATGTTAATTGTTGTTATGATGATGATGATTCCAACTCTTATGATGGAATGAATGTTTTTGATTCTCTTGAGTCTTGTACCGATTCTTGTACCAACAAGAAGAATGTTGTGGATAGTGAGTTGGTTAAGATTGAAAAGATGTTACGAGATGAAAGAAAGGTTTTTGAAGAAGAAAGAAAGGTTTTTGAGAAAGAGAGAAAATCTTTTGAGTTGAAAAGTGATAAACTTTCGAAGAAGATTTCTGATTTAGAGAGACAGATTGTGAATGAAAGAAAAGATTTTGAGAAAAAGAAGAATGTTTTTGAAAGTAAGAAGAAAGGTTTGAAGAAAAAGAATGTTCGTGTTGAAAAAGATAGATGTGTTGAGTTTGAGTTTGAGGAAGAGAGCAAATGTTTTGAAAAAGAAAGAAAATCTTTTGAGGAAAAGAGTGTTCTGTTTAGGAAAAAGATTGCTAATTTAGAAGTGCAACTTTCGGATGAAAGAAGTGCTTTTAAAAGAAAAGAACACCTTTTAAAGTGTGAGATAAAAGGTTTTGAGCAACTGATTGTTGCACTAAAGAAACCAACCTTTGAGAAAAATGATTTTGAAGAGGAAAAGAGGGTTTTTGAGACAGAAGTAAGGAAGCTTACATTAAGATTATCTGAATTGTCTTCTGATATAATGAAAGAACAGATTATAAGTTCTAATCTGAAAAAGAAACTTGATGAAACAGTTGAAGAAAAGAATATTTTATCTGCAATGGTGAAAGATCTTGAAGATATTGTTTTTAAAGTTAATTTGAATGAACCAAAGAGTCCCGATGTTATAGTACAATCACCATATGTTGATTATGCTGATTCTGAGTGTTCATTCAAAACTGCTCCAAGTTCTCTTCATGCAGATGTTTCTTCAACAAAAAGTTTTACACCAACTAATCAGATTCGTCCTTCTAATCTTTTCTATGATCATCAGATTGATGGTTCAGGTAAAAATCATTCGAAGACAGGTAAGTTTGTTTGGAGAGTTAAAGGGTCTACACCAAATGTAGATAAACCAAAGTTATTTGTTCCCAAACAAAATGTTCAAAAGAACAATGTTTTTAAAGCTAAATCTTTTGTTAAATCTGATCCAATTTATTCTGTAAATCATATGGTCAGATTATCTCAAAAGAAAATATGTTGTTCTTACTGTGGAACAAATAAGTTTGTTCGAAAAGACAAGTCGGAAAGTTGGTATGGTACTTATAGTATTCCAAATTATAAACCAACTTCTTTTAACAAAAGAGGATCCACTTTCAAGTGGATACCAAAATCTGTATAATTTTGTTTTGCAGATCCCCATATCTTTAATGCACTATTCAAGGGGGAGTTTCTGCAAGCAAGTGGCTTCTGAATACAACAGTTCAGAACCCGTTCTTCAATGAACAAGTGGTTCCTAAATATATCAGTTTAGGACCCGGTTTCAATGTATTGGTTTCTGAATATGCTAGTTTAGAACCCGATCTTCAATGTACAAGTGGCTTCTAAACATTCAGTTTAGGACCCGATCTTTAATGTGCAAGTGGCTCTTGAATAAATCAGTTCAAGACCCGATCTTCAATGGTCTTCAAGGTATTCTTCTTACTTTGAGGGAGAAATGTAAATGTAAATACTTGGTTATCCATTTGAGGGGGAGTACATAAAAGAGATATATCATTTTTAGGGGGAGTGTTTAAATATGCTTTAATGCTTATATATCTGAAAGACGAACAACTTTCAGGTATGAAAAATCGTTTTTAAATGTTCAAACTCACTTCTCGATTCTCAAATGATTTTTCGAATTAGAAGTGTGATTTTACATGTTTTCATATCATGATGAGTTGACGGATATTTTCTAACCGTGTGTTTCCAAAGGTTAATACTTGCGTATTATCTTTTCATATACTTTTCAAGTATTCATACACACCGGTTTAGCTTCTTTTGTCTTGTTATTACCACGTCTCTATATGCTCATATTATTCGGTGGTAATACACTCGTTTGATATTTCCTCATTGTACTTCATTGTTTCTTTGATTGGATACGTTCTTCAATGTTATATCTATATCTCGTTCGTATAGATAACATCATTTTTTTGTGTGACCACAGTTTTTCAAGGACATATCTCACCACATATAATGAATCAGTTTTCTCAAACACGTTTATATCATTCATGTTCTACATTTCATATACTTGTTTGAAGAATTATGCTCCTATTTTGTTCATATATATATATTTGTTCGAGCATGTTTCATATTGGCTCATTGATTCGCTCGATGAATCATTGTACTTTTATGTTTAGGAATATTATTTCACGGGATGTGTGAGCTTAATAGAACTTCTATGGATTTCCAGAACCGGTAATCCTACCCAAGAAGTTATCCTTGAGAAATGAGTGAGGGGTCTACATCAAAGAGTGGGGGAGATAACTCAGGTGGTCGAGTTATTCTCATAGTGATTGAGCGGAAAAATGTAATAAGAGAGATTGGTTAGAAGTGAGGATGTTTAAAAGAATTGGAGGGTGTGAGAACAGAGTTAAAAGAAACATAAAACTCTGCACCAACCTTTTCTAAGCCGGGCAACCACATAATCTATTGGTTCACATTCTTTGGTGACCGATATTGAAACAAGGCAAAGCCCAATGCCGACTCTCGGTTTTACCCCACTAGCTACTCATTTCCTTCTTAACAAGGAGATGTTTCATTTCATCACGGGGACGCAGCACATAATCTATCAGGTTTTCATTTGGAAAATCGATATTGAAACAGAAGGAAGCTGTCCTGCCTTCGAACTTCATTTCTACACATCGAGTCGTGAAATGTTTTCACATTTTGAGCCTTATGAAAGCACTTGATGCTATTTTCTTTCATCACAAATACACACAAGGAATTTGTTTCTTTGTCGGAACGTTCATAGGAATACTTTTTGTATTTGCGATGATTGAACGGAAGCCCTGGGGAGTGATCATCACTAAAGCTCTTTATATAGTGCATTTGTTGTACTGAGTTGCTTTGTGCTTCTCACAGGCATTCCAACTGATTCATGTGTTGTTTCAGGATTTTCCCACTTAAATCTGAATTTGAAAAGATTCGGATTACTTTATGGAATTGACGGTATTTCTTTGGAGTTAAAAGGGGAATTCTGGAGTAACAAGGAGGAGATGGTTATGTGAGATGGTTTTTGATATCTATGGTGGTATTTTTACATGTTTGTATCTTTCCGAGCTGAGTTGATCTGATCTTACATTTCTATAGATTTTGATGATTATTTCATATTTCATCAAAAAGGGGGAGATGGTTTAGAAATGTTTTTGAAGATACTTTGGGGAGATGGCTTCGAAATGTCAAGTCAAAGAGAAGATTACGAGATATGACAAGAGATGCTTGCAAGAGATGTTTGAAGTTTGGTGATTATTTGAAGATATCTCGATTCGTTAAAGCTTCTTGTTTAGAGTTTGTTAAAGCTTCATGAAGATTGGATGATTCGTGAAGATTATTACGGAAGCTTATCGTTCAAGGAAGCTTATCGTTGATGCTTAAAGTGTTGATGCTTTCTTGAAGACGTTTGCCTAATTCTTTTTGTGATCTCGAATCCAAAGGGGGAGATTGTTGGGTGCAAAATCGGATTGTATCCGAGATCACAAGATTGTGCTCAAAGTGAAGACAAAGGCAAAGTCAAAGTGGTCTTCAAAGTCAAAGTTTGCTTTTATAGTTTTAGTCCTTTTATATGTGCTTTGTAATAGTTTTGTAATAATAGGGTAGTTTGTGTAATTCTTGTAAACCTTGAGGGTTTAGATGTTTGGGTATAAATACCCAAAGTGAGTTAGTTTGTTAGTAGAAAACATGCATACGTATCATTGTGTAAATTGAGAGTGAAGAGAGAAAGTTAGTTCTTAAGTGTGTGTGTTCTTGGTGTGTTAGTGTGTGTAAACTTTTCATCCAAGAATCAATGACATATGGCTTTCAAATCATTCTCTACTTGATTGCATGTTGATTAGAACTTGAATCTGGAATAACAGATATCCATATTTCCTTGTTCGTGTTTGTTCATGTTTGTTGTTTTCTTGTTTCCGCATGTTTGTTTTACTCGTTCGAATGTATTCGTCGTTCCTTTTCACGTAGCGGGATGTATATGTCTTAGATTAGTTAAGTAGTTTTTTCCTCTTTTAGTTAGAAACCAATTCCCGAACTTGAACTTCACATAACTTGTAAATTGGAAATGAAACACCGTGATTTGTCCATTTTCTCCCCGTGTTCGACCCGTATGCTACGTTACGATACCGTACACTTGCGATTTTATAAAATAAAGCTTGATTCTCGATTAAAAACACGTACATTTCGAGCGAAACAGAAACGTACCTTGTTCATGTTGAAAGATGAAATTGAAGCTCAAGAAGGTTGAATCTCGCAAGAACGTGAGGAATTAGGTTTGTGTGTTTGTGAAAAGTGAGAAAAAGAAGGTTTAAAAACCGTCTGTCCCGACTTCGCGTCGCGAAACCCATGGTTTCGCGTCGCCAAACAGGCAATTTTCAGAATACCCTAATTTTTAAAAGTTTAGCGTCGCCAAACGGCTCTCTTCGCGTCGCGAGGTTCGAAAATTTTTACCTGATTCGTGGCCTAACAACTTCGCGACGCCAGATTGGGAATCTGGCGATCGCGAAATGCCCACTGTTTCCAACTTTTGAAAATCTGCATTGCATTCTGATTTCGCTCGAATCTGATTTCTATCTCCTTCGTGTGGTTACCTAAGCAATATCAAATGAAAACATTAATAAAAACACACACGAAAATCATTAAAAACGAAAGAAAATCAAAAAGCTCGGGTTGCCTCCCGAGAAGCGCTTCATTTTTGGACGGGTCTAGAGCTCGACCCCACTTTCGGCTCATTTCTTGGCACGTCGGGATGACGAGCCCCTCTTCTTCCTGTGATCTTTCTTGGAGGGTCCCGGTTCCTTGGTTGATTGCTCCTTTTTGCGCATCGGGTTTGGATAGTCCTCCATTTTCTTTCCAAGTTTATGTGGGAGTAGCGGACGGTTCGTGCTTTTGTTGTAGGCCAGAGAAGGATCGTCATAAGGTTCATCGAGGTGTCTAACCGGCTCTCTGTTAGGATCAAAGTAAATCCGATTGTCTCCATAGCCTAAGCTCGTCACTTGATTTCGCATATCGGTATTTACTTGAGCGGTGTGCAAGAAAGATCTCCCGAGGATTATCGGGATCTCCGTGTTTTGTGGGAGGTTAGCTATGACGAAGTCCGTATAGTACACAAATTTGCCAATACGAATCGGGACTCCTTCCGCTATTCCTAACGGTGTTGTCATGTAACCGTTCACTCCCCGGTATTGATAGTTCGTTGGCATGATTCTCTTGACTCCCATTTTCCTGCAATAGCCAACAGGCATCATATTAAGAGCAGCACCTGAATCAACCAAAGCAAGACCACTAAATTTATGACAAGAAATAGGTAAGTTGTAACTCCCTGGATCATGCTTAATTGGTGCGATGTAGATAAGATCATCCTCCGGTGCTTTCTCCTTTTCTTTCTCCTTTTCTTTCTCCTTGCCTTTATCTTCTTTCTTCGGGATCACGAACTCCGCGTATCCGCCTTGCTTTCCATCTTCCCCATCATCACTTGAAGCTTCGGGAACTTTGAGTCTTAGGTGTTCGAAGGACACGGTGAACCCCTCCGAGTCATAATCCGTGGCATAATCGGGCTCACTTTCACTCTCGGTTTCCACGTACTTCTTTGTGTAGATGTCCGTCCACTTCTTTTTTGACGGCTCTCCGGTTATCATGAGCATTGGCTTCACATTCTCCACCTTCGGGTTGACTTGTGTTTGCGTTGGCAATTCTCCTTGCGTCCTTTCACTTAGCATTTGCGAAACACGTCCAACCTACAATTCCAAATTCTGGATGGTGCTTTGGTGATTACATAGGTATGAACCCACTTCATCGTTTAGCTTCTTTTGTGCATCCATGAATTGGAAAATCCAATCTTCGATAGAAACACGTGGCTCTCCATCCGGTCTTTGGTTCTGCTGAGTTGGTGCAAAGAAACCGGGAGGTCTAGGGATGAAATTACGGTTGTTGTTCCACCTCCCTTAGTAATCGCCTCGCTTGATATAGTTCACCTCCTCGGGTGTCATCATCGGTTTGTTCGGGCAATCCTTAGTCAAATGTGGCCCATTGCACTCCTCGCATCCAACCTGCAAAGCATGAACAGATTTAATTAGTTCTTCGATTTTGCGTTCAAACTTTACCTGTTGGTTTTTCATAGCGGCTAATTCATCGGATGGATCGAAGTCGGTTGAGATCTTTCCGGCCATCCTCGGGATTTGCAATCGCTTGTCCGTCCTCCAATCTATGTTATGTATGAGCATGTCCTCGAGGAGCTTGTAACCTTCCATGGGCGTTTTGTACATGAAGACACCACCTGCAGATGAATCCAAAGTAGCTCGTGAGGAATAAGCAAGTCCACTATAGAAAGTTTGAACCTGTTCACTCTTATTCAACTCGTGACTCGGGCACGAGTTTAGGAGGTGCTTGAAACGTTCACATGCTTCGGATATGGTTTCCCCGTCTTGTTGTTGGAAGGATCGGATCTCGGCTCTCAATTTGTCGATCTTGGATGGTGGAAAGAATCGGGAAAGGAACTTTGAACGAAGTCCTTCCCGTGTAGTGATTGAGCTCGGCTCTAAGGATCGCAACCAAGCCCTAGCTTCTCCGGTAAGCGTTAGAGGAAAGACCCGAAGACGAATTGCATCATCCCGGTCCGCCTCTGTTTTGAACAGATCACAAATGTCCACGAAGTTCTCCATGTGAACGATAGGATTGCTATCGTTTTTCCCGTCGAAGGTAAGGTCCTTGATCATGTGTAGGAGCTTCCCCGGGATTTCTTTGTTCAGGTTCGGCTTCGTGATTGGATTGGTGGGTACAGTTGGAGCGGGTCTCCTGGCGGTCCACATCGGTGCCTCGTCTCCCATCTCAAAAATCAAAGCTCTCGGGCGAACTTTGTTTGCTTTTGACTTCTTTTTGTTTCTTTTTCTGAATTCTCTCTCCGGCTCCTCAAATGGCTCTAACAAGTCTGCCGTGACTGAAATCACAACAAACGGTTACGGGCAACTTGCGGGAAACAAAGAGATAAAATAAAATAAAAATAACGAACTAAACTAAAAAGCAGAATACTTGCAAGGGACAGAATCCCTGACAAGGATCGATTAACCAAACTAATTAGACTAAAATCTAACAACTACCATTCCCCGGCAGCGGCGCCAAAAACTTGATGCGGTAATTATCGTATATAAAAAGCGTAACAAGTTTTAACCTCTAATGCCTAGCCACCGTCTTACCACATATACAGGCAAGTGTACCTGATCGTGAGTAATATAGTGTAGGAAAGTCCAGGTATCGTATCTACCACTGGAAACGGTCAAGTTATCGTAGACTAAAGTCTGAATTGGTTTAATTAACCTGAAAGGGGGGTTTTGTATGAAAAAGGTTTGAATACTTAAAACGACAATTAACTAAGTAAAAGCTAAGAAAATAATTAAAATACTGTTTTAAGATTATAATAAGGAAAAACAGCAGTACTTATCATGGTAACGTGAATCCCCAATATGGATGATATGAATAGGTCGAAGGTTTGGTTGTCTTGACTATTGTAGGAATTTAAGTCTAGGACACCCTAACATGCGCAAATTATGGTTATGAACTAGGATACGATCCTCCTAATTCCAATCCTAAATCGTTTGGTCCACAATCTAGAATCGGTAAACCCTTCCTAATCAATATTGCAATGGCTCTTTTACTATCTGGTCACTATTGGTCCAAGTAACCCCTTAACACAACCTTTTGGTCCAAGTCAGGCTAAGGTAGGTTGATTATCCTTTCGGAGTCTATCTGCTTTGGTCTAACAAATACACCCAACCAATTGAATTCAAATTGCCACAACAATATTAATCAGAAAAGAACCATAAAAGACATTCAATTAATCAAAACAAACCAGTAAACATTAATCACAAAGTATCATCCATAAAGGTTCATCGACCATGACAAGCACTACTAATAAACTACTCACTAATCATAATAAAGACATAAACACAAACAAAAGTAGACATCGACATGATACCGACAATACAACGATAGATGATCGAAGATCGACTTCCGCAGCGTATCGGCACCATTCGTACTCTCACTCTCGTTCCTCTGTACTTCCCTCGTGTATCGAACATGTTTAGAACTGAAGGAGGAGGCTGATATTTAAAGGAAAATGCCCAGAGGTCATCTGGCGATCGCCAAGCTGCTGGTTTGGTGACGCCAGACACTTAGGTCAAACTCTGGTCTTCAATTCAGTCGAACTTGGCGGCGCCAGGTTGAGGATTTCGCGATCGCCAAGTAGCTTCTGTGTTGACTTTGTGCATTTTTCACGTTTTCTCCCCTTTTTTCGTACTTTTCCGTTCCACGGCCTCCAAATCCTTCACAAACAATAATAAGCTCTTTTAGTGCATGAAATGATCATAAACGGGTGAGAAATGGGGTAAAGTCATACGATTACGCGCAGCCAAAACATGTATAATTTTGGTGTTATCACTTGCCGTTGGTTAAGGTACCGTATCCTTTAGTGATACCTCTTCCTTCACCACCAAATTTGACTGAAGGGCCAGCTTCTTCTTTGTAGTCGACTAGAACATGTTTGTTTCCAGTCATATGTTTATAGCATCCGCTGTCAAGGTACCAGATGCCCTTTTCCTGAAATAGAAAGAAGAGTTAAGTTGTCATTGGAACCCACATGAAGTTGGGTCCATCAGGGTCAGCGAAGGAAGACACATCAGGGATATAGGTGATTGAAGATTCAGCGGCCTCATAAACTACCATAGTAGTAGAGGAAGAGGCAACATCATCTGTCATATCTGAGGTTTCAATGTTGACAGGATCAGGGATGATGGCAAACTCAGCGACTAAAGGTTTCTTTCCTTTGGCAGATTTATTTTCCTTAGGACCTTTCTTTACCTTGGCTGCTTTTTCAGCTTTGGTAGCATGAGGACACTTACTAGCAATATGGTCATTTTGGCCACAGTGATAGCAGTTTCTATAGGTCTTAGTCTTAGAGGGACCTTTAGGAGTTTTGAACTTAAGATGAGCAGGTCCATGTCCAAGAATGCCTATATCTCTAGTTTGAGGAGGAATTGGAGTCTTCTCCTTTGGTTTGGTCTTCAAGTCTATCTTGATTCTAGGAGCAGGGCTTTGAACAGATTTCTTAGTCCCTGATCCAGAAGGACCACTACCTAAGACTTTAGGAGTATTGTGGTTTGGTTTCTTAGGTTTGGGAGAATGGTTAGGAAGGTTCTTGACTTTAGAGTTCTTTGGAGGCTGAACAGAGGCAGAAGCCTCATTTTTAGAAATGGAAGAAGAACTCTGAGAGTCATGATCAGAAGAAACAAACATGCCGTATTTTAACTTTGATTTATTAGGTTTGGCAATATCATGTTGTTTACCTTTAACAAAACCTAAGCAGGTTCTATGTTTCTTTTGGGAACGGTAAAGAAGAGATTTCCAATCGCTCTGATACCACTTGTTGGTCCCAATAAGATGGCCAATAAGGTAGATTATGGTAATTTGAATTGTAGAAGAGGGGGGTGAATACAATCAACACAGTTTCTTCTACTTATAATAATCTATGACTCCTATGGAGTCTTTTTAGATTAAATAGATTGTTTGTTGAAGAAGATCAAGACTATGTCAAGATCTAAAACAATCTTACGTATTTAGACACTAAGCCTTTGCTTATGCACAAAGCAAGTAAGAAGAGGTAAGAAAGAATTAAGAAGAGAATAAGAGGGAATAAAGGATTTGGGGTATAGAACAATGGACCAAGGTGGGTTGAAGAACAACCCAACGTTCATATTTATACCCCATGCATTAAATGCATGTCATCCCCAACTTTACACGTGTCATGTAAAGATTGGGTCTGTTGTACTATTGTACCATAAAATAATGCCCATGCTTGGTAGGGTCATGGCCTATGGTAAACAGTTGCCTTATGGGTGATAAGTACGGAGGGAACAGTAAAGAGACATCCCCTTTTGTACTATTGTCAGAAAAGCAAATCAAATCCTTTTTGTGCATATAGGACAAGAAGACAAATATAGAATTCTTAAAGTACAAGTCACTGATCAGGCCTTAGAGTCATTGACCCTTGGGAAGGATCAGGGAGGCACTGTGACTTGTTCTCTTGGGAACGTCATGTTAGAGTAGTCAGCTCGCTGTAACTGATTTCAACTTCAGATCATAAGCCTCGCTGACTCTATCATCTGCTTGCATCAATAGATGGTGCTGATGGTTTCATAGTGACATGACTATTTGTCTTCAAAGAATACTTAGCTGTTATCAGCTCTAGCTGTCACTGAACGGAGTCAGAGAGACATGCAATCGCTGATGCGATATGTGAGTGAATGCTTTGAAGGAAGAAATGTTCAGCGAACAGACTCGCTGTAGTTTCTAAAGCATCTTATTTTTGCTAAGTATTTTTAGTTACAAGATAAGGATCATTGGTATTTCATCAAGTCATAGAGGAGCTGGATCAACAGGAACCCCCGTGCTAAGTCTGCCTAGGGATGTCATATTTAGAGGGTTATATAAGCGCGAACATTAATGCCTTAGATTTCATACAGGAACGTTAGGCGAGATCAACAGTGAGTCAGTGAGAATTGCTCAGGTGAGTTCCCTCGCCTGAATTGAATGGATTATGTTTTAAATGCTTTTAAGATATCCATTCCGTTTTGAAATGTTTTACCTGGCAAATAACTGATGTTTTACATGATGAATGATTATGATACAATAATTACGTTAAACATGCTTAAGTCTGTAATAAATATGTTGATTCTTGATATGTGGGGTGGGTTGCATAGTGCACAACAATACCAGGGGACCGAACATCCCCTGAGGGTGAACGGGTGGTGGGAGCACGGATGAGATCCGTCCTCCCTTAAAAGAGCATCTACAGGTTGGGCCTGCCACGTATGATCCGAGGGATCCGTTGTCACGAGGTGACGTTGTGGTTGTCCACAATGCCCCGCTAGTATTTATTTATATGGATTGGGCCACTGGGCCATTGGTTGCGAATTAACTGTTTTGAGGGAATTCACTAGACTTTTCGGTCTAACCATCGTTTTCAAACTTTTAAAAACCTTTTCAGGGAAATGTCGTGCTCTAAGAGGAAAAGAGAAGGTGAATGCTTAGAGTAGCGGAGTAGTCGTTTTTCTAGTACTTTACTTTATAGTATCTCAGATGTGGAGGGATGTTCTGCATGCAATTTTGGATTTAGTACATCATGATATTGCGACTTAGATCACTAGGATTTATTGTTATTTATGTTATATTGTTATGTTCGGAAATCTGGGTTGTTACATTAATAGTTGATACTTCTTCTAAATTATAGTTTAAAAACCTATAACATTTTAAGTGTACATAGGAGATCCAAAGTAAGCACCCAAATTAGGTAAAAGAAAACTTGAGGGGGGGATAAAGTGTATACATTGAAACTGAAGGACGTAACATGTGAAAGAATGAATGTAAAAATAAACGGAGTGCGAAGCGGCAACAATTGATCCCGCCCACCTCAAATTTGAAATTTGGAACGCGCCTAATTAAAACACAATATCCCCCCCCCTTTTGCTATTTATAATCAACCCGTCTGTCTAGATATCCGTCCATCTAATTCTTTGATTCTCTTACCTCAATCCCTTTGGCGACTTACCCTCTTCGATTAGATTATAGTGGTATCGCTTAAAAGGAGTAGATTGGGAGCCTCAACTTTTAATCCTCTTATCTTTCATATTATTTGACTAGGCTTCTAGTCGGAGTGTCTTCACCATATCTGTTTTCTTTACATATCCACATACAACGTATGTAAGTTTCCTACCCACACTACTTATTATCAATATCAGTTTTATTTGGTTTAACTACAATTTTGTTTATCGGATCTCTTGTTATATCAGTATATTCATTAATTGCATTTATGTTAAATGGTAGCTTTTCGATTCTTTTAATTTAAAGAAAACCTTTTTATGTCGCTTATGTAGAAATTAAAGGAGTAGATCAAGGAAATCAACTTGACAAGGCCTTGCAGACGTACATTCCTCATATAGTATTTGTGAGTTCCCTACACAAACTACATACTATAAATGTTATTTTAATTTGGTTTAACTACAATTGTTAATTGAATCTCTGTGTTATGTCATATACTCGTTAACGGCAATTATGTTCTATGGTAGCTTTCTGTTTCCTTTGAATTAGGCAAACCTGATTTCTGACGGTTTTGTAGAACTAATATGGGGGTTACATCGTCATGGTTATTAAAAGTGTATATAAAGTATGGATCGTTTGTTAACTTCCGTAAAATAAGATGTTTTATATCATAGATACGACACTTACATAGTGATCCTTGTGGATCAATTAAATTGTGGGTAGATGCGATATTCTTTCATTTCTACCTTTCTACTTCTATAAATTTGAACTTTGATTATATGTTACTTCTAAAAATAGTATAAGATTTAACTAAAGTACGTTTAAGTATTTTAACATAAATATCAAATAAATTTTGATGGAAATCGATCCTATATCTTTAACATTATTAGTTCTAATCACAGGTGAAATTGAACTTAACCTGCAACACATACATACGGTAATCATTTATAATAGTTGTTTTCTTGTCAAAGTGATTACTTTGTATTGTATCTATATAATATTTTAATCAATTTTTTCAATCTATTATTTATATAAGTTCCTATTTTCCATTAAGACCACTATATACAATTTTGAGATCTACATATTAAAAAGTAAAAACAATGTTGTAATATATTACAGATTGCATATTTAATTATTTATTAGTTGAATGATAGTGAAATTTTAGCTTTAGATTTTTGAGCGTTTACAAATTATGAGAACTTCTATCCTAAAATTCCTTTTTGCGTATTATGTGTGGAATTTTTTGACAAATAAAAAGCAATTTTAATAAGAAAATAGTTAAAATAATTTTTCTCCTTTTTCTTTAAAGGAAAACATGAATAAATTATGTTTTTCATACCTAAGTTTGTTAAAAGTTATGAATTATGTGTTGCAGTTTTAACCTTATAATTTATAATTTATTGTTAGTTTATTATATATTGCTAACATTCACAATCTTACTTTTAAATGTAGATATAAAACAATAATAAATTACAAACTATAAGAAAAAAATAATAAAATATAAATTCTAAGAATCAACAAACGATAAATAATAAGCAATAGAAATGGAAATAGTAACTAACAAGATAAAAACCTGAAAATCCATGTAATAAATACTAAACAACCTTTTGTGTATAAATAATGAATAATACATTCTCTAATTAAAATATACATATAGCACTAACCTTTTTTAAGATAATTTTGTTTTAAATAATATACTCTTTTAATTTCTATGTAATATGAGAAAACTTTTAATATTTTTCCATTTCCGATGATGCACTTTAATCATTTAATGCATAATTAATAACTAATTTTATATTTCATGATATGAGTAATTAATGAATGTTGCCTAAACTAGACGAAAAATTACAAAATATTTTTAGAATAACATACAATTTGTAAAAATTTGGTTTTATTGGTATTTTATTTTTTATAATGTATTTGAAGTTAAATATTTTACATGACCAATGCAAAACTTTATGAAACTAAAGGTGGATTTAGATATAATTGTATTACCTCATTAAAAAAATATCAATACTTTAAATTTTAGGTTTTAAAATCAAATTTAACAGTTATGATATAATAAGAATTTTGGTTGTTCAAGAAAGTTTTGTATTTCAATAGTTATACCTTAATATTGTAAAATTACAAAAACAAATAAAAATATATGTAAAAAATCTTTAAAATAAGATACTACTTTCATAGAATAGATAAATAGTATTTTTTTTTCTTTTCTCATCAATAGATTGTATTAAAAACAAATTTTGAAAAACAAAATAGTATTTTAAGTGAATTGTGATTGGTCCCAGTGGTTTAATAATTTTTTTGACCATGGTTCTTAATGTATGTTTATCTTGGATATGATCCTTGTAGTTTTCATTTTGTTTTGACCATGGTCCTCTGACTAACTCTTTCGTTAACTCCGTTAATCAATGACCATTTTAGTAACTTTTTATTCTTTTATTCTTTTTTTGTAAAAAAGTAAAGACAATATTTTTAAACACACAAATGTGTATATATATAATGATAGAAAAATAAATAAAATAAGAGATTATTATATGATTTGATTTTTTTAAAATTAATCAATAAATTATACCATATACAATTTAATTATTATTTTTAATTTAAATATATCAAATCATAAATCCATATCTAATTTTATTCATTTTAAACAAAATAACATAAAATATTATGATTTTTTTGAACGACAAAATAAAGTATTATGATTTAATTTATTTAAATAAAAATTTTAGCTACATTAAAACAATAAAATCATATCATTTTTTATCATTTGAATAAAGTAATAAAATTAAATGTGTTTAATATAATTAATATAATTAATATTTTAAATTTTTAAATTTTTAAATAATCAACTATAGAAGAAAATATTATTATATAATTTGATGTCACTAACAATAAGTATATTTGTATATATATCTTCTTGTATTATATAATGTTTGTTTTGATACAAATTTAATATAATAATTACGAATATAAGTTATTTAAGAAATAATGAAAACATGGTTAGAGAAAGAAAGTCAAAAGCTTACACACACAAAGAGAAAATGAGCTCACTATTAAATTTAGATCATCTCGATCAAACTTATAAATACCTTCTGTAAAGAGAATCTCTAATTCACCTTCAAAACACAAAAATAGAGGTCTAACCAACCTCTCCAACGCACCTTTAAAATGGAGGTGACTATTTTAGCCTTCAAATGTAATGATAATACTATTCATTGCCTTTATACATATATATTATTATTTCATTTCTTTATTCATAGTATTAGTATTATTTAATGTTTTAAATAATATGTTTTTATTCAATTTTAAGATATGTTTTTTATAATTTTAAGTTGCACATTATATTTCAATATATTAATATTAAAAAGATTAAAATAGATTAAAAAATGTGAAGATTTGTGTTGTAATTTTGAACTATAAAATTAAAATATACCTAAATAGTTGTTAATTAGTAATATTATTACAATAACTATGATTTTAATAAAATAGTATAAGATGAAGTTATTATATGTTATTTTATTGTTATTATAACATTAAATAAGATTTTTTAGTGTTTATTTTTAGAGTAAAATACATTTTTGATCCTTGTGGTTTGACAAAAGTCTCACTTTTGGTCCCTACAATTTAAAAAATACATATTAGCCACTGGAGTTTACCATTGCGTCCAATTTTGGTTCCTGAGGCCAGCAGACGTTAAAGTAGTGCCGTTAGGGCACATCACGTGCCCCTCACGTGAGGGTAGTTTAGTCTTTTTCCCTTTTTTGTCTTTTTCCTTTATTAACAAACACAGGGACCAAAAATGTAATTTACTTTATTTATGTGTTTTTATATAGATACCACACACACATCATGTTCATCTTCATCCCCACCATCACTACCTACCACCACCAACTAACCACCACCCATCACCACCCACGACCACCACCCACCACTCCACCAGTCCACCACCACTAACTAACCATCACCCATCTACCCATCACCACTCACCACCACCATCAACTAACCACCACCCACCCCCATCATCAGCACCTACCCCCTTCCCAATCCCACAAAACACATTTAGAAACACACATACACACAAAATATACACACATTCACAAACACATACACAGATTTTTTTTTGACAAAACATACACAGATTCAGATCCCCTAAATTCCCCAAACTCAAATCAAAATCAAATTCCCCCCAAATTAATTAGGGAAAGGATGGGAAGAAGAGAAGGTTGCACACACAAACACCTCCATCGTAACCGCCATGCACACATGACCTCCTTCGTCGCCGGTTTAATACGCGACGGTCGCCGTCGCCGGCTGCACACGACCGTCACGGCCATCTCGAGCTGCACATACGATTCCATATCTGACACGATTCCATCTCGAGTTGTCATCGCCGACCATCTCGATTGTGGATCTGATCCCGTATTTGCAGATCTGAGGGTTGGTGGAGATGAAGCCATTGTTGAAAGGAAAGTGTAGAGGAAGCCATTGTTATGCTTTAGGGCAATGTTTAATAGGTTTTAGGAAATCTGAAACAGAGAAAGGGAGATGATGGTAGGGGATGGTGGTGTGTGGGTGGGTGGTGGTGGGGATGAAGATGAAGATGAAAATGATGTGTGTATTGTCTATATAAAAACACATAAATAGAATAAATTACATTTTTGGTCCTTCTGTTTGTTAATAAAGAAAAAAACAAAAAAAGGAAAAAAGACTAAACTACCCTCACGTGGGGGGCATGTGATGTGCCCTAACGACACTACTTTAACGTCTGTTAGCCTCAGGGACCAAAATTGGATGAAATGTAAACTCCAGTGGCTAATGTGTATTTTTTAAACTGTAGGGACCAATAATGAGACTTTTGTTAAACCAAGGGACTAAAAATGTATTTACTCTTATTTTTAATGTAAAGTTGGAGTTATTTGTTTGAGCCACCCTCTTTAAGAAGGTTTTCTTAGTATGTGGTTGAGAACCGTCAAGTGATGTGACGATGTCATGTGTATAAACACTTTAAAGAATTTTTTGCATGGCTTTTAAAATCAAAAGACCTTGGAAAACCAATATGCGGGCTCTTCATCATTTTTTTTTCTTTTTCTTATTTATCTAACTACATTATTTATCAGATAAATAAATATATTTTATAAAATAATGGTTTCAATTAAATTAATTATTAATAAAAAATAAATAGTTTACATTCTACATTTTACAACTAATTTATTACTATATTATAATCGTCTATATTATTAATATTTTGATTAGTAAACTATTATATTATAAATAAATTATATTTAATTATTTTATGATGTTACAAATTCTTAAAATGTATAAATACAAATTATAAAATAAGTAATAAGAAGTACCTTAAAAAAGAGTACGTTGTTGCACTAATATAGAAAACTAATTGCAAAGCTAATTAATATGACATATTAGACCGATGGAGATGGTCTTACAAGTCCTCCATTATTCTTTTACACTTTCATTCACTTGTATTAGATGGTCTCTTAACTATTATAATATATTTACTTTTCATCATTTATTTTTATACTTTACAATTTAAGACCTCATTTTGATTTATCTCATTTTTATTCTACGTTTTCTCAAGTCTAAATTAACCATGAAACAAGAATTAACAGAACTAAAAATTAAATTGATCTAAATGGTACGTTTAGTTTTAGATTTGTTTGAACTAAATATATACTTAAGTATATTTAACTTTGAAAAATATATATTTAGAACAAATCATTTCTATGTTTAAAAAAAATAGTTCGGTTCAAGTTTTGAATTAGAAATTGATGTTTGAAAAATATATACCCAAGAAATACCCAAAAACCTAACTAAACATAGTGATTTCCGATCCAATTTGGTATGGTTTGTGTGGTTCACTGATTTTTTTAGTTTAACCGAGTTTTACGCACTTGTAGTTATTACAAACTCCCACTTTAGTTTCAAAAACCAAAATGCTTAAGAGTATGCTTAGAATTCAAAACTATAATTACCCTTACACCTTAATACTGAGTGAGATTTACGATGTACGTTTAGTTTGGCTAATTTATCTTTTGAAATCAAACCAAAATACTAAACATTATTAATATTAACCATGCATATGTTAATGTTAAGTTGGGTGATGAATTGGTTTTATCATTTGCATGACATAAGAGTATGTTAAAGAGTATCATAAGACCATGAGTTATACTTGTCAAATTACCCAAATCTATCCAAAGCCACATCAGCATCACATCAGCTTTCCATTACTTACCCAAAATTACTCAAAACATGTGTTATACCCAACCCAACCCAACCTTATCCACATTTTTCATTTTATTAAATAGTTAATAAAGAAAAGAAAAAAAGAGAGAGAAAGAAGGCAGAGATAGAGAGAAAGGACAGAGAGAGAGAGAGAGAGAGAGAGAGAGAGGTGACGAGGGGTGGGGGTGGGGAGCCCTTTGCCGATTGGCTTGAGGAAGCCGAACACCACCAACCCGATATGGGCATGATGGTGTTCCCGATCCTCCCCGACGCACCCAAAGGCAACCCGAGCTCTGCGGGTTAGGTACAACACATGGTCTAACTACATAAATATTAAATGGTTATATATACTAACTTTGGAAACTTTGTGACGTACATTGAGTTTAATTACATCATTTTCAAGCTAAAAGTATATTAATAAGTACTTATTTCTTAAACGTTATGTTTAACCTTAAATTATTATAGTTAGATGAAATTAACTTTTATATTAAGATTGTATAAGTTGTTTCTTTTCGCAATTTAATCTTACAAATTGAGTCACACATGTAGCGTTGGAAGTATCAAAGCACCTGTTACCTTATCATCCCCCACTAAACAACATCCATTACTTTACAATTTCTATGAAAACACATGATCCCTCCTACCCAACATGCACCTTTTTATGCTCAATGTCTCTCACAATCTAGTTCGCTTTATTTCTAAAGAAAAACCATCCATTTGTTCATATGTGATTACTTAAAGTCTCATTAACAACCATTACAAACACAAGGCCTCTTCTACGCCACTCACGTGCTCGTTGTCTTGCTAAATCTAGTTCCATTTATTTCTTAGAGTGATATATGTATAGTTTCATATTCAGCTTATGAAAACCCTTATAAACATATTCGTATTAAATCTTATCTAACAACAATTGGCCCTTCGGGCCCACCTGTGCCAAATGTCTTGCTCAATCTAGATCAACCTATTTTCAAGAAAAAAATAACCATACATTTATTTATATTTAATGAATTAAACTCTTATCAACATCCGTTACTTCACTTTATGAATCAGCTCCAACAAACTTTTGGCCCTTTCTGACGCACCTATGCCAGATGTCGTGGTCAACCCAATTCAACACATTTCCAACAAAAAAAGCATGAATTTGTTCATATTCAATTAATTAAACTCTTATCAGCATCCGTTACAAAACTTTAAATTCAAGCTGACAACACCTGGCAGAAGACACCCTACCTATCGTACATGTGTCACCCCTCATCTTCGTTCATCTAATTTCCAATAAATTACATTTCTCAAGTCCGTCAAAACCAAGTAAACGTTTTTCATCTCAAAACTTTATTATATGCAGATTCCTCAAAACAATCTAAACCTCCGTTAGTATCTATAGCATAAATCCATGCTTAACTACCCCAAAAAGCAACTTGTAAAAAGTTTAAGGGCCACAAAAGTAAAATGTATAATTCTATAGACCCCTAAAAATAAATAAAGAAAATACAAGCCCTATTTACCCATAGGAGTCCCTATATATATATATATATATATATATAGGGGTGGGTTCAAATGTGAACCACTTTTTGGTTGTGAACGTGAGGACAATCGAGAGTGCGACACGTGGCAGATGACTAGGCGCCACATCAAGTCCACGGCGGATGACTAGGCGCGATTCATGGGAGGGCATTGAATTAAATAGGGGGACCACACTCAAAGTCGCCACGTGTCGCGCTCTCGGTTGTCCTCACGTTCACAACCAAAAAGTGGTTCACATTTGAACTTTCCTCTATATAATATATATATATATATATATATATATATATATATATATCTTTGAATCTAGGCTATGGACATACATACAATCAACATTTTCTCTCTCTCTCTCTCTAAATATTAAATATATACACATACACTCAAGGTTCTCTCTCTCTCTCTCTCTATATGTATATATATATATATATGCAAGCACCTGAATTGAACCTAAATTCCTTTTCTTCCTTATGAAAAAGATCAAATCAACCTTAAATTAGCGATCTTTGGGGTTTGGGTTCTGAATGGACGATGGTTGATCGATTTGTTATAAATTGCTTGCTTTTGTTTTGTTAATTGTTGATCATGTTATGTGTAGGTTTCGATCGGATGACGATGAGTTCACATAATTCTGGTGGTTCGCAAAAGTTGTGCGCTAACAGCGAGTGTCGCAAACCGATAGGAGTAACAAGACCAACATGGAAATGTCCCAACGGTTGCTTCGTCCTTCGTTGCGCTCAATGCTCGTAAGCTCCTTTTACTTATCTTCAGTTGTGTTTTGTTGTTGCTTAATTAATCCCTATTTATTTTTGGGGGTTTTTATGCTTCATGCAATTAATTAACGATTACGAGTGGGAAGATGTTTGGTTAGTACACTTTAGGATATATATATTTCCTTGTTTATATAGAGGGGCCTTCAATTAAAAACCATTTTTTTTGTAAAAACTTTAGGACTAATCTAAGCCTTTGATCTAAAAAGGGCATGATCGTCATTTTAGATTATTCCTGAAGTTTTTACAAAATAAGAGGTTTTTACAAAATATGTGGTTTTTACAAAATATATATATATATATATATTCATTTTTTTGTAAAAACTTTAGGACTAATCTAAGCCCTTGATCTAAAAATCGCAGTTTATTCATTATATGAATATTAACCATATGAATATTCATCATATATTCACCATATGAATATTCATATTCACCATATGAATATTCATATTTCTCATATCATATTATCATATATTCACCATATGAATATTCATATTTCCCATATTATAATTATCATATATTCACCATATGAATATTCATATCAACCAGATGAACACCATATCATATTCATCATATATTCACCATATGAATATTCATATTCACCATATGAATATTCATATTTACCATGTATTCAGCATATGAATATTCATATTTACCAGATAAAAACACAATCAAAACACAATCAAAACACCTTCACTGCATTCATCCAACCACATCTTTCACATCAAAACTTATAATCAAAACACCTTCACTGATTTCGAGATTTTTTATACTCATACAAGTTACAAACGATACAATCTAAATCCACCACTGTACAATAATTTCAAACCTAATCCATCAATCGATCTTTATTTTGATGAAATTCTGAAATAGGCGGTGAACAAATTAAACCAACAGATTTCTTCTGAATACGAACTAAATTAAAACTAACAAATACTATAGAAATCTATAAAGGATCAAATCAAATGAAATCTCACAGCATGAATTCCATGAATCTGAGCCATCCAGCTCCACCTTTCGTCGCCTTAACCGCTTCCTTTGAGCAGCTGGATGACGACGGTGGCGTCGTCAAACCGCCGTGGCCAGCTCCGATTTCGCCACGGCCACCGGCGCTACTTCCATCCGTGGCGGACGGTTGTTTTGGACACAAAAAGAAGTTCCGTGAACCTAATTCATTCAACGTCTCTTCCGGTGCTAAACCTAACAATCGCAATTTAATCATAGAAATGGTGGTGGATGTGGTGGTGGTGCGACGAGGCGGCGGTCACCACCGCGCACTCCGTCGCCATCCTACAATCGTCATATCCGCCGTGCAACGGCAGTTTCCGGCCAGATCTGACAAATTGCATCTCTCGATCTTAGATCTGAAATGGGGAGAAGAAGAAGAAGATGGTGGCGGTGGTGGAGGATTATCGTCGGAGGTGGTGGTGCACGACGGAGGTGGTGGTAGTCGGCGGCTTGGTGGTTGTGGTAGCGACGGCGGCTGAGTGGTGGTGGTGGTGGTGGTGTGGTGAAGCTGATAAAAGATGAGAAGGAGAAAAGGGGGTTGTGTTGTGTTGTGGTGTGGTGGTTAGGGTTTGTATTGGAGAAGAAGTTATTAGGTGTTAAAATGTCTATATTGCCCTTGTGGGATTGTAATCAGGTGTGATGCACATAAAATGAAAATGGTGTTACAATGGTCCTCTTTTATTATCAACCATTGATCTAAGTTAATAGATGGTTGAGATTGGTCCTATAGTTTTTACAAAAAAAGTGGTTTGTATTTGATTTTTCCTCTGTTTATATAATATATATATATATGTTCCTAAATTATGAGTTATGCATGAAAAATCAGCTACTTACTGACTCCATGTTGCTTAATCTAATTTCAATATTCCACAGGATATGCGATGCGTGTTTAGACCCTCGAAGATGCAACTTGGTGAGCACGATTTAATTTAGATCCTCAATATTATTTTCTTATCCATCACACACACACACACATATATATATATATAAAGAGAGATGTGTTTAAAAACAAGAATATTAACTATTTAAGTGAAGAAGAAAAAAAGAAAAAAGTTTATCGATGAACAAATTTACATGTTATTTTACAATAATAACAAAAAAAAGACAAAGCAGCATGAATCACATATAATTTTGTATGTAAATCATGTTTGATTTTGATTATACATTAAAAAACTTGTTCTTGTTTTCTTTAAATAGTTAACTCAACTTCTCATAAAACCCAAATCCCACATATCATATATATATATATATGTGTATGTGTGACTATATATTTATACTTGGTGATTTGGATTTGCTTTGAATATTTGATTTTTTTTTTCAGCCACCGAATCCAGCCATATCGATTGCTCCTCCTATTAGCATGCAGATTTCTGAAGGGATGAGCTCATTAATCAGCTTTCCTTGTTCGTTAAATTCACCAAATACCCAACCACCTGAAATCAAGACTACATTAGCAAAGGGGACCTCACAGATTCGTGCATCACAGATGATTAAACATAAAACACCACTTGGTACACTTATTTATTATTTATCACAAAAATTATCATCATTTAGGATGCCTTTTGATTGTGGAAAATCCTCTAGTTTTTCAATAAAACATTTCAAGGAAAATAAAAGTTTTAAAAAGGTGTGCATTTGGTTCATTTAGTTTTTAAAGGTTTTAATTTCCAATAAAATGAAAATTTTAGGGTGCCTTTGGTTGTGGAAAAATTTTCCAAGAAAAATGAAGATTTAGAAAACGCGTTTGGTTCATTCAGTTTTCAAAGGTTCTTCAAAAAATAGAAATTTTCTGTTTTCTAACTTTTTATGTAACTTAGAAAACTGATTTTATAGCTTTCAAAAATTTTAAACAAGGGGATTTTTTTAAATTTTTAAAACTAAAAATGAAAACTCCATCATTTCAAACAAATGTGTTTTCTAACATTTTCATAGAAAACTTAAAATGAAAACTTAACTCCATTTCCTGAAAACATTTTATAGTAAAATGCAAATAGTTTTCCAAAACGAAACACATCCTTATGTTTTCTAACATCTATGTAAATTATAAAACTGATTTTAGTAGTTTTCTAAAATATTCCAAACACGTTTTACATAGTTTTCTAAATTGAAAAATGCAAACTCCACCATTTCAACCAAACGTATTTTCTAAAAATTTCACAAAAAACTGAAAATGAAACTCAATTAACTCCACTTTCTGAAAACGTTTTCGAGGAAAATAAATAACAATTTTTCAAAACCAAACACACCTTTAACTTCCACAAATCAGTTTTCACTAATTACATTCGTTGTTAATTCGTTTCAGGGATCGGGCATACTCGACCGCGTAATTTGTTGGGAGACACTCCACTTCGGTTTCCATTTCCAAACAATGAAATTTCCCCACGGAACCCTCTTTCTAGGGTTCCGCCAGCAACACCGTTGACTGCGAAAAATAAAACTAGTGAACTTTCCATCCACAACCCTCTTTCTAGGGTTCTGCCATCAACACCGATGGTGGCAAAAAATAAAACCAATGAGCTTTCTATCCACAACTCTCTTTCTAGGGTTCCTCCAGCAACACCGGTGGCAATAGCCAAAAATCAAATAACCAACAAAGAAAAAGAGTCTAAAATGCGATCAACTAATCATCCTCTAGCTTCATCAACAACAACAGGGAACCGGTTGTTGAATAGTAGCAAAATTGGTAGTAAATCATTTCATGCAGTTAAACCTCAATCCCACAATGGGAATGGCCGATCTCAAACAGCTATGAAGGATGACCGACTGGCCCGTTATAAGCCTAAAATAACACATGAAGAACTCAAACAAATCTCTAGAGAGTACGTATTATGCTTACTTTAAATGACCTTATGATAATAATTAATATATTACATGTGTATATAGGGTCAGGTTCAAATGAAAAACTCATTTTTCATTGTGAATACAACCGAGAGCATGCTACGTGACATATTCAATCTGAATAATCATATATATTATTCAAACCGAATAATACAACACTCAGTATTATTCAAACAATATAATACCGAATGCAGTATTATTCAGTCTAAATAATACTGAATATTGTATTTTTCATTCAGTATTATTTTGTTTGATTTACACCCCTGTCAGAGTATTGGTTCCAATTATTGATTCAAATGATTTGATGTAATATAGTTTGAAAGCAAAAGTAACTCCTTTGTTCGAGAAGAAGCTGACAAATAGTGACGCTGGGAGGATAGGCCGTCTGGTTCTCCCAAAGAGATGTGTAGAGGTTGGTATCTATTGCTCATGTTCATCACAACTCACTACATCTTAATTCTTCATGATCGATTATATTATATACGGTCATAGTGGGAATTGGCTAGCTAGTTTCAATATATATATATATATACACATGAAAGTTCGACTATAAACTTATTTTTTATTGTAAACGTAAGACAAACGAAAGCGTGACACATATCCCATTCAGTCTAAACGAATAATGCATTATTCAGGCTAAATGCTGCATGCATTATTCATCATGAATAATGCATGAACATTCGGTCTCAGTAATCTCTTTATTATTCATCATGTGTTTTTTACAAACCAATGAGAACCGGCAAATATTAAAAATTAATATATTGTTTTTTACATATACTTGTGTTCATATGGTAATAAATTCACATGAATTGATTTCATATAATGATACATTTTTCGTATATTTTCGATTCACCAAGTGAAGCAAATTTTCTTTTTCACATGATTGTCGCTCACTGTATGAACACAAATATATATATGAAACAATAGTTAAAATCATAGTTTTTGATGAAAGAAAATCATGTAAAAAATATTTGTATGCGGTTCTCACATGTTTGTGTGAAATTTGGTTTGTATATATACATGGGTTTACAAACGAACCTCCTTTAATATATGTACACACACACATATATATAGGAAAGTTCAAATGTGAACCCATATTTTATTGTGAACGTGAAGACCAACAAAATCGCGCCACGTGAAAATTTGAATCGGCGTTTAAGCTTTATTCAGACTGAATAAAGCTTTATTCATTCAGTCTGGATAACGCAAAAATATTCAAACTGAATATTGTCACGTGTTGCGATACTAGTGGTCGTCACGTTCACAATGAAAGATGAGTTCACATTTGTATCTAAGCCTATATATATATATATATATATATATAGAGAGAGAGAGAGAGAGAGAGAGAGAGAGAGAGAGAGAGAGAAAGATTCAAAGGAGAAGTGCTAAATAAATACGAAGTAGAGAAGTGATCTCCACCACTCAACAAAGGTGGCTTTGACCGGTTACAGTGGATGCGATCACGGGGGATTGATGCGATTCTTAGGAGGGTAGAGATTATTAAAATAGGGGACCTGGTCAAAGCCGCCTTTATTGACCGGATGAGTGGTGGAGATCACTTCTCTACTCCTTAGTTTTTTAGCACTTCTCATTTGAACCTAATACTATATATATATATATATACATAGGGGAAAGTTCAAACAAGAAACATGTCAATTAAGAGAACGTGAGGAGCAATCTCAGTCACTCATCTCACGGTTACAGTGGACGCGATTCATGGGAGGGTAGAGATTATTAAAGGGGGGATCGGTCAAAGCCGTCTTTATTGACCATTCAAGTGGCTGAGATTGCTTCTTACATTTTCTTAAATTGATATGTTTCTCGTTTGAACCTCCAATAAATATATATATATATATATAGAGGAGCTCATCAAATGAAAAGTCAATAGTTTGTAAGAATTATAACAATCAATATCAATTCATTTTATTAATTTAATCATTTTTATTTACTTATTTAATACGGTGATTACTAACAAGTAGTTTTTAGGGATTTTTTTTATTTTTTCTAACTCATTAACTATTGAAATAGATGGTGTATGTTGGTTCTCATAGTTCATTCAAACTACTTGTTTCTTCCATGAATGACTCTATATATATATATATATATATAGGGGTGGATTCAAATGTGAACCACTTTTTCATTGTGAACGTGAGGAAAACTGAAAGCTCGCCACGTGGCAATCTGAAAAACGCGTTACTAAGCTTTATGCATATTGCATAAAGCTATCATTCAGACCGAATAAAACTTTATGCAGTATGCATAAAGCTTAGTCGCACTCTGACGCGGGCGACATTAGAGATGGGCAAAAAGCCCGGCCCGGCCCGAGCCCGAAAAAAAGTCCGGGCCCGGCCCGATGAAAAGCCCGGCCCGGCCGGGCCCGACCAAAGCCCGGCCCGGCCCGGCCCGAAAATAAATCTATTTTTTTATTTGTTTTATATAGTTTAGACTTTAGAACTATAAAATAAATCTAGTTTATATCGTATATTATCATTATTATTGAAATTATAAAATAATTTAGTGTTTTTTAAGTTGGAAAAAACCCGGTCAAACAAAGGCCCGAAAAGCCCGGTCTTTTCAAAGCCCGGTCAAAGCCCGGCCCGGCCCGGCCCGAGCCCGGTCAAAGCCCGGTCAAACAAAAGCCCGAAAAGCCCGGTCTTTTCAAAGCCCGGTCAAAGCCCGGCCCGGCCCGATTTTTGCCCACCTCTAGGCGACATAACGTGCGGATTAGCTTTATTCATGCTTTATTTCAGTTTGCATAATAGCTTTATGCAGTATGAATAAAGCTTGAATGAAGCTAACCCGCAGGCTTTATGCAGACTGAATAAATCTAAGTCGCGGAAGTCAAATTGCCATGTGGTGCGTTCTCGGTTGTCTTACGTTCACAATCAAAAAGTGGTTCACATTTGAACCCACCCCTATATATATGTATATATGTATGTATCTGATTTATATTGTTCTTGTACAGACTTACTTACCTCCGGTTAAGGGAGATCTTGGGGACGATCTAAAGATTCAAGATTCAAAAGGGTCAGAGTGGGTTCTAACTTTAAGATTCTGGCCTAACAATAATAGCAGAATGTATGTCCTCGAAGGATTTAATACTCTCGTCAAGTTAATGGACTTGAAAGAAGGGGATACTGGTACACATATATATATATAACTTATTCAATCTTAATTATTTCTATGTTAATTAATTAAATAAGAGCCTAATGATTTCTGTATATGTTCAGTGTTGTTTAGCAAGTTAGAGCCTCAAGGAAAGCCAAGCGAAAGCGAGTTAGAGCAGACTCAAGGAAAGCTACTAATGGGATTTCGAAAGGCTAAAACTCCTTCGTCATCGAACCAGGTTGGTCTATTCTTTCGTCAAGCAACGGGTCTCAGATCACGCAAATCGTTACTTAATTAAATACTTTTGTTCTTGTTTCAGTATATCTTTTAGTTCAGTGTATTTTTTTTTTTTTAAATAGAGAATCAAAAAATTAAAATTAAAATTTTTATATTTTAGAGAACACGAACATTAATTATATCATTAAAGTTTAAGATACTTTTAAACAAATCTTAAAGAGGGTACGTGGGACTGTGGGAGAGAAACTGCAACAATTTTGTACAAAAAGAGTTGATTAATGGAGACAAACTGCAACAATTTTGTGCAAAAAGAGTTGATTACTGGGCTAGAGAGCAACAATTAAAAATCTTACTTTTTCTATTTGAGAATATGTCAAGAATATATGAAACCCTTTTGCACCTCTCTTTTAAAAAAGACTTATAATTAAATGGAGAGAGAATGCTCATATACATATACATATACATATACATATAGATTAGGGTCGTGATTAGGTGAGAATGGAAGTTATAATAAGAAGAGTGATAATTGATGTCCATCCTTGGATTAATTCTAATTGAACATCAGTATACCGAGTTACAACAGATCAGTCCCCATGAGAAGCATGATCAATGAAGAGGGACGAGATTAAAAGTGATCAAGGGTCCGGATCCCTTATTCACTTTTCATCTTAATTATTTTTCTCATACGATTATTCACCTATTTATATATTTGTCTCATTATTTATATATGTATGGGTATTTTACTTAACAATTCTATGGTCCCTAATGTCTATCAATCTACAGACCGTGGTAACTTTAAGCCCTCATAATGATGTTTCGAAGGGAAATACCAGTTCAACTAGGCTTTGTTCAGTTAGCCAGGTGAAGCCAAATAATCAATCAGTCATCGAGTCTGAAGTGGTTCGAGCCGACGCCCCAGTTCGAGCCAAGAGGAGGAGTTCCAAACTGGGCTCGACAAGTAAAGTTATTATTGAACCTGAAAAGGAGATGGTTGAACTTGATCTCACTTCCAAAGAAGCGCACGAGCTAGTTCGGCCACCTCTTGGTAGCAATGTTCCCACCCGAATGGTGATCGATGGGGTCGAAATCTTAGGTCATCAGGTACATATATCTAATTTTGTTGGTTCTTATGTCCTTTTAGATAGCCATTGTTCTGCGTTTGAACCCAACTCTCTCTCTCTCTCTCTATATATATATATATATATATTAGATAGGCACTGTTTCTACTATTGAACCCAACTCTCTCTCTCTCTCTCTCTCTCTATATATATATATATATATATATATATATATATTTGTGCACGAGCATGTGAGTAGATGAGTTAAGGTTAGAAGTAAGAAAGGATTTGGATCATTGATCACTTTTAATCTCAATCCTGTCACTTCCCCCCTATGAATTGCGTTTGATAAGGAATTGATCTAGTGCATCTCATCCTAATGTGTGCATCCAAGGTAAAATTAAATCTCCTTTTACCATTCTCACTCTCACAATAACTCCACTTTTCACCGAAATCCAATCCATATATATAAAATCTATATCACTTTTTCCCCCTCTCTCTTTATGTGTGGAACCAAATTTTAGTGAGAAGCGCATAAAAAAAAATTGGTAGAGAGGAAGTTCACATGAGTTAGCATGTTAAGCAATAAGCATTAAGACATGTTAACATTTGATGTTAATGCATGTTAAAAAAAATTTCATTCGGAACAATAATTTTACTTTTATATGTTAAATTTATTTTAACTTATGTTAACACTTCCTGTTAATACTCGTTAACATTTTCTATAACTTTCATATACGATTTTTACCCAAATTTGATTTCACCACCTAGACATAACCTCAAATTCACAAACAAGAACTGTACTAATTGAATAATACGAGCTAATATCCGAATAGAAGCAAGCAAGAAAGGACAAATTAAATTGGCAATTATTGTACCATTGAAGTGTACACCCACCTGCAGACTCCTACTACGAATCCAATCGAAAACCAAACACGAATAATATTGTGATTAAAAAAAATCATGAATATTATTCATCGTTCGTTCATATCATCATGCATTTTCATCATATATAATTTCATATACTTTTTCTCGAGACTATGCATGTTTATCGTTACTATCATGTAATTTTCTAATAAATATTGTCGTCATACATATCTATCATGACATTCATCATGAATAATTTTTATAACTTGACGTTATTTATCATGAATACTTCGATTCTCAATGAATTTGTGGTTTGTATTTTAATTCACCACTATGTATATATTATCGAGCAATATTATCATAATCTTGTTTCGTAGCAGGATGAGCTAGTCATAGGAAGGCCTACCATAATCGAAGTCCTTGTTGGGTATGTTTTTTGTGAAGCTTCTTTTTCACCTCTTGATTGATCAAATTCGTAAATATTTTTATTTTAAAATTATTGTAAACCTTATAATGATCGATATAGTAAAACTTATTCTGCATTTCACGTGATAGCGGTATGATTCAATGGTCTCAATGCAACCAATGCTTCAAATGGCGTAAGGTTCCTCTTGATGTTGTTCCTCCAGCAGGCTGGACTTGTTCTAAAAACCAGTGGGACCCACAGAGGTACGAATCCCCCGTTTATTTCAAAATTATTGTGTTAAGAAATTTGTTAACACCCCTTCAAACGTGGTTATTGAAATACTTTTAACTAAGGAACCCTTAAACACTTATTACGTAAGTGCTTATCGATTTGCTTTACCTTATCGAATAAACATGATAACAATTAAATCATTTCTCGAAAAGAGCAATGACAAAGACCTAGATCTAGTCTTACCTAATGAGTGAGAGTTACAACGCTTACCGGTAAAGGCTATCGGTAGCGCCTTGTGGTTTCAATCGGGCTCCGGGTGCAGGCTCAAGCGGGCTGGGCTGTGCTACGCATGCAGGGGGCTTCCAAATTGGGCTCGGTGTTGGTTTCGGGAAATTAACCGATGAAACCAATCCCTCTATCTTCTTTCTTCTCTCTCTCTCTCTCTCTCTCTCTCTCTTTATTTTTTATTACTAAAATATATACATACATTGGGTATTCAGTTTTGTGGGTAGTGGTACTCCTATTTCCGGGTTAATGTGGGTTTGTGGGTAAACCGGTAAAGTTGATGTGACAGAATGGACTTGTGGGTTTTATAGGTTGCGCTACCGATAGCTTAATTAGTTACCGAATAACAATGTTTGTATGATTTGGTTTTATTACATTAAAATCTTACCAGGTAATTTGAATAAAAATTAAGTTGAATATTATTGATAAACACTTACCCATGTATAAAAATCAGGTAAACTGCATGTATGATAATGATACACAACTACTTGATTATGTTGTAATAATGAGTAATGTGTCCATCTTGATCTTGGTGATGATAATTTTGATGAAAGAAGTAACTAAATGTGGTATTGGTTTTGGTGCACCAGATCGAAATGTTCAGATATAGAAGAGATGATGTCGGACACAACCATCAAGAAAATGTTTCCAACCACCAATCATCAGGGTGCGAATCATCTTTCATCCATCCTTTTTCTTTTTCGCTTAATTTTCTTTCTTGAATTGAAGTTGTCAACTTATTTTTTTAACAACAAGCTTGTACATACATGTTAGTGGAGTATATATTTGGAATGACCATAAGCTAGTTTATAGGCTAGCTTATTGAAATGCTAGTTGGAGTAGTGTTTTAAGAAATTTTTGTAGCATTTTCTAATTATACCTTTATTAATATTAATTATTATGATCTAAGATGTTTTTTTTGGTTTATCATTGTTGTGGTGGAGTGGATAAGGCTTGGGGGGTTCATAGCGCCTAACCCGGGTTCGAATCCCACCATGCGCAATCTGTGGGCATTTACAAAGGGGAATGCTTTAGCCTGATCTTGCCGGGGATTAGTTGGGCCATAGGCTCTGGCTCGGACACCCTTCAAAAGAAAAAGATATTCTTTTTGATCATTTATATTCATTTATTGGTTTTTACCCAACATAATTTATTCATAAGCTAACTTATCAGCTACTAGCTAGCTTATTAGTCAACAACTAGCTTATCAGCTAATTTGCCGAACATAAAATTAGTATCTTTGTTAATCAATTAATCAGCATGTGTTTGATGACCCGCAGGATCTCCCAAAAAAAGGAAGATCGGAGACAAGCAGCCGGAAACCGCGGTGGCGCCTGATACAACAGTTGCCGTTATACCGGATGAGAATGTGAAGGCCACAACGAAGCATCCACGCCATCGGCCTGGGTGCAGCTGTATCGTGTGCGTTCAGGCTCCAAGTGGGACCAAACACAACTCGACATGCACTTGCGGCGGCTGCATCACTCTCAGACGCCGTCATCAAGGGGTCAACTCCCGGCGTGCCAAGAAACCCTCTGGACCCATCCGCCGTAAAAGAACTAGGCGCCCCGGAAAGCCGACTGCTGTAAACCAGAAGAAGCCAAGTCCTCCACAGCCTGATAATAGCATGGAGCAGCAAGCCGAGCCGGGTGGTTGTAGCTCAGCTGAACAGCCGACTAGCAGTCTTAAGCCAGTGAATCCTGAAACCAATAAGCCAGCTGAACACCACCAGATGATCACTGAAAGCTCGTGGTCTTCGATTCCAGCCGATACTAATGTTAATGAACGATTTCTGTTCGATCTAAACCTGATGCCAGATCCAGAAGACGAAGAGTGATTTTCTTGAAGCTGTGGTGGTGGGTAGAAGCAGTTGCAGCTTCCCCGTTTAGTTACAATTTGTGTCTAGTTTTATAATAATTTCGGTCTAGAAACCATTTTATACTTTGGGTATTTTCATTATGCAGATACAAACTTTTGTCCTTTTACTTACTTTAAATCTTGAAGAAAGCCAGACAGTTGGTGTAGTCATGGAACTTTTGGTTTAAATCTTTACTTTATACATGTTTACTTTTGGTTTTCTCCTAGAAAAGCATACCAAAGGGGCCGTTTACCAAAAGGTTGCGGTTTAACCGTAAAATTCAATAATATCATGGATTTATTGGGTAAGATTTTAATCTATAAAAGTAATAAGTTATTCTACTATTTCCCCGATAAATGCTAACCACGATAAGAGTTTTCGCTGTCACTTATTGAGCATGGTCCTTGCCTTCAGTGGCGGACCCAAAAAAATTTATCGTTTCGGACACCTTATGTTTCGTAGGTATGAATCTTGTTTGTAACCTTTGCTTCGTGTATTGACAGGCGCGAGACTTGAGATATCTAAGTAAAAATAAGAACTAAGATCATCTCCAACCATAATACCAAAAAACACATAAAAAACAACAAATTTGGTGGGTACTTTCGCACAAAAAAAAAAAAAATCATCTCCAACCATATTCTAAAAAACACACCAAATTAACATTAACATTTTTTACGTGGACCTCATATTAAATTAACATTTTTATAATAATAATAATTAAATTAGACCATCCGCGGCCGCATGCGGTATACGTGGACCTCATATTAAATTAACATTTTTATAGTAATAATAATTAAATTAGACCATCCGCGGCCGCATGCGGTATGCGACCGGTACCGGCCCGGTACCGCCGGCAACACCGCCGCGGGTACCCGGTGCGGTAGCCGGTACGGTACCCGGATACCGGCCAAACACGAACGAAACCACCCCCCTCCCCCCACCCAACGGCTATAAACGGCTAGTTTAGTATATTTTTTTCTTTTCAAATTTATCTATATATATATATATTTTTTTTTTTTCTATCTCAATTTTTTATCTCAACCTTTCTCCTATTCTCCTCTTATTCTCCTATTATTCTCCTCTTATTCTCCTAACATTTATAAAAATGTCGTCTTCTGACGAATCAGATGAAGAACACATCATAAAACAGTTTATTATGACCAATGCGATTGCGGTGGAAGCGACCCATCTAATTATCGAAATCGAGTTACAACTGCCGAATAAAAGACCGAGAGGGCTGAATAAAGATAGAGATCAGGAAGAGGGACATGACAAACTTGTCGCCGACTACTTTTCTACTAACCCGGTATACAACGACGTCGACTTCAAACGGCGTTTTCATATGACCCGAGGACTATTCACAAGGATAGTTGCCGATCTTGAGAGGGAATTTGATTTTTCAAGCAATAATGGGATGCAAGAGGCGTTAAGGGATTTTCTCCACTACAAAAGTGTACGTTCGCTATCTGACAATTGGTGTACGGGTCTGCTGCAGATTCTACCGACAAGTACTTGAGGATGAGCGAAACGACATCAAGGGAATGCCTAGAGAATAAGAGGCTATATACGCCGACTGCTAAGGTATTATTCACCTCTATAGGCGACAATATTTACAAAAGCCAACTGCTAACGATATACAGGCTATATACGCATTGCATGAACAAAAATACGGTTTACCCGCATGCTTGGTAGCCTGGATTGTATGCATTGAGATTGGTAAAATTGTCCCGTCGCATGGAGGGGTCAATACCATGGAGGTGATCATCGTGGATCGTCAACAATTCTAGAGGCGGTTGCATCACATGATCAATGGATCTGGCACGCATTCTTCGGGGTTCCGAGTGCCACGAACGACATAATCATTGTAAATCAATCACCGGTTTTCAACGATATATTCGGAGATAAAGCACCCAATAGTTCGTTTGTTGTGAATGGTACACCCTACAACCATGGATACTATCTCGTCGACGGGATTTATCCGGAGTGGTCGACTTTCATAAAATCATTTAAGTACCCAACAGACGAGAGACAGATCGAGTTCAAGAAACGGCTAGGAAAGACATTGAACGGACATTTGCCACACTTCAAGAAAAATGGCACGTTGGTGAAAGACCGGCGCGGGTATAGTCACAAAAGAAATTACGGGAAATTATGTACACTTGTATAATTTTGCACAACATGATTCGTCAAGACGAAGGCTTCGCAAATTACCCTTTTGATGAAACGGAGGTTTTAATGGAAGATATCGAAACAAATATCTCCGAAGAAGACCGAGCATTAAACGTCAACCTCGTAAAAAAGTTAGAGAAGCACGCCAACATTCGCGCCGATTTATCTCAACACGTGTAGGATACTATTGTGAACGCCCATAATTAATTTTAATGTATTTTTTAATTTTCGAGTAATTTTTATTTTTAATGTAATTTTTAGTTTAATGTAATTTATAATTTTAATATTGTTTTAATTTTAGTATTCTAATTTTATATTTTAGTTTTAAAAAAATTGATAGTAGTGAAGCTGGTACGGGTAAGGATGGTATGGTATAGTATTGGTAAGGTGGTGGTAAGATAGTGGAATGCTGATGTGGCACTGAGGTGTCAGCTGGTAAAAAGTGGTAAAGGTGGTACGGGTAAGGATGGTCTTATATATGCATCAAATAACTAAACAAATGGATAGTGATGGGCCTTTACAGGTTTTTATGCATTAAATAATTAAACAAATGGATAGTGGTTGTGTTAGTAATTATGTGCATAAGTTGACAAACCAAGTAAGTACACATCCAATGTTACAAGACACTTGCGAGTCACACCTGTGAGGACCTATAAATCGAATAAGTTAATAAAACCCAGAAATGGAGAGATTGGATTTATAATAGCCAATTATAAATCAGTTGGGTAATTTCATTCAAAAATCCCAAAGTTAGAGGATTATTAATTAATTAAGAGAATTATATGCTTATTAGATAAATAAATATAATCTAATTAATTATAAGTAATTATCTAGAGCATTCTTTTCTTGAAAGAAAAAGAAAAGAATAAGATAATTACAAAAGGGAAACTGAATCAGATGGAAAATGTGTTTCCTTCATATATAAATAAACCTTATGGGTTTAGGATAATTAATTAATTGATCTAATTCTCAGTTTCCAGTTTACTCTCTCTCTCTCTCTTTCTCTCCTACCGGCGCCGTCCCCTCCCCTCGTGACAACCAGCTCGGTTTTCCAGTTTTTCGGGTTTTTAGTTCTGCTAGAGGAACATTCGTTGGTCGTTCACCGGTGGACTTATTCTCAAGCAATCCAGGTATATTTTTCTGTATCCATAACTGTTAGGATTAAATAAAACAACGATAAGGTCCATAGATTTTTAGGGTTTTGTATCTTGCTTCCGCATAAGATCGATCCAGTGTGTTTTTTCGATCATATAGATCTGTGACCAGATTGGTTATCAGATATGTGGGATTTATCGAACCAGTGAGGTTTCGAGATCCACAATGATCCGCGTGTCAGTTTGATCCGTGGGATCCCACAAAACCCAACAGTGGTATCAGAGCATCTGGTCCAATCGTTTTTAGTTTTATTTATTCTCGTAAGATCCGTTAAAATTGTTTTCTTGCGTATCAAGCTTTAATTGGTTTTATAAAAATCTGTTTTTTTTATCATAATGTTGGAACCAATCCAGTCGGCCGATCGGACCAAGATAGTTCAACCACCGGGCCGCACCACAGTTTGTGGTGGCGGCACCGGCTGCTAACCACCCAGCCGCACCACAGCACGGTGGTGGTGGCGATTGGTGGTGACCGTGGCCTGATCGCACCACACCCCAAGGACCGAACCCGCTCTTGGCGGGGTTTGCGGTGGCCAAACCACGGTGAAACCGTGGCTGCCGCTAGCTGTCCAACCACCAGATCGGTGGTAGTAGCGGTGGTGGTAGCCGTAACATTCGACTCGGCTGTGGCCGAGTTCCACCACCGACCGAGACCGGTTTGAAAGCCCGCAACCACCAGAAACCGCAAACGCGGTGGTGGACGGCGGTGCACGTAATGGTGGTGATGTTTGAATGTTGTTCGGTCAATCGCCGGCCGCATCGCATATAGCGGTGGCGACGGCTGCTGTTGTTCATTCGATGCCGGCCGCACCGCGCATAGCGGAGGCGACGTTTGGTTATCGTCATTCGACCGGCCACTAGTGGTGGTGGCGATTGATTGTCCTCCTGATCAACGGCCACCACCACGCGTCGTGGTGGCGGCGGCATTGTTATTTGCATTCACTGAAAGGCGGTGGTGGTGGTTGATGACCACCAGCGGAGAGGCATCGGCCACCGCCGCTAAACCCAAACCACCGCTGGCTGCCTTACGGCCGCGCCAAGCGGGGGCCGTGAACGATCAAAACGCAACCACCAGAGACCACCTTGGTGGCGGCGGTGTGCGTCGTTGTGGAAAAACGAAACCACAACAGCCGCAATCGCGGTGGTGGTAATTGAATGGCAAACGGTTGGATTGATGATGACGATGATGATTTCCTCGCCGGCCAGAAGGTGGCGTTTGGTTACAATCGCAGGCAGCGGCGATGATCTTTGATCGAATGCCGGTGAGAAGCCGCAGCCACACCACAGCGAGTGGTGGTGGCGTTGACCGTTGAATCCGAACACCGGCCGCACCACACGTAGTGGTTGCGGCGTCGGTTGTGATCAAAAGACCGCGGTGGCGGCGGTAGCAGCCTTGCACCGCTGTCATCGTTCGGTCCGTGTAATGGTGGTAGTCAATGGCCGCCTGTGGGTGGTATTGATCACCACCACCGATTTCAACGATAAAACGGCTACTTGCGCCCCGAACGAAACAAAATCGCGATGTTACACTGATTAGAGTTCCGACCCAAAAACTGTTTTTCGATAAATTCTCAAAACCCCGATAAGCCCAATATTACCAGTTTGGTAATGGGCCCAAGTGGCCCAAGAGGGTTGTTTGTTGATTATTTACCCAAATTGATTTTATTCAAACAAATCGTTTAAAATTGTATTCATATTTATCAAACCAATATTTTTTATCCAATTCTTGTGTCATGCTTGACCAGTTGTTCAAAACCACTTTGATTTATTTTTGAATAAAAGGGTAAATGTTTTTGAAAACTGGTTTTTATAAAACAGGATTATAGTATATAAATCTCAAATTAACTCAAGTAAAAAAAAACCGTTTTTCAAACTGAAACATTGATTTTTGGTTTGTAAAACATTTTGTTTTATAAATCAGGTAAAACTAAGTTTTGCGATATATAACGAGATAATTTTAACGGATCTAGATTTGATTCACACTTAGATATATGTTGCTTGATTTTGTGTCTTATATTAGATGCATGATTATACAAATTGCATACTTGCTTATGTATATATGCCCATTGTAGATTTTGCCAACTTAGACCCTTGACGAAATTCCGGGGAGGCCTACGTGCCATTTACAACCCCTTATGTAATAATGACCTTAGGATAGACGTTTTTTATTTCTCATTCTTGCGGGATGGCGAGGCCAGTGGGAGCTACTGGAGTTCTTCCTCTTTCCAAGGTCCAGGCAAAGGTGACGAGGTCAGTGGGAGCTACACAAGTTTTTTTTGTTTTGAAGCTTTTAGCAAAATATGTCATTATTGGTCCCTAGGAAACAAACGTTGGCGAAAACTATAATTGGTTATTGTGTGGTTGATTATTTTTTAACTGCATGGTTGAATGTCTATTTGTGATATCTTATATAGTTTTAATTGAGAAAGAATCTTAAGACTAACTAATATCACAAAATAAGATAGGTTTTTAAAATTACCAGTTTTTCTGAACTTTTTCAAAATGGTAGATTTTATTCTTAAACCTACAAGTGATTGTTTTAAAGGGCAAGTTGACGAAACAGTTAGTCAACTAGTGTGCTATCAAAACAGTTAGTTTTAAATAGCATGTATGTTTGAAGCAGTTAGTTTAAAACATCAGTTGCCTTTATAACAATCAGTTTTTCAGAAATGTTTTTTTCAAAACCCTGGAGATAAAAAGTTTTTAAATATAAAACCCCGAAAAATCATAGATCAATAGTGCAACCCATCTAGAGGCACCTCCGGTGTAAGGTACGTGGGCGTTGTAAGTGAACACACCTTGAACGTCTGCGTTCAAACCGAAACTGGGGGGGTTACATAACTCTACGAATTATCTCCGGATGGTACCGGCCAGAGTAAAGTGATCAGGTTCCCAAAATGGTGAGATCTATTTTGGTACTGTTGAGTTCACGGGAGGTACCGGGCCGAAATGCACTAAGAGGGACCGAAACATGTACGGATAATTACCGTGGTTCCGAAGAATCTAGGAGTCATATCAGTTAGATATGATTGGTAAAAGTCCTTACCTACCAAAATAGTACGGGCCTGATGGAGTAAGAACACACCGCACATCAGGACGTATGAAATAAGGATCCTAGTCCAATAAATTAATCATTTAAGGGTTTATTGATATTTGTTGGAAACTAATCTATTTACAGTTGCTAAAAACCAAAAGTTTTAATGTGTATAGATGGCAAGCACTGTTACCAGCACAAACAATCTTTCCCTCTGCTCTATCCTTGAGAAGGACAAGTTAACCAGCCCCAATTTCCTTGACTGGGAGCGCAATCTGATGATTGTGCTCAGACACGAAAGGAAATGGTATGTCCTTGAAGAGCCTCTTGGGAGGCTCCTCCAGCAAATGCTCCGGCTGCTGCTAGAAATGCTCACAAGAAGCATTCAGATGATCTGCTAGATGTCGCCTGTCTCATGCTTGCAACTATGAGCCCAGATCTGCAAGCAGGACTCATAAACACAAATGCTTATGACATGATCCGCCAGTTGAGGGACATGTTCCAGACACAGGCTCGTACAGAACGTTACGATGCCACAAAAGCATTTAATGAGTGCAAGATGATTAAAGGGACATCAGTAAGTGACCACGTCATGAAAATGAAACGGCACTTGGATCATCTGGAGAGGCTCGGTCACCCAGTTCCGTTGCAGCTAGCAACGGATACTATACTCAATTCACTGTCAGAAGACTACAAGCCCTTTGTAGTCAATTACAACATGAATAACATGGAGAAGTCAATAGCAGAATTGCACTCCATGCTTAAGACAGCTGAATTGAATATGGGAACCAAGAACAAAACCAAGGACGTCCTGATGGTAAGAGATGGAGTGGTGAAAAAGAAGCATGGGCATACAAGCACCAGCAAAGGGAAGGCACCAGTTCAGGCCGCCCAGAGTGCACCCAAGGTTCACAACAAAGGCAAAGGCAAGGGCAAGGGCAAGAAGGTTAAGCCAAATAAAGCTAGGACCGAAAATCGCTGCTTCACGTGCAATGAGGTTGGTCACAGGAGGCAAAACTGCCCAAAGCGTCATGAAGAAGGTATGTAAACCTCAGATATTTATGATTGCTTTAGTTTGTCACTTTTTACTTGTTAGTTTACAAGTACACTGATGCCTAGAGCAAATGACTATTGCAGGTGGTCAGAAGTGAGGTGCCCAGGAGTTGCAAGGATCAAGATAAAAGTTCATTATAGATATTTTCTTTCAAGACATTCTTTATTTTAAACAGTTATTTTTGGTTTATGGCTACATTTTAAAATACTTATAATTTATTGAATGGTTTTAAATTTTATAAGTTATTGTCTTGAATAAATATCTATTATGCATGAAGTTTTAAATCTGACAAAGTCAAGTTTTGACCCAATTAGATCCTAGATATTGCCTATTATAGTTACTTCAATAGTTTTAATTAAATTGAAGTAATTTATATGAAAACTGTCAAAAACACACGAAATACTTTAGGAATGTGTTTTTGGGAATAAGACATTTATGAGTAAAAGATTATGAAATATTTTGTGATCAAGTTTAATTATTCAGATGTTTAAAAGAGAATCTAGGATATTAACTCACACAAGCGTTAATAACAGTATTTATAAAACTAGGAAAGTTCCAAGTTTTGGAATTAGAATTTAACAAAATCCAGTTAAGTTTTATAAATAGAATTCTCAAGTTCATTACTTAAAATAGAATTGACTAATCAAAGCTTTGACTAAGTCAATAGAAAATTTTGAGTAATAGTTGGTTTTCATATAGGCTAGTGGGAGCCCAGTTTATTCTCTATCTAGTTTAAAATAAAGAATGAAAGATATCTTTATTGATTCAATTTATCTCGGAATTCATGATCCAGTCAGGATGAGAATTCATAAGATATAATTTACCTTTTAGTCGAAAAGGGAATAAAAGTTTCAAAGCTTTTGAAAAAAATGTCTTAAATGACTGTAAGTCAATAATTAAAATGTTGGAATAATTAATAAAGATAGAATTCCAGTAAATTTGCCAGCATGGTAAATGGAATCTGATTTCAGGTAGAAATCATTCATCTACACAGCAACTAAGGAAAGTTGCAGTTTTACATATTCAAGGAAAAACTAGGAGTTATTCCAGGTCTCCAAGTTCAGGGAATATGATAAAATAGAAAGTCTAATTTTTGTTTAAGTGTTTGCAAAACAATAATTAGCATAATCAAGTAGATTGTATCAGTAAATACAAACTTGTATTATTTGGTTATCACTTTGATTAAAATGGTAAACTTTAACCAAAGGATTTAAACTGAAGATAGGTGATACTTCATTTTAGATCAGTATTTAACAAACGTTGAATAGATATCATAAAGGTTATTAAAGAAATGTCATTAATTTTGTTATTATTACAGAGTGTAATATGGACTATACAAAATTAATTTTCTTTATCACTTTTATAATTTTGCATGTTTTATAATCCAGGAGTGAAACTAGTCTTCATTTTTTCATTCAAAATTTGTCCGTGACAACTTATTGTGGTGGGACCCGATAAGGTGTTAAAGTCATTGTGAACTTTTTGGTGGTTATGATCAGTTGTTGAATGACACCTACAAGCGTTGTAGACCAAAAGTTACACAAATATTTGATAGAGTAGCAAATATCGGATGTGATCCGCGGTTGAGATTACTTCTTGGAATTAGTCATGTGTAAATCTCACAGTGGTTGTCCCTATCACCTGAGGTATCTGGTTTGATGTCATGAGGACTACTGAATACTTAGTGCACTCAACCGCTACGCCGTAACAGGGTGGCTATAAAGGGCGTAACTAGATTCAGCGAAAGCCATGGTGTCAAAAGCAGATATGCAAGAAGGGATTTGCACCTCTTCTCTGAAGAGAGATATTTTTGGGCCCCTTAACTGACTGAATGTACTAATGAAGTGCATGGCCATGCCCAAACGAACTAATTAGTTCTTTGTCGTTTACCTATCAGTAAAAGTCGGATAGTCGAGAAAACAGAATCTTGAGTATTTAGAGTTGATACGTTCCAAGCTCATACTCACAGATGAAATATCGAGATGCAAAGGGAAAAGCCAAGTTGTACCCGATTTATGAACAGTAGTTTCATAGATGTTATTTCCTCACGGAAAGTTTATATCACCTGTCTGGGTATAAGAGTTCTTGTAACCTGGTTAGCCTAAGTGCCTGTCTAGGGGCCTCCTTAGGTCCATGTATGAAAGGCGGTATTGCCAACTTGCACAAGTGGGAGTCTGTTAGTAATTATGTGCATAAGTTGACAAACCAAGTAAGTACACATCCAATGTTACAAGACACTTGAGGGTCACACCTATGAGGACCTATAAATCGAATAAGTTAATAAAACCCGAAATGGAGAGATTGGATTTATAATAGCCAATTATAAATCAGTTGGGTAATTTCATTCAAAAATCCCAAAGTTAGAGGATTATTAATTAATTAAGAGAATTATATGTTTATTAGATAAATAAATATAATCTAATTAATTATAAGTAATTATCTAGAGCATTCTTTTCTTGAAAGAAAAAGAAAAGAATAAGATAATTACAAAGGGGAAACTGAATCAGATGGAAAATGTGTTTCCTTCATATATAAATAAACCTTATGGGTTTAGGATAATTAATTAATTGATCTAATTCTCAGTTTCCAGTTTACTCTCTCTCTCTCTCTCTCTCTCTCTCTCTCTCTCTCTCTCTCTCTCCTACCGGCGCCGTCCCCTCCCCTCGCGACAACCAGCTCGGTTTTCCAGTTTTTCGGGTTTTTAGTTCTGCTAGAGGAACATTCGTTGGTCGTTCACCGGTGGACTTATTCTCAAGCAATCCAGGTATATTTTTCTGTATCCATAACTGTTAGGATTAAATAAAACAACAATAAGGTCCATAGATTTTTAGGGTTTTGTATCTTGCTTCCGCATAAGATCGATCCAGTGTGTTTTTGTTGGGTTTTTGTGGGATCCCTCGCATCAAACTGACACGAGGATCAATGTGGATCTCAAACCTAACTGGATTAAGATACACCATAAACCTAAATTCAAACTGATAAAGGTTTATTATATCGAATACACACGGATTCAATAGAGCGGAAGCGGTTTGGATAAAAACCCGAAAAACCACGATCGTTCGTTTTAATTTTGTTTAAACAGTTAAAAGGATTAGACTTTTACCTGGAAAGCTTGAGATAGATCCACCCGTGATCGACCACACGAACGTTCCTCTAGCAGAACTCAAAAACCCGAATTGACCGGAAACCGAACTGGTTTGGGGCTTGGGGCCGGCGCAGATGAGAGAAAGAAAGAGAATGGATTTTTGGTGGAAACTAACTGGGAATTGATTGAGTTGAATGAATAATTCTAAGACTCCCAAAGCCTTTATATATAGCTTTATTAGATGGAAGAGTTTCCATCTAATATTTTTCCTTAATTATTTGATTCTTTCTTTTCCTTTAAGAAAGAATCTTCTAGATAATTACCCTTAATTAACTAGATAAATATTATATATATTTATTTTCTCTAATAAATATATAATTCACCTAATTAATTATCAACCCTCTAACTTTGGGATTTCTTACTGAAATTACCCAACTGGTTTATAATTAACTATTATAAACCTAATCTCTTCATTTCTGGGTTTTATTTAAACTTGTTCGATTTATAGGTCCTCACAGGTGTGACCCTCAAGTGTCTTGTAACATTGGATGTGTGATTACTGGTTTGTCAACTTCTGCACACAATTACTAACAGACTCCACTTGTGCAAGTTGGCAATACCGCCTTGTTCACACGAACCTAAGGAGGCCCCTAGACAGGCACTTAGGCTAACCAGGTTACAAGAACTCTTATACCCAGATAGGTGATTTAAACTTTTCGTAAGGAAATAGCATTTACGAAACAACTGTTCATAAATTGGGTATATCTTGGCTTTTCCCTTTGCAATACGATATTTCATCTATGAGTATGAGCCTGGATTAAGTCAACTCTAAATACTCAAGATTCTGTTTCTTGACCATCCGACCTCTACTGATAGGTAAACGACAAAGAACTAATCAGTTCGTTTGGGCATGGCCATGCACTTCATCAGTATATTCAGTCAGTCAAGGGGCCCAGAAATATCTCTCTTCGCAGAAGAGGTGCAAATCCCATCTTGCATATCCGCATTTAACACCACGGCTTCCGCTGAATCTAGTTGCGCCTTTTATAGCCACCCTGTTACGGCGTAGCGGTTAAACGCACTAAGTATCCAGCAGTCCTCATGATATCAAACCAGATACCTCAGGTGCTAGGGACAACCACTATGAGATTCTACTTATGACAAAATCCAAGAAGTAGTCTCAACCGCGGATCACGTCCGATATTCGCTACTCTATCGAATACCTGTGCAGTTTTTGGTCTACAACGCTTGTAGCTGTTACTCAACCACTGATCATAACTACCCAAAAACTCACAATGACTTTAATACCTTATTGGGTTCCCACCACAATAAGTTGTCACGGACAATTTTCGAATGAAAGACTGGAAACTAGTTTCATTCCTGGATTATAAAACATGCAAAATATATAAAAGTGATAAAGAAACTATTCTTGTATAGTCCACATTACACTCTGTAATGATAAACAAAAATAATGGCATTTCTTAATTACTTTTATGGTGTCTATTCAACGTTTACTAAATACTGATTTAAACGAAGTATCACCTAACTTCAGTTTAAACCCTTTGATTAATGTTTACCGTATTAATCAAAGTAACAACCAAATTAATACAAGTTTGTATCATCTGATACAATTTACTTGATTATGCTAATTTTTGTTTTGCAAACATTTTTAAACAGAGATTAGACTTTACTTTACCATATTCCCTAAACTTGGAGATTCTGGAATAACTCCTAGTTTCACTGAATATGTAAAGTTTAAACTGCAACTTCCCTTAGTTGCTTGTGTAGATGAATGATTTCTACCTGAAATCGGATGAAATTTCCACTTACCAAACAGGCAAATTTCAGGAAATCTATTCTAGTGTTTTCAACACTTTATAGTCTAAAATATTAATTACTATCTTTAATAACTATTCCAACACATTTTAATTATTGATTTTTCTCAAAAGTCAAGTATGACTTTATTTTGTTTCAAAGTCTTTGAAACTTCTGTTCTACCCTTTTGACTGAAAAGTAGATCGTATATCTTATGAATTTACATCCTACCTGGATCATGAATTCCGAGATATACTAAATCAATAATTTTATCTTTTATTCTTTATCATAGAGTAGATAGAGAATAAACTGGGCTCCCACTAACCTATATGAAAACCAACTATTACTTAAAATTAACTATTGACTTAGTCAAAACTTGATTATTTAGTCAATTCTATTTCAAGTAATGAACACGAGAATTTTTAACATTTATAAAACTTAACTGGATTTTATTAAATCCTAATTCCAAAACTTGGAATTTTTCCTAGTTTTATAAATACTGATATTATCAACGATATCTGAGATAATATCCTAAATTCTTTTTAAAACATATGAGTGATAAATTCTGATCATAAAATACTTTCATAATCCTTTACTCATAAATGTTTTATTCAAAAACACCTCTCTATAATTATAGTACTTCGTGTGTTTTTGACAGTTTTCATATACATTACTTCAAATTATTTTGATTGAAGTAATACTGTTAGTATAATAGGCAACATCTAGGATCTAATTTCGAATCAAGTTAAATTTGACTTAATCAGATCAAAATACCATGCATAAAGATATTTAAATCAAGACAATAATTTTAAATTTTAAAACCGATGAACAAATATCCAAAAATCCAAATTTTGGAAAAACAAGATTGTTTTAAATCATGAAAGTTTAAAATTGTCTTTAATAATATCTACTTGCATGTTGATCCTTGCAATCTGGGCACTTCACTTTTAATGACCACCCGCAATTAAACTTTTGCTTCTAGGTGTCAACACACTCGTAAATTAACAAGCAAAAGTGATAAACTGAAGCAGTCACGAATACCTGAGGTGTTTATACCTGCTTCGTAATGCTTCGGGCGGTTATGCCTCCAATGACCGACTTCATGGCACTTGAAGTATTGAATCTTGGTCATTACTCTGTTAGACTTAACTTTCTTGCCCTTGCACTTGCCTTTGCCATTATTATTAACCCTGGGTGCACTCAGGGTAGCCAGAACTTGGCCCTTTCCCTTACTGGTGTTCCCATGCCCACGCTTCTTCTTTACTCCACCATTCTTGACCACAAGCACATCTTTGGTCTTGGTCCCCATACTCAACTTAATGGTTTTCAACTTGTTGTTTGATAATCATTAGACATTGAGTTAAGTATCGTATCCGTTGCTAACTGCAACGGAACTGGGTGACCGAGCCTCTCTAGGTGATCAATGTGCCTTTTCATGATCACTAACTAAGGTTCCCTTGGCCATCTTGCACGTGCTTAGTGCTCTACTGGCATCATGACGCTCTGTGCGTGCTTGCGTCTGAGGCATGTCCCTCAACTGGCGGGTCATGTCATTAGTGTTTATGAGCCTTGTAAGAAAATCTGGGCTCATAGCTGCAAGCATAAGATAGCCTACATCCAGCAAATTATTGAAATGTTGTTCCCGACAGTGACAACATCATTTGCTGGAGGGGCCTTCACCTAGAGGCTTTTTCTAGGACATACCACTTTCTCTCGTGCCTGAGCACAATCATCAGATTGCGCTCCAAGACGAGAAAAATAACCTGATAAGTTTGTTCCTTTTTCGAGAATAGAGTGAAGAGAAAGATTTATTAGTGTTGGTTACTGTGTTTGCAATCTACACATTTAAAAACTTTGGTTTTAGTAACTGTGAATAGACTATCTCCAATAAATATCAATAAACCCTTAAATGATCAATTTATTGGACTAGGATCCTAATTACATACGCCCTGATGACCGGTGTGTTCACGTCCCACCAGGCCCACGTACTAATTAGGTAGGCAAGGACTTTTACCAATCATATCTAACTGACATGACTCCTAGATCTTTTCGGACAACGGTAATTATCCGTACATGTTTCAGTCCCTCTAAAGTGCTTTTTGGCCCGGTACCACCCGGTAAACTTAACAGAACCAAAACAGATCTCACCATTTTGGGACTTGGACACTTTACTCTGGCCGGTACCACCTGGAGATAATTCGCAGAGTCTTGTTAATCCCCTCCAGCTTCGGTTTGAACGCGGTCGTTCAAGGTGTGTTCACTTACAACGGCCGCGTACCTTATGCTGGAGGTGCCCCTAGATGGGTTGCACTACTGATCTATGATTTTCGGGGTTTTTAATTAATTTTGAAAAACCTTTTAACATCCAGTATTTTTGAAAATTGTAACTTTTGAAAAACTGATTGTTTAAACAGAAACTGATGTTTAAACTAACTGTTTCAAACATACGTTGTTTAAAACTAATTGTTTTAAAAGGCTCTTGCTAATTAAAACTAACTGTTTTAAAAGCATACTTGCTAATCAAAACTAGCTGTTTTGATGGCATCCTAGTTGACCAAAACTAACTGTTTTGTCAACTTGCCTTTAAACAATCTATTTACAATTCTTTACAGGTTTTAAATAAAATCTACCATTTAAAGGTTTTAAAAATTGGTGACTTTAATTTAAAAACCTACTTGCTATCGTGATTTTAATCTAGTTTTAAAACTTTCCTCTGTCTTAAAACTCTTGATTAACTAACTATCACGAGTAAAACAACCACGCAGTTTAATAATTACAAACACACAATAATTATAACAACCACGCAGATATAACTAATTATAGGTTTGCCAACTTTTATTCCTAAGGACCAATAACGACCTATTTTTCTAAAGCACTTCCGGATCCTTGTATAGCTCCCACTGGCTTCGGCACCTTTTGTTAGAACTCCGAAAAAACTTCAGTCTTTCTTGCATAGCTCCCACTGGCCTCGACATCCTTGATGGAACTCCAAAAGAAAAATAAAATAACTATCCTATGGTTATTATTACAAAGGGGTTGTAAGTGGCACGCAGGCCTCCCAGAAACGATCCAAAGGTCTAAGTTTGGCAAGCTCTATAATAGGCATATACGTACACAGGTATATAATTTAAATAACCACGCATTTATATAAAGCATAAAATAAGCAAATAATAAAAGCGAAAGACAGTCCTAGATCCATTAAACATTATCTCGTTCAGTTTATCGCAAAACATGGTTTTAACTGATTTATAAAAACAAATTGTTTTATAAACCGAAACTAATATTTTAATCTGAAATTAGTTTTCACTTAATTTATAAAATTACCCAGACTATAAACTGTAAATCTATTTTATAAATCAAAAACCAATTTTCTAAAATATTCACCTTTTTATCCAAAATTATATCAAACCGGGTCTACCGAAACAAACTGGTCGGTTAAATCAACATTGGCCCGTGAACTGTGCTGTGGTTTGACCAACTGGCCAAAACATGACACGAAACTTATTTGACAACAACGAGTCAAATAATTGGTTTGATAACTTTTCTAGGGATAATTATTAAAATTCCCTTAAATACAATTTTATAAGATAATGCAATCGAATAAAATTACTCTGGATAAAAGCCTAAAACCAATAAACCCTCTTGGGCCATAAACTTGGTCCAAGACTTCTGAGTTTTGGGCCTGACAACAATTTGGCCCATTTATACGAAAAGCCCATAACCCGTGATCGATTGACAATTTGTCTTTGAACAGATCCGGTTACATCCATTCTCGCGGCACGAATAGATCCAACCAACCCCCGGTTTCGCGGCCCGAGTAGCCTTTGGCTACAGTCGTTCTCGCGGCGCGAAGAGATCCGGCCACTGCCGACTTCGCGGTGCGAGTAGCCTTCGGATTCAGACGGCCTCGTGGCTCGAGCAGCTCCAGCCACTATGATCTCGCGGTGCGAGCAGATGCAATTGAACAACCACACCTGTCGCCGGCTCTCGACGTCGGCGATAACAATCTGCCACCACCATCATTGATGTCCGGCAACCGTGGGCAACAACATCACGGTCGTTGATCGCCACCAATCTGGTAGCGATCGACCATCGCTGCCGCCGCACCATCGTCATTATCACACAATCGGCGACGATGGCAATCGGCCACCGTCGTTGTGTGGTGGTTTGAGTCAGCCCTCAATACGATTGCAGCCCATCACCACCGTTCGCTTGCGATCGGCGATTGTCATAACCCACGCCGCCACCACCAATCTGTGGTGCGGCCGGTCGGGCGTCGATCAACAACCAAAACGCCGCCACCGCTAGGCGCGGTGGGCCGGCAATTAATCTTCGATGGCTGCCTCGTCTGGTGACGACGACAACGCAAGAGCAATCGCCGCCACCCCACCTTGGTCCAGCCGCCATTCGGCGATCGAACGACCACCGTGGTTCGGCCACTAATCTGAAACCACCGGCCACCACCACGCTGGTGGTTTGGCCTCGGTTTTGTCACGGTTTCTTACCGCCGAGGTTGACGACCGCCATCGAAACCGCCGTTGCCACCACCGATCTAGTGGTGACCTGCGGTCACGACTACCACCATCGCCGCTGCCACCATTCTAGGCACGACTGCGGTGGTCTTTTGCAAGACCCGCCACCACCAGTCTGGTGATGCGGCAATCACGGCCTCCACCAATCTGGTGGTGGATCCTCGGTGGTTTTTCCGGGTTTTTATTCGTACGATATCAATCTTAATGCGATTGACAAAAGAGATAAAACGGAAAAACAATAACACATAATCTCAAAATCTTGATACGAAACTGAAAAAGATTTTAAACTGATAAAAATCAGATTTTTACCCAAACTGATAAAAGTCAAATTTTTATGCTAATCGATTATCAACAAATTTTCTTCGCAAGAAACAATGTCTAAAACGGATCTATAATAGTTAAACAGTTAAAACGAAAAACCTGTGGCTCTGATACCACTGTTGGGTTTTTGTGGGATCCCTCGCATCAAACTGACACGAGGATCAATGTGGATCTCAAACCTAACTGGATTAAGATACACCATAAACCTAAATTCAAACTGATAAAGGTTTATTATATCGAATACACACGGATTCAATAGAGCGGAAGCGGTTTGGATAAAAACCCGAAAAACCACGATCGTTCGTTTTAATTTTGTTTAAACAGTTAAAAGGATTAGACTTTTACCTGGAAAGCTTGAGATAGATCCACCCGTGATCGACCACACGAACGTTCCTCTAGCAGAACTCAAAAACCCGAATTGACCGGAAACCGAACTGGTTTGGGGCTTGGGGCCGGCGCAGATGAGAGAAAGAAAGAGAATGGATTTTTGGTGGAAACTAACTGGGAATTGATTGAGTTGAATGAATAATTCTAAGACACCCAAAGCCTTTATATATAGCTTTATTAGATGGAAGAGTTTCATCTAATATTGTTTTCTTAATTATCTGATTCTTTCTTTTCCTTTAAGAAAGAATCTTCTAGATAATTATCCTTAATTAACTAGATAAATATTATATATATTTATTTTCTCTAATAAATATATAATTCACCTAATTAATTATCAACCCTCTAACTTTGGGATTTCATACTGAAATTACCCAACTGGTTTATAATTAACTATTATAAACCTAATCTCTTCATTTCTGGGTTTTATTTAACTTGTTCGATTTATAGGTCCTCACAGGTGTGACCCTCAAGTGTCTTGTAACATTGGATGTGTGATTACTGGTTTGTCAACTTCTGCACACAATTACTAACAGTTTTTCATCATATAGATCTTTGACTAGATTGGTTATCAGATATGTGGGATTTATCGAACCAGTGAGGTTTGATCCACAATGATCCGCGTGTCAGTTTGATCCACAATGATCCGCGTGTCAGTTTGATCCGCGTGTCAGTTTGATCCGCGGGATCCCACAAAACCCAACAGGTTGGCCCTTGTGGGTTTTGTCATGTGAAAACTGAATGCCAAATATGCCGATTAAAATTCAAGACCAGCAAATATTTTTGCAGTTTAGCGGCCGGTTGGAATGGATTTTACTGGCAAATCAGAGAAACATCGGACGATTGGAGATGCTCTAATTTCCTTGTGGACATCAGTTTGTAGGGGCCCAGGATCCCTACCCCTATGCCTTCAATCCGCCCCTCCTTGCCTTAGATCTTATAGGATAAAAGTCTTGATCATTAGGGATCTCCAATGTAGTATCATAGAGTAAGGGTGAGCATCGAAAGCGGTACCTACTTTTAGAACCGAAACCATTTTGGAACCGTCTGTTTTGGAACCGAAACCGATATAATGGTTCCGGTTTCTAAAACACGGAACCAATCGAGACCGGTTTCGATTCCGGTTCTTATTTTCTTGGAAGCGTTATCCATCGGGTATCCGTCGAAACCAATTTCGGAACAAAAATTAACTATTTAGTTTGTATTGCACAAACTTAATTGAACTTGCTATTCATATTATGCAAATAGAAATGATTTTATTACATTATATGTTCATATGTCTTTTTTTTAGAGAAATGCAATTTTGGTCCCTATGGTTTAACGAAACCAACATGTTTGGTCCCTATAAAATTTTTATTGCAGAAAAACCATTGTGGTATGTGTTTTTGTGTGATTTTGGTCCCTTAAGACTAACACCATTAGATGTGTCTGTTAAGTCCCTCCCATGTGCCTTGCACATGAAGGTAAATTGGTATTTTTTATGAAAAACAAACTACAGGGACTAAAATTGCCGTTCACTCTTTTTTAAACAACAAGGACAAAAAGTGTAAATTTAAACACTTATGTGTTTAAAGAATGAAACGTCCTGCAGTCTGCACTCTCCCATTCCGGCTAAAACCACCATCTTCGGCGATGCTTGCAACACCGCCATAATCCCCCACGCCTGCAACACCTCCAACTTCGGCACTTCATTCTTTTTAATCAACAAGGACCACCATCTCCGGCGCAGGTATAGTCACAAAAGAAATTACGGGAAATTATGTACACTTGTATAAATTTGCACAACATGATTCGTCAAGACGAAGGCTTCGACATTACCCTTTTGATGAAAGGAGGTTTTAACGGAAGATATCGAAACAAATATCTCCGAAGAAGACCGAGCATTAAACGTCAACCTCGTAAAAAAACTGAGAGAAGCACGCCAACATTCGCGCCGATTTATCTCAACACGTGTAGGATACTATTGTGAACGCCCATAATTAATTTTAATGTATTTTTTAATTTTCGAGTAATTTTTATTTTTAATGTAATTCTTAGTTTAATGTAATTTATAATTTTAATATTGTTTTAATTTTAGTATTCTAATTTTATATTTAGTATTTAAAAAAATGGATAGTAGTAAAGCTGGTACGGGTAAGGATGGTATGGTATAGTATTGGTAAGGTGGTGGTAAGATAGTGGAATGCTGATGTGGCACTGAGGTGTCAGCTGGTAAATAGTGGTAAAGGTGGTACGGGTAAGGATGGTCTTATATATGCATCAAATAACTAAACAAATGGATAGTGGTGGGCCTTTATAGGTTTTTATGCATTAAGTAATTAAACAAATGGATAGTGGTGGGCCCTTGTGGGTTTTGTCGTGTGAAAACTGAATGCCAAATATGCCGATTAAAATTCAAGACCAGCAAATATTTTTTGCAGTTTAGCGGCCGGTTGGAATGGATTTTACCGGCAAATCAGAGAAACATCGGACGATTGGAAATGCTCTAATTTCCTTGTGGACATCAGTTTGTAGGGGCCCATGATCCCTACCCCTATGCCTTCAATCCGCCCCTCCTTGCCTTAGCTCTTGTAGGATAAAAGTCTTGATCATTAGGGATCTCCAATGATAGTATCATAGAGTAAGGGTGAGCATCGAAAGCGGTACCTACTTTTAGAACCGAAACCATTTTGGAACCGTCTGTTTTGGAACCGAAATCGATATGAATGGTTCCGGTTCCTAAAACACGGAACCAATCGAGACCGTTTCGATTCCGGTTCTCATTTTATTGGAAGCGTTATCCATCGGGTATCCGTCGAAACCAATTACGGAACAAAAATTAATTATTTAGTTTGTATTGCGCAAACTTAATTGAACTTGCTATTCATATTATGCAAATAGAAATGATTTTATTACATTATATGTTCATATGTCTTTTTTTGAGAGAATTGCAATTTTGGTCCTATGGTTTAACGAAACCAACATGTTTGATCCCTATAAATTTTTATTGCAGAAAAACCATTGTGGTATGTGTTTTTGTGTGATTTTGGTCCCTTAAGACTAACACCGTTAGGTGTGGCTGTTAAGTCCCTCCCATGTGCCTTGCACATGAGGGTAAATTGGTCTTTTTTATGAAAAACAAACTACAAGGACTAAAATTGCAGTTCACTCTTTTTTAAACAACAAGGACAAAAAGTGTAAATTCAAAACTTATGTGTTTAAAGATTGAAACGTCCTGCAGTCTGCACTCTCCCATTCCGGCTAAAACCACCATCTTCGGCGATGCCTGCAACACCGTCATAATCCCCTACGCCCGCAACACCTCCAACTTCGGCACTTCATTCTTTTTAAACAACAAGGACCACCATCTCCGGTGATATCCCTCAGTCGCCGTCGCCGTTGAAATTCCAGATTGGGTTCCGTCAGCGGCAGCGGTACCACAAAAAATTAATTTTTTTTGAAGCCATTTGTAAATAACATAGATGGAGAAGAAAAGTGTAATAACATCATCAACAATAGGACTACTAGATAAACATTGAAATGGCAGAAAAAGGAGAGGCTCGGATCTGCAGATCTAGAATAGGACTACAAAGAGAACCCCTAAATCAAAACAACTCGTCGTGGAGGTGGGTAGAGTAGGGGACCTTCTTCTCTGATTCGATCGAAAATGTTAGGGGATCATTTCGTCGGAGATGGTGATTGGCGTTGGGTAAGTAGAACGCCAGTGAGATCGTTGTTGGATAGCCGACGATTGGTCGTTGTAAAAAGTAGGTACTAGAGGTGGTGAGTAGAGCGCCGGTGGATCGTTGTTGGATAAACTTACCTGACCGAGACTGTTTGAAACAAAATTAGTCACCAGAAATTCGCCGGTAAGGAGGTTATCTTACAGAGTTTAAGCAAACTTTCGGATTAAGGGTATGGGTTCCAGACGGAGATGTTGTAGGGTAGTGTTTGCTGGAGATGATGGTGGCCGGTAGTCTTCATCGGAACAGATGGTGGCTGGTAGTCTTCGCCGGAAATGATGGTGGCGGGTGCTCTTCTAGAACAAAAGGTGAAAGTGGGGAAGACGATGGGTTTTCCTATATCTAATAATATTAAATAATATAATATTATTATTATTTTATTATTAAAACATAATAGAGTAAGTTACAACTTTGGTCCTTGTGGAACTAATGATTTATGTGTTAATTAATCAAAAGAGAAAATTCCAATTTTAGTCTTTGTGGTTTGTTTTTCGGTGAAAAGACCAATATGCCCTCATGTGCAAGGCACATGGAAAGGATTTACAGATACACCTAAAGGTGTTAGTCTTTTGGGACCAAAATCACACAAAAACACATAGCACAATGGTTTTTCTGCAATAAAAATTTTAGTAGGGACCAAACATGCTGGTTTCGTTAAACCATAGGGACCAAAATTGCAATTCACTCTTTTTTTTTCTTTGATTTTAACTTATGATTATTCTTAATCGGAATATCTTATGTTTTAACGATTATTGTTTCTTTAATTAGCTTAGATTAAGTGGATAAAATGATCACATTCACTAGTTTTGGTGTATAAAATGCTTTTTAAGAAAAATTAAGAAAGATGAAACAGGGTACCCGGTACCAGAACCGGTTCCCGACGGTTCTGGTTTTGGTTCCAAAATATGAAGAACCGATGTAAGCGGTTTTGGTTTTTTCATTCTAGGAACCGTCGGTTCCGGTTTCATGAAAAAAGACGGACACCCTGTTATGCTTACCCCTATAAAAGAGAGTGCTATGGGAATGTGGGTATCATAGGAGTGTCAAGGCCATTACTCCGCATCATAAATTAAAGTTTGTTTTGTTATTTTTGGGAAAATTTTAGGAAAACCCAATGGACTTTAGTACTTGGAATGATAAGTCCATAGACATTTTTTTGGAACAAATAAACCATTATACTTTTCAAAACATATTTAATGTAACACCTTAGGCATATCCTATATCGGCCATGGACAAGAGTGATGCTGGGTCTTATAAGTAATATCTTGGCCTTCCTAACAATAACGCGTTATGGGGCCTAATGCATGGCAGGTTCTTCGTGTTGGGATTTTATGGATACAAAAACAAATAAATAATAATTGCAGCGGAAATAAAACATAAAATCCCAAACCAATAGATCCATCCAAATTCATATACGAATACAATTATCAAAGTGGGTTTATCAGATATACCTTTAGGCTTCTTTTGCGAGGGTTATCTGGAATGCTAACAGGGAGTACACCGCTGTGCACCACGACGAGAATGACTGCTAGATCGTCTTAAGGATTACCCGGAAACACGAACCAAAAGGTTTTCGCGTGTTTGTGTGTGTGAATCGAAAATCACAAACCGAAAGGGTTTTCGGTTTGTGGTGCATCGACTAGGAGAGAGAGGAGAGAGATGAGCGGATTTTTCTTGGGTTTCTTTTGATGAAAGTAACTTATGAGTAAATCTATTCACGGTTGCCTTATTTATAGAACTAATTAAGGCAGTACCAAAGTCCGTTTAATTAAGAAAGCCCGATAGTCTTTTTAATTAAACTTAAACCCAATTGAATTAATAAACTATTAATTAAATATAAACTCTTTTAATAATTAATTAACTATTAATTAATTTATAAATATTAAACTAATATTTATCCATGAATAATAAATAAACTATTTATTATGTATTTTTCTCTCTTTAATAATTAACTAAACTAGTTAATTATTCTCACACAACTGGTAAATCCAATTTATCTCTAATTGGATGTGTAGCAGTGTGACCCACTAGTGTCTTATAACATTGGACACGGTAAACCCCATTATTTTCTTGCACATAATCTTTTCAGACTCCCACTTGTGCCAGACAAGCAACTGAACTGTCACCATTAGCCTAAGGAGGTCCCTAGCAGCCATACACTTAGGTTAAACAGGTTATAAGATCTCTTATCTCTAGAGATACGATTCACGTTTGAATTGTACACAGGTTCATTCCTTTTACACGCGATATTTCTAAAGTGAGTTTTAGACATGGAGCGGAGGATTTCAATCTTAAACTTAAGTATTTCTTGACTCTGATTTCGACTGTCTGCAGTTACATAACTTTCCAAATAACAATTGTTATTCTATCCGAGCGTGGCCACGCATTTATGCCAATCTTAATCGTCAAGGGGCCCGGAAATATCTCTTCTGTAAAGAAGGTGTAAATCTCATCTTGACTATCTGCATCTGGATACATGGCTTCCGCTGCATCTAGTCACGTCCCGTATGGCCACCCTGTTACAGCATAGTGTTAGAACGTGCTAAGAGTACATCAGTCCTCACATTCCTAGACCAAATATCTCAGGTCTAAGGACAACCTATCATCAAGTCAATGCTAATGACATAGGCTCCATGGAGCAGACTTGAAACTGGTTACTTCCAACACTCAAACACTCTGATGAGTATCTATGAATGTTTGTTGAGGTAGGCGGGATGTTACATTAAATATATCCTTGGACTTCCTAAAACCTGTTAGATACATCCTTATGACCTATAAAACAAGTTAACATGTTAAAATAGTTGAAAAAGTTCGAAATACACCCAACAAACTTCCATACTCTAAACGATGAAGTCCATAGATAGTTTTTCAACGAAAAATAACATAAAAACCTTGTAATGTTGCTGGTTAATCCATGTCTTTTTTTTTGAAAAAGGGAGAAAAGACATTCTTCATACGTTTTATTATATAAAGATGATATATATTTTGAATTTTTTTATTCTAACCAAATTTCTAGAAATTTCTTTTAAATAAAAATTTGATAATACAATATATATATATATATACATATCGCAAATTTAGAGAATTTTAACTGAAATACCAAAAAATTAATATTAAAATCCATATTTTTTTCCAAAAAAGGAGAAAAGATATCGTTTGATAGAGATTTTTTATTTTTTATTTTATTTTAACAAAATGAAAATTATATTATTTTTTTAGATATATTGAGCTAAAAATTCTCTAAACTTGAAAAAGAAAATTCAGTTGGATATTTTTTTCTAGAAAAGAAAAAGACATCATTCGTATGATTTTACAAAAATAAAAAAGAGATTTAGATTTTTTTTTTTAAATTTTAAGAAGATTTAAAAAAACCCAAAATCTCTAGAAATTTGGTTAGAGTAAAAAAATGGGGAAAATTTCATCTATGTCCTTAAAAACTTAGGATATTACACATATATCCTTATAAACTTTAATATTACGTCTATATCCTTCTAAACTTCAATAATTCACACATATATCCTTCTTACTTATTTAATTGTATTTTAAATAAAAATAATCATTATCAATTGAATTTAATTTATAAATGACCTAATTACCCTTTCTAAATTTTTTTCTAAAACTTGGGACATTATACCCTTTAAATTAAGTAAAGATTTTTTGGTAAATATCCATAAATAAGAAGGACCAATTTTCTTCAAACTTCCATCTTCAATCCCAGATTTTTTGGTGAATATCCATAAATAAGAAGGACCAATTTTCTTTTCAATCCAGATTTTTTGGTTGAATACCCTTTCTAATTTTCTTCAAACTTCAATCCCATATCTATACAAAACCCTTTCCCTTCCCTTCCAGCGACCCCCTCCCTTTCCGGCGACCTCCTCCCCTCCGGCGACCCCCCTGCAACGTCGACCTCCCTCTGGCGAGACACCACCCTCAGCGATCCCCGACCCTCCGCATCCCGCCCTCGCGAGCCGAGTCTCCCTCTCTCTCTCTCTCTCTTTATCTCGATTTTGGGTTTTTTTGCCCAAATCGCAGGCAACACCAACCTCGCGATTTTGGTTCCTTCTCCGTCGGCTTGATTTATCTAGGATCTCTCAACCTCTCTCTCTCTCTCTCTCTCTCTCTCTCAGATCTGCTTTCTCGGGGTATCAAGCCACAGGAGGAATGGAACTACATGGGGGTGGGAATCAGAATCGAACTGAAAGGATATTTGTAACTCAAGTAAACCCCGTATGAGAATATGATATTGAGAATCTGATCTCTCAGATCTCCATATCTGCTCTCTCATTCTATTTCTAACAGATCTGCAATATCTCAATCTCTTTCTCAAGGTTGGATTTACGTTTTTTAATTTGGGTTTTGTGTAGGTTTTGAAGATGATTTGATTTAGGTTTTTCTAGATCTGGTTTAATTTGTTAAGTTTCTTTTGTATCTCTCTGAAACTTGATTCTTTTCTGATATTGGTTTAGGTTTTTTATGTATCAATTTTGTTATGGTTCTAAATTTAAGATTAGTTTAGGTTTTTGTTATTGAGTTAATTACATATTTGGGCCATGTGGTTTACTCGAAATTATGATGGAGGTCCCTGAACCCTAATTTTCATGCCTACGGTCCCTGTGGTTTGTATTTTGTTATGATCGTGGTCCCTCGCCCTAACATCTGTTAAATTCAGCTGTTAAAAAATGGGTAAATGACGAAAATACCCCTAAATATATATAAACCCTCCCTTCTCCTCTTCCCAACCCCAAACCCACACCCCAAACCCTAGATGCATCATCAGCCTCCACCGCCGGCCAACCCTACCGCCGCCGTCGCCGCCTGCACAACCTGTCGCCGTCGTCGTCGCCTGCACAACCCACCGCCGTCGTCGTCGCCTGCAGAATCCGGCCGCCGTCGTCGATTTGCCGGCCATCGCTACTGTCGGCTGCCTCCCACCTCCTACTACTACTGTTCCGGCTCAGATCTATGACCATGCACGCCTCCGTCCTCCGGCTTCCCATCGTTCCTGCCTCCGGCCTCTCGCCGCACGCCTCCCGTCGTTCCAAATTGGTGGTTGGAGTGGCCGGATTTCAAGTCGTGGCCAGATTCCAGATTTGTCGTTTCAGATCTGTAGATTGGTGGGTGGTAGTGGCCGGATTCTGATGGTGCAGAAACCCACCACCGTCGTCGGCTCTTCTTCTTCCAAACCCACCGGAAACCGCCGATTTACAGATCTGTATCCATCGGAAACCGCCGATTTACAGATCTGTATCCATGGCCGCCGCCCTACTGTTTCAGATCCATGGCCGCCGTTCTGTTTAGGGTGGAGATGGTGACTATGTTTGTGGTGACTATGGTGGTTCCAGATCTGTGATTTTTTGTTTTTAGGTTTCTTAGGGTGGAGATGGTGACTATGGTGGTGGTTTTGTGGTGGATATGGGTGGGTGGGTGGTGGTTTGGTGGTGGATGATGTAGTAGTCGTGGTAGATGTGGGTGGGTGGTGGTGACTTTGGCTACGGTGGTGGTGGTTGTTGATGCTTGTAGTTGTGGGTGTTGGTAATGGTGGTATTAGGTGGTGGTGGTTGTTAGTGGTGGTGGTGGGTTGGTGGTGGTTGGTTGGTGGTGGGTTGGTGGTGGGTTGGTGGTTGGTTGGTGGTGGTGGTGGTTTAGTGGTGGTTGGTTGGTGGTGGTGTTGTTTTAATATTTGAATTAAAAATTTAACAGAAAATAAAAGAAAAAAGGGTAAAATGACAAAAATACCCTCGAGTTAACGGAGGCTTTTAACAGACGTTAGCTTCAGGGACCACGATCATAACAAAATACAAACCACAGGGACCGTAGGCATGAAAATTAGGGTTCAGGGACCTCCATCATAATTTCGAGTAAACCACAGGGACCAAAATATGTAATTAACTCTTTGTCATTTAAATATAGGTCTGATTTCATTGTTTAATGAATGTTAAGGAAAATGGTATATATATGTATGTATGTATATGTATATATATAATTGATTAAAAATGGTAAAGGAAGATGAACAAATTTGGGTTTTATAGTGATGATGATGAAGATGAATAATTTGAATTTTATAATAATGATGAAGATGAACAAATCTGGTTTCATGGTGATGATGAAGATGAACTTTTAATTTCATGGTGATGATGATGAAGATAAACAAATCTGGAGGTTTTAAGAAATTAAACTTGAGTTTGAGTTTATGACTTTAGTCCTTGTTGTTTAAGAAATAAAAGGGTAATTTAAAATAGATAATTATTTTGTTATTCACAAATTAGATAATTGTTTTGAGGTTACATGCAAATTAGAAAGGAAATAGATAAAAAAAATTAACAGCAAAAGATGTTTTAGGGTAGTTTACAAATTTGTAATTATTGTTAATTGGAAGAAAATTAGAAAGGGTAGTTAGGTCATTTACAAATTAAATTCAACTTATAAATAATTGTTTTTGATTAAAATATAATTAAATAAGGGAGAAGGATATATGTGTGAATTTTTGAAGTTTAGAAGGATATAGATGTAATATTAAAGTTTACAAGGATATATGTGTAATATCCCAAGTTTTTAAGGACATAGATGAAATTTTTCCAAAAAAATGTGTGTGTTATATATATATATCATCTTTATATACTAAAAACTAGATATGTATTCGCGCGCATTGCAACGCGAAATATGTATTAATTATTCGATCATATTTAATTATACGATTAAATCAAAACATATTCAATATTATGCTCATTTTAAAGGTATTATTGAGATAATTATAATGATATAGTTTGTTGAAAAGAAAAAACAAATATTTTAATATATTTTAGTTCATACAAGTTATTTATGTTAGAGTTAATTACATATTTGGTCCCTGTGGTTTGGTGGTTTTAACACTCTAGGTCCCTCGATTGAAATAATTATGGATTGCGTCCCTCTGGTATGCGTTTTATAACGCTCTGGGTCCCTAATACTGACGCCGTCCATATATGGTTTGTTAGACCCATCATGTGCTTGGCACATGATGGACATTTTGGTCATTTTACATATCTTTTTATTTTCAATTAAAATAACAGGGACCAAACATGTAATTCACTCTATTTTTAATTAAAAGCACATGGACCAAAGTGTAATTTACACTTTAATAATAAATAGCAATTAAATAAACCAATTAAAACAAGGGAAAAAAACCAATTAAAACAAGGGAAATAAACCATCTGTACGATCGATCATATCTTCCTCACCAAACCATCTTTATCTTCCTCACCAAACCTATTTTTCACCAAAACCCTTCCATGGCAGCCACCAGCAACCGGCAACCGCCCACCGCCGACCATTTCCAACAATCGCTCAAATCGACCGGCCGCTTCCAACGCCGGCCGTATCCAACACCGCTCACCTTCACCGTCAGTCGCCACTCTTCGAGAGCACCACCACCGTCGTCTCCGACGCAAACGGAAACAAAAGGTTGATAGCACCACCACCATCCAAGAGCATCGCCACTACCATCTTCCACGGCCACCCACACCATCACCAACCGTCCACCTTCACCGGTCGCCTCCTCCACGTCAACACCGCACACCTCCACCACCTGCAGCCCACGTTACCACCGGACGCCTCCACTACCGGCCGCCCTCGTCACTGTCAGATATGTGGAAAACCCATACCAGGGTTGCGTGTATTGACAACAATATAAAGATACAAATGTTACAAGAGGGTCCCTGATCTATAAAATATTTACCACACCCCTGTAGTTTGATCGGGAGGTAAACGAATGTTCAAACTATTTCTAAAATCTAGAAACAAACTCGCAGGTAGACCCTTTGTAAAAATATCAGCATACTGATAGGCGGATGGAACATGCAAAACACGCACATGACCAATCGCAACACGCTCCCTAACAAAATGTAAATCTATTTCCACATGCTTGGTTCTCTAGTGTTGAACAGGGTTAGATGCTAGGTACATGGCACTGACATTATCGCAGAAGACAACAGTGACACGAGAGAGAGGACAAGATAACTCGAGGAGGAGATTTCGCAACCAAGCAGTTTCAGCAACCACATTGGCTATCCCCCGGTACTCGGCCTCGGCACTAGAGCGGGAAACAACATGCTGTCGTTTGGAGGACCAAGATACGAGATTGTCACCCAGATAGACACAAAACCCTAAGGTGGACCGACGTGTGTTGGGACAGCCGGCCCAGTCGGCATCCGAATAGGCAACCAAGCGATCAACAGCTGACGCCTTAAGATGAAGACCATGAGACATAGTACCCTTTAAATACCGTAGAATGCATTTAAGCGCATTGAGATGCGGAAGACGCGGGTCATGCATAAAGAGACAGACCTGTTGGACGGCATAGGCAATATCAGGACGAGTAAAGGTCAGATACTGCAGGGCACCAGCAAGGCTTCGATATAAGGTGGGATCAGGAACAGGCTCACCATCAACAACAAGCTTTGTTTTGGTGTCAGCCGGGGTGCTGCAGGGATTGCACGAGACCATATCAGCTCGTGCTAGAATCTCCTGAGCAAAGGCAGATTGAGAAAGAAAGAGTCGGACTTGCTACGAGACGCAGAAATTCCTAAAAAGAAGGATAACGGACCCAAATCAGACATGGGAAACTCAGAGGATAACTTAGAGATAACCATGGAGATAAGAGTAGGAGAGGAGGCAGTAAGAATAATGTTATCGACATAAAGAAGGAGGTAGATAGTATCAGACCCGCGATGATACGTGAAAAGAGAGGTGTCAGTCTTACTGCTAAGAAAACCTAAAGAGGAGAGGTAGACAGCAAAACGATGATACCACGCACGGGGTGCCTGCTTAAGGCCATAAAGAGCCTTGCGTAGGCGACAGACATGATCGGGAAAAGAACTGTTTACATAGCCAAGAGGCTGATGCATGTAAACAGTTTCAGTGAGATCACCACGAAGAAAGGCATTCTTAACATCAAGCTGATGAATAGGCCAGTTGCGAGAGATGGAGATGCTAAGAACCGTGCGAATAGTGGCAGGCTTGACAACGGGACTGAAAGTGTCATCAAAGTCCAGTCCGGGTTGTGTGAGAAACCCTGAGCAACAAGACGGGCTTTGTAACGCTCAAGACGTCCATTGCTATCAAACTTATGGCAAAACAGCCAACGATTGCCAACTATGTTAGCATCAGAGGGTTTAGGTACCAGATCCCACGTGTAGTTAGAAAGAATGGCAGCCATTTCAGCATCCATGGCGGCCCGCCAATGAGGGTCACACATGGCCTGAGTAGGAGACCGAGGAATGGGAGAGATGTCACTAGTGACCAAAAGGTTGAAGATCTGTTTAGGCTTAAGAGAGCCTGTGCCGAACGAGTGGTCATCGGATGACCAGATGTAGCAGTCGGAGCAAGAGGCTCAGAGGTCTCAGCAGAAGAAGCAGAAGGAGAAGAAGCAGAAGGACCAGCAGCCGGCGGAGATGAGGAAGTATCGACCATAGGAGAGAGGGAAGGGAGGGAATCATCAACTTCAAACGCGTCGTAGTCATCCGAGGAGGGACGAGGCTGGAAGTCAGGAAACGGAAAGTAAGTTTCATCAAAGTTAACATGACGGGAGATGATGACCTTTTGCGTGATGAGATCTAAGCAACGATACCCACGATGATCCGTACTAGGACCAAGGTAGACACAGGCAGAGGATCGAGGAGCAAGCTTGTGAGCACTAGTGGGCGAAGTGTTGGGATAACACAAACACCCAAAAACTCGCAAATGAGAATAGGTAGGAAAGAAACCAAACAACATCTCAAAAGGAGTCTTGTACTGAATGGTGGTGGACGGAAGTAGGTTGAAGGTGTGCATAGAAGAAAGAAGAGCCTCAACCCAGAATTTGGGCGGGAGAGATGCTTGGATGAGGACGTGCGGAGGGTGTTATTGATAGTGCGAATAGTGCGTTCAGCTTTTCCATTTTGTTGAGACGTATAGGGACAAGAAAAGCGTATTTTGATGCCATGAGTTTTAAGAAAATCCAAGAAAGGTTGGTTGTTAAACTCACGACCGTTATCACATTGGAAAAGCTGAATGTCCATTTTAAATTGGTTTAGAACATAAGCACGAAACGTTTTAAAAACAGAGAACACCTCAGATTTAGCACGTAAAGGAAACAGCCATAAGAAGTGAGAAAAGTCATCCAAAAAGAGAATATAATATTTAAAACCACTCAAACTAGTAACAGGTGAAGTCCATAAATTCAGAATGAATAAGTTCAAACACACGAGAAGTTTTAGTAGTAGATAAAGAAAAAGGTAAACGACAATGTTTTCCTAACTGACACGCATGACATAAAGTAGAAGTTTGACTAGAGCAAGCAATGAACTTGCGCGACACAAGAAACTGGAAGATAGCAGCACCCGGATGACCAAGCCGTCTATGCCAGACGTCAAAGGAAACAGCAACGTTAGCCGAGGCAAGAGCAGACCGAGGTGCGGGAGGGAGAACGGGATAAAGATCTTGGTTATCACTGTCGCAACGCTGGAGAAAAGACCCTGTTTTAAGATCCTTCACAGTGAAACCAAACGGACAAACTCAACAGAAACAGAATTATCTATGGTAAAACGACGAACAGAGATAAGGTTTTTGATTAGTTTATCAGAGACTAAAACATTTTTAAGATGAAGGGGGTGAAGGGAATAGGGTAGTGTACATTGACCAATGTATCTAGCAGGAACCATCGCACCATTACCAACCTGTATGAAATTAGAATTACAAGAAGTTAGAGAGTGCATTGTACCTTGATTGAAGGTCATATGCCTGGTTGCACCCGAATCCATGTAAAAATTGTTGTCCTGAGGCGCCTGAACAGACATGGCCTGAAACACAGAAGATAAATCAGTATACTGAGGCTGATTGTACTGAGCGGCATGGCCTCCAAAGGAAGGCGGAGGAGGCGGTGGCACAGGTGTGGACTGCTGCATGGGCTGGCCGTACGGAGATGGAATGGACACTGGGTATGGAGACTGATGTTGTCCGTAAAGGTACGGAGATGACGGCACTGGCGGCGGATGAAAAGTATGCGGTGAGGGATGCTGGGGAGCACTGAACATCGTCGGGATGGCTGAGGAGCCCCTGTCCCAAAGGAGTGCACAGGAGGTGCACCAAGAAGGCCAGGCTGCGCTGGTGGAACATGAGCAGAGGCTGGTGAATGTCCGAAATAAGCCTGAGAGTGTCCCTGATTACCTGCAAGAGAATGAGAACTTGTGGAAACTGTTAGTAATTATGTGCAAAAGTTGACAAACCACTTGATCGCACATCCAACGTTATAAGACACTTAAGGGTCACACCTGTGAGGACCTATAATTCGGATAGTAAAATAACCCCAGTTTGGAGAGTTTAGTTTTATAATAGTGAATTATAAAACTGTTGGGTGTTTTCTGTATAAACCCCAAAGTGAAAGGTTTCTGATAATTAATTACAGTTATATATTTATTAGTTAAATAAATATATATAGAGTTAATTAATTAGTTTATAATTATCTAGATAATTATTATATGGAAATATAATAATAGTGAAATATTCTTTCTTGGAGAGAAAGAAAGAATAAGATAATTATGGAAATTATTCTTTCTTAGAGAAAAAGAAAGAATAAGGCTATCTGATACATGGAAGGTTTTCCATATAAATAGATATGCCAGGTTATCAGATCATTCATTCAATCATTCAATCAACCAAGAAACCTTTCTCTCTCCATCTTCTCTCTCTCGTCGATCTCACCAAACAAGAAACCAGATCCGGTTTCGTTTTTCGTTTGATCGTGTTCTTCACGTACCGTTTGTTCGTGAGGTGTTCGGGGTTAAATCCAACTAGAAGGAATTCCGTTTGGTCGTTTACGGGGGGATTTATCTCAAGCAATCCAGGTAATAGTCCTAAACCTATTATTATTAATTGTGTAAAATAAACAATAAAGGTCTGTGATGTTTTTCGGGATTTATATCCTTATCGCTTCCGCATGAATCAAACCAGTTAGGTTTGATTGTTTAAACCTTTTGGAACAGTTTGTTTCATATGGTTTTGTCGTGTGCCTCAAACCAGTTAGGTTGAGATCACGGTTTTTCTCGTGTCAGTTCGATACGAGGATCGTCACAAAATCCCAACAGTGGTATCAGAGCCACAGTTTTAATTGTTTATTTTATTTATTTGTTTATTTTATTATTAGATCCGTTAAATTGTTTCTTGTGAATAAAGTTTGGATTTAATCTTTATCAGTTTGGTAAAGATTCAATCAGTTTGATAATATCAGTTTTAAATAAAAACATAATCTTTATCAGTTTGGTAAAGATTTGATTTTTATTAGTTTAATCTTTATCAGTTTGGTAAAGATCTAATTGTTTGGTAATTGTCAGTTTTTCAAAACTTTATCAGTTAGATAAAGGTTTAACCTTTATCAGTTAGATAACAGGTTTAATCTTTATCAGTTGTGTAAAAAATTTAATTTTATTAATTTTGTTTATCGTTTATCCCGTTAGAAACTAAAAAAACACGAAAAGCACACACAGAAGTGTGATCAGTGGCGGAACGGTGGCAAATAGCAACCGGACCATTCCACCGATCGCCAAACCACTACAACCGCGGCAGCAGCTGACGGACCGCCAGGCGGTGGCGGAACCGCACCCTAGCGGTGGCCGAACTCGCACCGCACGGAGCCGAGGCCAAACCACCAGTTTGGTGGTAGCCGTAAACGGCGGTGATAGCTTCGCGAAATCTATCGACCACCGCAAGCCCCGATTGGGCAGCGGTGGTGTTGCGATGGTAGTGGCGGCTGAAACGTGGTGGTGGCGGCGGCTGTGGCCATCGTTGTCGGACGAACCACGAACCACCAAGCCGTCCGTCGGCTGCCTTGCGGCCTCGCCAGGCGGCGGCGGTGGCTGTTTTTGTTTCGCGATCGCAAGCCACACCACCGTGCGGTGGTGGTGGCGTTTGTTGTTAAAGCCGCGAACCACGGCAGGACCGAGGCCGAACCACCAGCTGGTGGTGGCCGGTGTTTTTTGTTGGTGGCGATTGAGCCACTACGGTGGCCGATGGACCGAACCGCACTAGGCGGTGTTCGACGGCGTTGGATGGTGGCAGTGGTGGCATTGTAGCCGCTGCTGTCGCCGGACGATAGCGTCGCCGTGCGGCTGTGGCCGTACCGCGGCGAAGCCGTGGCCAATCCACCCAATCGGTGGTGACCGGTTGATTACCACCCACGAGAGCGGCAACAGAAGCCACTGATTGCTGCTGTCGTCGTCTTGGCGGTGATGGTGGCGACCGATGGTGATGATTGGTGGCGGCGGTGGCGTTTTCTTAAGCAACCGTCGTCGCCGGTCTATGGTGGTGCGGTGATCGCGGTGGTGGTAGCAACCTTTGTTGTTATCATCACAAAAGGCGATGATTACGTGATCAACGACGAGATGGCGATCAATCACGAGATCGTGTTTTTTTGGGATTTTCGTTTTATTGGGCCTAACTTAAACCGATGCCCAAAAACCTAGAAATTTTGGACCCAGTTTGAGGCCCATAAGGGTTTGATGGTTTTAGGCTTTTATCCGAATTGATTTTATTTAGATAAGTTAATCTTATAAAATTATTTTAATAAGATTTTATTAAACATGTGTTTATCAAACCAGTTATTTGACTCAGTTTTAGTCAAATGGGCCAGATGTCATGTTTGACCTAGTTGGTCAAACCACGACACAGTTTTTAGGCCAGTGTCTATAATTCCGAACAGTTGGTTCGGAATGTCCTGTTTGATATGTTTTGGATAAAAGCAAATATTTTAGAAAATTGGTTTTATATAATAGATTTATAGTTCATAAATCTTAGGTAATATTAAAACCAATTTCAGATTAAAATATTAGTTTCGATTTGTAAAACAGTTTGTTTTATAAATCAGTTAAAACCATGTTTTACGATAAACCAAACGAGATTATCTTTAACGGATCTAGGATTGTTCTTTGCTTGCTTAATGCTTTATGTGATTGCATGAATTATACCTGTTGTGTATATTGTTGTATCTATTATAGAATTTGCCAACTTAGACCATTGTTTTACCTGCATGTCACTTGCAATCAACTTGTAATGTAAATGACCTTAGGATAGATTTTCAAATTTTTCCCTTTCCGGAGTTCCACCAGACATGCCGAGGCCAGTGGGAGCTAGCAAGAAGGTTTATAGTTAATAGGTCATTTATGATTTAGCTGGCAAATCTATAGTTAGATGTTTTAACTGCGTCGTTGTTAATCTTTAACTGCGTAGATGTGTTTAACTGCCTGATCATGATTGGTTGATAATTTTTGCATGTTTATTTTATCAAACGTTTTAAAATTTAGAGAGAGTTTTAAAACTTTACAATCATGAAATCTTTTAGGTTTTTAAATTAAAATTACCAGCTTTTGAAACCTTTTAAACGGTAGATTTTATTTTAAAACCTTATGTTTATAAGATTGTTTCTCTTATAAAGACATGTTGACAAAACAGTTAGTTTTGGTCAGCAAGAAGGCTTTCAAAAACAGTTAGTTTTTGGTTAGCAGTCATGCTATTAAAACAGTTAGTTTTAATTAGCAAGTGCTTTTAAAACAGTTAGTTTTAAATAGCGTCTATGTTTAAATAACAGTTGGTTCTTAAACATTGGTTGCCTTTTTAAAAGTAGTTTTAAAATTGCAAAGTTTTTCTAAAATACTGGAAAATAAAAGGTTTTTCAAAACTTAGTTAAAAACCCAAGAAAATCATAGATCAGTAGTGCAACCCACTTGGGACACCTAACGGCGTAAGGTACGTGGGCGTTGGAAGTGAGCAAGCCTTGGGCGTCCGCGTTCAAACCCCAAGTTGAAAGGGGTGTGATAAGTACATCAGTCCCAAATGGTGTGATCTATTTTGGTTTTGTAACAATTCACCGTGTCGTATCGGGCCAAAATGCACGAGGGACTAAAACATGTACGGTTTTATCCGATGTCCCGAAAAGATCTAGGAGTCATGTCAGTTAGATGTGATTGGTATAAGTCCTTACCTACCGAAATAGTACGGGCCTGGTGTGACGTGAGCAAGCCGTACATCAGGGCGTATGAAATAAGGATCCTAGCCCAATACTTATCATTTAAGGGTTTATTGATATTTGTTGGGAGTCTATTCACAGTTACTAAAGCCAAATATTTTAAATGTGTAGATGGCAAACACTGTAACCAACACTAATAACCTGTCTCTTCGCTCCATTCTTGAAAAGGACAAGCTCACTGGAGCTAACTTCCTCGATGGGAGCGCAATCTGATGATTGTGCTCAGGCACGAGAGGAAGTGGTACGTCCTAGAAGAGCCTCTAGGTGACGCCCCTCCAGCAAATGCAACTGCCAATGTAAGAAATGCTTATAGAAAGCATTTGATGATTTGCTGGACGTTGGCTGTCTCATGCTTGCGACTATGAGCCCAGATCTGCAAACAGGGCTCATGAACACCAATGCATATGACATGATCCGCCAGTTGAAGGACATGTTTCTAGACGCAAGCACGCACAGAGCGTTATGATGCCACTCGGGCACTGAACGCGTGCAAGATGGCCAAGGGGACCTCGGTCAGTGATCACGTCATGAAAATGAAGAGGCATATTGATCACCTAGAGAGGCTTGGTCACCCAGTTCCGTTGCAGTTAGCAACGGATATCAACTCAACTCACTGACTGAGGATTACAAGCAGTTTGTAATTAACTATAATATGAATAACATGGAAAAGACAATTGCTGAGTTGCATTCCATGTTGAAAACTGCTGAGTTGAGTATGGGGACCGGGACCAAGACCAAGGATGTGCTCATGGTCGGAGATGGTGGAGCAAAGAGGAAGCGTGGGCATGGAAACACAGTAAGGGCAAGAGCCAGCCTCAGGCTAGCCAGAGTGTGACCAAGGTTGAGAATAATGACAAACGCAAGGGCAAGGGCAAGAAAGTGAAGCCTAACAAAACAATGACCGAAAAAGATGCTTCAAGTGTCATGAGATCGGTCATTGGAGGCACAACTGCCCAAAGCATCGCGAAGCAGGTAGTAATGCCTCAGGTATTCGTGATTGCTTGGATTTATCACTTTTCACTTGTTAGTTTACAAGTATGTTGACACCTAGTACAAATGTATTAATTGCAGATGGTCAAAAGTGAGGTGCCCGAGATTGCGAGGATCTACGTGCTAGCTTATCATTAGATATTTATCAAGACAATTTTAAATTTATGTTTGTGGTTCAAAAACAATTTTGAATGGTTGTGATCTTTTGGATATTTATGGTTTATTAAAATTGGTTTTAAACTTATTGTCTTGATTTAATATCTTGTGGATGATGATGTTGTTGAATCTATTTAAAGTCGAGATTGACTTGATTCAAATAAGTAGATCCTAGATGTCATATATTACACTAACAGAATTACTTTGATGTTTTAATTAATTGATTTGAAGTAATAGTTATATGAAAACTGTCAAAAACACACGAAGTACTAGGAATGTGTTTTTGAGAATAAAACATACATGAGTAAAAGGTTTATAAATATTGTAATCACATCAATTACTACATGTTTTGAAAGAATTTAGGATGTTATCTCAGACGACGTTGATAACATCAATATTTATAAAACTAGGAAATTCCAAGTCTTGGAATTGGGATTTGATAAAAATCCAGTTAAGTTTTGTAAAATTAAATTCTAGTATTACTTAAAATAGAATTGACTAGGAAGTCAAGTTTTGACTAAAGTCAATAGTTAATTTTAAGTAATGGTCAGTTTTCATATAGGTTAGTGGGAGCCCAGTTTATTCTATATCCAGTTTCGTGATAAAGAATAAAAGATATATATAAGTATATATGTCTGTATGTATTAATTATTGATTTAATATATCTCGGAATTATAATCCAGGTAGGATATAAATTCATAAGATATAAGATCTACCTTTTAGTCAAAAAGGATAGATAAATAGTTTCAAATTTTGAGACAGTATAAAGTCATAATTGACTTTAATCAATAATTAGATTGTGTTGGAATAGTTAAAGATATCAAATATCTTTTGGACTCCAAAGTGTTATAAAACACTAGGGTGAATTTCCTGGATTTGGTAAATGGAAATTCTGTTGGATTTCAGGTCGAAATCATGTATCTACACAGCAACTAAGGGAAGTTGCAGTTTGATGTTTCATATTCAAGGAAACCAGGAGTTATTCCAGTATCTCCAGGTTCAGGGAATATGGTGAAAGTCTAATTTTGTTTTAAGGGTGTTTGCAAGAACAAAATTAGCATAATCAAGTGGAAAGTATCAGTTGATACTAAGCTTGTATTATTTTGGTTTTTTTCTTTGATTAGTATGGTAAACACTAATTAAAGGGTTTAAACTGAAGAAGGGTGATACTTCGTTTAAATCAGTATTTAGTATTCGTTGAATAGACACTATAAAAGTAACTTAGAAATGCTATTAATTTCGTTTATATTACAGAGTGGAATATGGAGGACTATACGAAATTAGTTTCTTTGTTTCTTTTACACTTAGCATGTTTTGATCCGGGAATAAAAACTAGTTTCAGTTTTTATTTGAAATTATCCGTGACAACTTATCAAGGTGGGAACCTTGGTAGGGTTGTAAAGTTTATCGTGGAGTTTTTGGGTGGTTATGATCAGTCGTTGAATAACAGCTACAAGTGATGTAGACCAAAAACTACACGGATATTCGATAGAGCAGCGAATATCGGAGGTGATCCGCCGGTTGAGATTACTCCATGGATTTAGTCATGAGTAAAACTCCCAGAGGTTGTCCTTAGCACCTGAGGTATTTGGTTTGGCATTGCGAGGACCGTTGGATACTTAGTACGTTCTAACATCATGCGTAACAGGGTGGTCATACGGGGCGTAACTAGATTCAGCGGAAGCCGTGGTGACAAATGCAGATATGCAAGATGGGATTTGCACCTCTTCTTCGAAGAGAGATATTTCGTGGGCCCCTTGACTGACTGAAAAGACTGATGAAGTGCATGGCCATGCCCAAACGAACTGATTTGTTCTTTGTCGTTTACCCAATCAGTAGAGGTCGGATAGTCGAGAAACATAATCTTTGAGTATTCGAGTTGACTGTATCCATGCTCATACTCAAAATTGAAATATCGTGATGCAAAAGGAAAAGCCTAGTTATACCCGATTTGTGGACAGTTTGTTCATAAATGTTGTATCCTTTAGGAAACGTTTTTATCACCTATCTGGGTATAAGAGTGCTTATAACCTGGTTAGCCTAAGTGCCTGTCTAGGGGCCTCCTTAGGTCCGTGTCATCAATCTGGTATTGCCAACTTGCACAAGTGGGAGTCTGTTAGTAATTATGTGCAAAAGTTGACAAACCACTTGATCGCACATCCAACGTTATAAGACACTTGAGGGTCACACCTGTGAGGACCTATAATTCGGATAGTAAAATAACCCCAGTTTGGAGAGTTTAGTTTATAATAGTGAATTATAAAACTGTTGGGTGTTTTCTGTATAAACCCCAAAGTGAAAGGTTTCTGATAATTAATTACAGTTATATATTTATTAGTTAAATAAATATATATAGAGTTAATTAATTAGTTTATAATTATCTAGATAATTATTATATGGAAATATAATAATAGTGAAATATTCTTTCTTGGAGAGAAAGAAAGAATAAGATAATTATGGAAATTATTCTTTTTAGAGAAAAAGAAAGAATAAGGCATCGATCATGAAGGTTCCATATAAATGATTACAGTTCAATCATCATTCAATCATTCAATCAACCAAGAAACCTTTCTCTCTCCATCTCTCTCTCTCTCTCGTCGATCTCACCAAACAAGAAACCAGATCCGGTTTCGTTTTTCGTTTGATCGTGTTCTTCACGTACCGTTTGTTCGTGAGGTGTTCGGGGTTAAATCCAACTAGAAGGAATTCCGTTTGGTCGTTTACTGGGTGGATTTATCTCAAGCAATCCAGGTAATAGTCCTAAACCTATTATTATTAATTGTGTAAAATAAACAATAAAGGTCTGTGATGTTTTTCGGGATTTATATCCTTATCGCTTCCGCATGAATCAAACCAGTTAGGTTTGATTGTTTAAACCTTTTGGAACAGTTTGTTTCATATGGTTTTGTCGTGTGCCTCAAACCAGTTAGGTTGAGATCACGGTTTTTCTCGTGTCAGTTCGATACGAGGATCGTCAAAAATCCCAACAGAAACATTAGTATTACCCCCCCTTTGGAAGCAACTCGCCCATTATTTCTCCCTTTATTAGTTTTATTTTTCGGTTTTCCATTTTGAGCAGAGGAATACAAGGCAGCGGAAGAGGTGAGAGGAGGATCTGTATGAGGTTCAAGTGACTCTTCACGAGACTCATGAAGAAGAAGCATATTTTTCGCTTCAAGAAAGGAGGGAAAAGGTTTGCTGTTGGTGATGACATCTACAATGCTGTGATATGAGGGAGGTAACTGACGCAGGATTTGCATAACAAGTTCAATTTCATCAATTTTGGAGTCACAATCAGCAAGTGCATCAGCCAGATTTTTTAATTGGTGACAAAAATCAGTAATGGACAAGGCACCCTTTTTGGTGTTACGGAATTGCTCTTGTACCTGAAGCATTCGAGACATCTTATTATTTAGAAAGAACTCATCAAGTTTATCCCATAGGTCTTTGGCAGTACAGTTATCACTCGAGATTATTTGTAGTAGATTTGCATCACAGGTAGAATAAAACCAAGATTTGATGCGGGAGTCAATTGCCTCCCAGTCCTCATCATCATCACCAGCAGGTTTAGACTTGCCAGTGATGTGACCATGGACTTTGGCACCCTTACACATGTCAAGGAAAATTCGACGCCAAAGTTTGTTTTGGAACCGTCGGTGGATAGTTTAAAACTAAATTGGGAGTAGACATTTGTGAGAGCAAAGACAAGTTGGCTAGCAGTGGGGCTAGTGAGGGTATTGGTTTGAGAGGAGGTTGACATCGCAACAAAATGAAAGCACACAAAAAATTAAAGCTAATAAATGCGAGAAAATAGATGTGCGTGAAGCTTAACCGTGGGTAGGGGGATAGAAATGTACCACAAGACCCTACACGCGATGGTAAACAGAGACGGTAGCCGGTGGCAGAACAGCGAAGCAAGGGTACCGAACACGCAATCTGAATTTTTTTTTGTTTTTTTTTGTTTTTTTTTGGTTTTTGTCACTCTTTAACAGCAAACCAGGAAAAAACAAAAAAATTTGTTTTTGTTGTGTTCCTTCACAGCATACCAGAAAAAAAAACGCGTAGAAGACAAAGGGGCAAATTCCGGCGACAAAGAAAACCACCGATCAGAAGCAGATTCCGGTGCCGCTAAGGGGGAAATTCCGGTCTGAACGGCGCGTCTGAACGCCGGGGACGCAGGCACGCGGCAGCGGCGCGGAGGCGGTGACGGCCGTCTGTTGCGCAGAGACGCAGGCACTGCGGCGGCGGGCGGTTACATAGGTACGCGACGGTTACCTGCCGTAGATGGAAAAGACGCCGGCGTTAGGGTTTTAGTCTGCGTCGGCGATGGGTTTAGGAGGTAGCAGAAGGCGGCAGCGACCGGCGGAAGAACTGATGGAAGTACTCCGGCAGGGTGAACGGCGGCGAACGACGGAGTGACAGACGACGTGCTTGGCAACAGAGGGGAGAACGACGTCGGCTGCGTTCATGAGAACGTCGGAGTGGGAAGAACGACGCCGGAGAGGGAAGAATTCCGGCGGTGCAAACGGCGGCGGCTGCCGGTGGTCGGCGGCGGCGGCAGTTGTAAAAAGAAAAATTTAGGGTTTTCTTAGGGTTTTTCGTAAGTGGCTCGATACCATGTCAGATATGTGGAAAACCCATACCAGGGTTGCGTGTATTGACAACAATATAAAGATACAAATGTTACAAGAGGGTCGCTGATCTATACAATATTTAACAGTCACCAACGCACACCACCACTTGCCGCCCACGTTACCACCGGCCGTCCTCATCACCACCGTATTCCCCACAAAACCACCATCTCCACCATAAAACCACCCATCCTCAAATATTGCATTCTCCAAAACCACCCAACAACTTTGAACTCTCCCTTGAAATTGATAACAAGGTATGTAAAAAATTAATGGAAGACTATAGATTCCATTGACAAGCAGTCACCGAGGGTCTTGTTAATCGATGCTCTTAATTCCAAATGCTCCATTCGCCCTAAAATAAGAACTTTTTTTTTGTGGTTAAAAGAAGGTTGGACATAATGCAAATCATCAAGGCGTAATCCCGATTTTATCACCCCCAATTTTTGTGGGTTTTTTTTATTTCAAATTATTGGGGTTTTTTTTATCTTCAAGGAATTGTGGGTTTTTTTGTTCAAATTGATACAAATGGATTTATGGCTTGATTCTCATCCCTCTCCGGTGAATGTGGAATATCCTTCTCACCAAAAAAAGGAACCTGTAGATATGGAGATGCGCAGATGTTGTGGGAGTGGGGTGGATGTCGGAGACGGGCGGTAGACTGGAGACGGTGGGTGGACAGTACACGGAGACGGTGGTTGGATGTCTCCGGTGGTGGAGATGTGTGGTCAGTCGCTGGTGGTAGAGCTGGACGGTCAAGTGGCCGGTGGATAACATTTTAGGTTCAAGGTTATGAAGTCGACGCTGATTTACGTCGCCGATGGTGGTGGTGGTGGTGGTGGGTAAAGTGGGTGGTGATGGTGATGGTGGTGGATTGTGGATGGTGGTGTTGTGGTGGTGATGGTGATGGTGGTGATGGTGGTGGATTGTGGTTGGTGTTGGTGGTGTAGATGGTGGTCTTGATTATGATGGTGGTGTTTTAATGGGTTTTCGCATAAAGCACTTTTCAAAGGGGATGATGATGATGGTCTTCAAACATGAATGATGATGGTGGTGGTATGTGAAAGATACACTTTGGTCCTTGAGGTTTTTAATTATAATAAAGAAAGTTACATATTTGGTCCTTATGAAATTAAATGAAAATAAAAGTAATTATTAAATGACCAAAATGCCCATCATGTGCACGGCACATGATGGGTCTAACAGACCAAAATAGACGGCGTCATTTTTAGGGACCCAGAGCGTTATAAAATGCATACCACAGGGACCCAATCCATAATTATTTCAATCGAGGGACCCAGAGTGTTAAAACCATCAAACCACATGGACCAAATATGTGATTAACTCTTTATGTTATTATGATAAAAGTGTGAAATGAAAAAAAGGGATGAGATTAAAAGTAATTTATTTAACTAATTAATAAATTAAAAATAAGAGTGAATTGCAATTTTGGTCCCTGTGGTTTAATGATACCAGCATGTTTGGTCCCATCAAATTTTTATTGCAGAAAAAACACCATGGTATGCATTTTTGCTTGGTTTTGGTCCCTCAAGACTAACACCGTTAGGTGTGTCTATTAAGTCCCTCCCATGTGCCTTGCACATGAGGGCAAATTAATCTTTTTTACAAAAACAAACTATAGGGACCAAACTTGAAACCACTACAATCCTTTTTGAAATCCATAGTCCCACCTACCACTACCATCATCATCCCCTTCAAAGGAAACCCAACCTTCAAAAAACAAAACCCAGACCCTCCTGCAAAAATCAAACCTAGAGACCAAACTTGAAACCATAATCATCCCTTTTGAAACCCATGGTCCCACTCACCACCGCCATCATCGTCCTCTTTGAAACCCATATTCATCACCTTCCACACACAGATCTCTGGGGAGATCTGACTTCGTCTTCTCCGGCGAGATCTAACTTCGTCTTCTCCGTTGAGATCTAAATTCATCTCCTTACAGATCTGCGACCACGAGGAAGAACTTTCCATCTCGACGACGAAAGCAAGTTCTAGATCTGCAACCACGAGGCTTTCAAGTTCTTCTAGCAAAGCCATTTTCGGTCACTAAAGCCACCACCCATATCGATCTGTGTTTCTCCATCTCCTCACTCTCTCTGTGTCATTCATTTTCCACAAAGGAAGCAGATCGATTGGGTTTCTGGGTTTTTGATGTTTCAAATATGCATCTTGATTTTTGGTTTTTGATTTAAATATGGAACACGTTTTCTGGGTTTTCTGTTTTCTATTTTAATGAATATTTTAGATTTGAGATTTGAACAAATTTTGGTTTGGGATTTGAAATAGGTTTGTATTTAGGATTGGAACTGAAATTGTATTAGAAATTTGTTAAATGTTTTTGGTGTTCTTGGAATGTAGATTTAGGGTTGATTCTATGTTTGATTTATATAGTTATTTGGATTAAAATTCTTGGTGTAAATGGCTTATTATTGAAATGTGGGTATTTGGTGTTCATCTTGAAGATGAATATTCAAGATAAAACATGAATTTGTTCATGTGTTCATCATTATCTGGCAATTTCGTCCATGTAGTTTGTTTTTTGTTAAAAAGACGGATATGCCCTCATGTGCAAGACACATGGGAGGGACTTAACAGACACACCTAACGATGTTAGTCTTGAGTGACCAAAACCAAGCAAAAATGCATACCAAGTGTTTTTTCTGCAATAAAAATTTTGTAGGGACCAAACATGCTGGTATTGTTAAACCACATGGACCAAAATTGCAATTCACTCTAAAAATAATGATGAGACCTTTAATAAGGGTGTGTTTTGACAAATTGAATCTTGAATTTTGAAATTTCAAAAAAAATATATTATCTTTATATAATAAAATAGATAATATAATTGCATCAGAAAATATTCAATATTTGACTTATTTCGGAGGCATTTACGAGACGATTATGATGGTATAATTTATAAAAGAAGAAACATAATTTTGATGCATATTAGTTAATAATATACGGTTATTTAGGTTATATGATAAGGGTGTAAAATAAAAAATAAAAAAAAGTAAAGAATTGAAAGTAAATTTAATAACTAACTATATTAGTATTAATTGTAACTTATAAACTTGAAAATGGAATTTGAATAGATAATATATATCTATAGTTAAGGATATAATATTAATAAGGTATTAAAAAATATAAAATAAAAAAAATGCACGATGACATTATTAATTTATGTATTTTTTTAATTGACTAATGAAATTGTTCAATTTCAATATTGATGATGTAAGCCAAAAGAGTCTTTTAATAGATAGTATAGATGTTGAACAATGTTTTTTTTTAAATTATCGATTAATTAACAACATTGCAACGATTCGTATGATATTTTTCTTTTAAAAATTGTCTACGAATTTAATCGTTCATTATTTGTTCTTTCAAAAATTGTCTACAGTTAATCAACAATGTTTTCTTAGTTTAATCGATTAATCAACAACATTGCAATGGTTTTTTTATTTTTTCTTAATATTAATTATGATACATATATATATATACATATATATAGATTCAAATAACAACCTTTGGTATTTGTAGAAACAAAAGGAAATCTTTTGAACCATATGTGATGTGGGCCCATGTGGGTCCCGTATATTAAATAAATCATATATGATTTAGTAGTGGGGCCCACTTGAATTATATATGATTTATTTAATATGTAGGACCCACATATGTCCAAATCACATGTGGTTCAAATTAACTTCCTACAAATTGGGGTGGTGATAACCCCAAAATTATACATGTTTTGGTAGTTTCGGTTTGCAATGTTTAACCCCATTTTGACCCATTTCTTGGATGTGTTACTCACAAAAGCTATTGATTCTTGGTTTTACAGGTTTTGGAGGCCCTTGAGCAGAAAAGTATTGAAAGTTGTGAAAAGTGGGAAAAAGTGCAAAAAGTGAAACAGAGAGACTTCGCATCCGCGAAGTGTATATTCTCACGTCGCGAAGTGTAGAGATTCTACAAGATTCCTGCTTTTGGTGGATTTCGCGTTGGAGTTCAGGAGATTAGCGTTCGTGAAGCGTTTAAAGACCCTCTATGGAATATTCTAGAAGGAGCTGATTTGGATAATTAGGGTTCGTTAAGTGTTTCGCGCCGCGAAGTTGGCCGACGACTTTTATAAATACTGGCTTCCAACCTGGTTTTGAGATATAGAGTCATAAAATTAGATAGCTTTATTCCAGAGTCAGTTAGCAGTAAAAGTGAGAAGATAGAGAGATTTTATGAGCGTAGAACGTGAGCGGATTGTTATGAGGAGTCTGTTATCCGGTATTCGATCATCTCCAGTTTCATGGTCGGTATAAAGTCTGTCTTTTTATTCTTTGTTTGTTGTTTTTTATAATGTCTAGTGAGTAGTTGTTTTAGTAGTACTTATTATGGTTTTGATGAACCTTGTTGGATGATGTTTTTGGTACTTAATTGAATTAGTAGTTTTGTTTGATTAATTGAATGTTTGTCTTTGATTCCAAGTTAATGTTTATACTGTGGCTTTCTGAACTTGTTGGTTGGGTGTATCTATTGTTAGATAGGTAGACTCCTTCGGGTTAATCAACCTTTTTTATCTCTTATTCCGGTAAACGGAGTAAAGTGGTAATTAGTGAGCTTGAACCATAAGTAGACTATTTAGTAAGATCCCCACAACCTAGCATTAATTAGGATGACTTTTGCTAGACTGCTTGACAACCAGTCCTTGCAATTGGGCCGGGAAACCAACCTGGTTTATAATCAGAGATAATGCATGTTAGGGTGCTTCTAGCTTAAATTCCTACAATAGTCAAATAAACTATACTTTTGTGATTTAAATAACTCATCCACAAAGGGATTCAACCTAAACCATAATAAGTGCTATCTTTGTTAATTATTGTTTAAAGTAAAGTTTAAATCTTTTTCTTGCTTTAAAATAGCTTTGAAAAGAAAAACCTCCCTTTAGGTTAATTAAACTTTAAAAGATTTGTTTTGAATAACTTGACTGTTCCTAGTGGTAAGAACGATACCCGGACTTTCCTAAACTATATTGCTATCGATCAGGTATGCTTGCCTGTGAATGGTGATTGGTTAGGTTATTTTGTGGTTAAACTTGGTTTTGTTTTAATATATATATTTTACACCATCAAGTTTTTGGCACCGTTCCCGGGGAACGGTAGTTATTTGATTTGAATCTTTGTAGTTTGGTTAATCGATCCTTGTGAGGGATTTTATCCCTTGGAAGTTAGTTGCTTTTTAGTTAGTTAGTTTACTTTTGGCTTTCTTTGTTTTCCGCAAGTTGTCGTTGATCATTTGTTGTGTTTTCAGCGAAGGATTAGTGGAGCCTTTTGCGGAGCCGGAGAGAGAGTTAAAGAAAAAGAACAAAAAGAAGTCAAAAGCAGGAAAAGCTCGTCCGAGAGCTTTGAACTTTGATATGGGAGACGAAGCACCCATGTGGAACACCCGGAGGACCGCTCCTACCGTGCCAATGCAACCGATCACGAAGCCGAATCTAGAGACGGAGATTAAGGGTCAATTCCTCCACATGATAAAGGAGTTGACCTTTGACGGAAAAAGCGATAACAATTCTATCGTTCACATTGAGAGCTTCGAAGAGATATGTGACTTGTTCAAACCGAAGCCAACCGGGATGCAATCCGTCTTCGGTTATTTCCATTCACACTTGCGGGAGACGCTAAAGCTTGGCTTCATTCTTTGGAGCCTAGTTCAATTGCTACTTGGGATGACTTACGTAAGTTCTTGTCCCGATTCTTTCCGCCGTCAAAGATAAAGAAACTTCGGGCCGATATTCGCTCATTCCAACAAGATGAAGACGAGACGATTTCCGAAGCATGAGAGAGATTCAAGCATCTTCTAAATTCGTGCCCGAGTCACGGATTAAATAAGAGTGATCAAGTCCAAACTTTCTATAGTGGGCTAAATTACTCTTTTCGTGGTACTTTAGACTCATCCGCCGGTGGTGTGTTCATGTACAAGACCCCACGTAAGGATATAATCTACTCGAGGACATGGTCATACACAATATAGATTGGAAGTCGGATAAGCGCTTGCACATTCCAAAAATGGTCGGGAAGATCTCTACCAAGTTTGATCGATCCGAGGAGCTAGCCGCCATGAAGAATAAACATGTAAGGTTTGAACGTAAAATAGAGGAACTAATTAAGAGTGTTCATGCTTTACAGGTTGGATGCGAGGAATGCAAGGGACCTCACCTTACAAAGGAATGCCCTAACAAGCCAATGATGACGCCCGAGGAGGTGAATTACATCAACCGAGGAGACTACCAAGGAAGGTGGAACAATAACCGCAACTTCAACCAAAGACCTCCTGGCTTCTTTGCACCAAACCAAAGAACGGATGGCGAGCCGCGTGCATCTCTCGAGGATCGACTCTTCCAATTCATGGAGACTCAAAAGAAACTGAATGAAGAGGTAGGCTCATACTTGCGTAATCAACAAAGTGTAATTCAGAACCTTGAATTGCAGGTTGGGCGAATCTCTCAAACACTAAGCGGAAGAACTCAAGGAGAGCTACCCACACAAACTCAAGTCAACCCAAAGGTAGAAGCTTCAAAGACGATGCTCATGGTGGATGGAGTCACAACAAAGAAGGCATGGACGGATATCTACACAAAGAAGTACATCCCATTCGATAGCGAGAGTGAGCCGGATTATGCTACTGACTATGACTCGGATGGTATTACCGTATCCTTTGAAAACTTATTGCTTCGTGACCCCGTTTACTTGAATGATGAGGAAGAGGAAGATAGCAAACAAGGTAGATATGCGGAGTTCATGATCCTAAAGCAAAACACAGGGACGGAGAAAGTAAAAGAGGAGGACACCGACTTGATCTATGTTTCACCCATAAAACATGATCCAGGGAGTTATAGCTTGCATTTTTCTGTTTCTAATTGATTTGAAGGTTTAGCTTTAGTTGATACGGGTGCTACACTTAATATGATGCCTGTTTCTTATTGCAGTAAGATGAAGATCAAAAAGCTCACACCTACGACGTATCAATATTGGGGAATTAACGGCTACATGACAACACTGCTTGGAATAGCCGAAGCCGTCCCGATACGCATCGGGAAGTTTTTATATCTCACGGACTTCATTGTTGCCGACCTCCCAAAAGACACGGAGATCCCAATCATTCTTGGGAGAGCCTTCCTATATACCGCGCAAGGCAATGTAGACATGTGTAATCAGGTAACCACCTTGGGATATGGCGACAAGCGAATTGCATTCAACCCCGATGGGAAGCCGGTGACAAACCTCCTTGCATCATATGTGGATCCTTCTCAATGCTTCAAAGAGAATGCTAACCGCCCACTACTTCCACACAAGCAAAAGCAGAAAACGGAAGATTACCCCAATCTCGTCATGCAAAAAGAGGAGATAGTACTTGACACGGGATCATCAAAGAAGGGGCATAGAAAGAAGAAGGGCTCTTCAGCCCGCCGAGCTAAAAAATGAGAATTGGTTGGAGTCAAGCTCTAGACTCTGACAACAAAAATGAAGCGCTTCTCGGGAGGCAACCCGAGCTCTTTTAGTTTCTTTTTCATTGTTCATTTAGTTTGTGTGTTTTTGCTAATTTCTTTCTTTGTTATTGCCTAGATAACCCATTCGGAGCATCGGAGATCAAAAACGAGAAAATCAGACCGGAAACGAAAAAAGTGAAAAACGGAAACCTGTGGTCCTTAGGTCAGGTAAAGTTTTTCGAGTTTAGCGACGCGAAAGGGCAGTTTCGCGAACGCGAAAGAGGTTTTCACGGGCTTAATTCAAATTACACAAACTTCGCGATCGTGAAGCCTTAGGCTTAGCGGCGCGAAGTTCGGACTGACGGGTTTAAAACCTTGTTTCTCCATTTTTTCAAACACAAATTGTCCTAACCCTCTCTAGCCACCGCAAAATTTTCTTCCACGACGCGAAATCTCGGATTTTTGTGCTTCAATTTCTCAATTCTATGGCTTCCAAGGTATGTTTCCTACAATCTCATGGTTGGATTTCATCTCAGGATTGGTTAATTAAGTGCAATTGCTAGATTTAGTTGCTTATTGCTTTGAATGCTAGATTGTGTTGTTCTTGATAGATTGTAAGCTTCAAACAATTAGATTGGTACTTCAATGTTGATAATTTATTGATTGCATTGTACTATGTATGATATTGGGGCTAGATTTTTGTAACCTAATTGGGATATGCTTTCATGCTAAGTGTGGGGAATTTTCCAAATTCCCTTCCACTTTTGTTTTGCCATATTAGGATTGCTAGATTGTTAAAAATTCAAGTGTGGGGATTTTTCCCTTTTGAGCTTTTCACATTGCATGTTGCTAAATCACTTGAATTTTTAGTTGGGATTGATGTTTTTAATCATGTAATGTGCTAAGATGATTTATAATGAACTAAGACATGGTTAACTATTTTTGTAGAGGACAAAATCTACATCTACTTCCGCATCCGCACCCAACTCGAACTATAGGGCACCGGATGGCTCTCATGCATTCACGTACTTCATGAATGACACTACTTTGGGTGTCTCCAAGCAAACCGAGTACCGGGATATCATGGACCGGATTAAGTCTTGTTCTATTGTCATACCAAGGAGAACCGATTGGGCTTGAGTACTACATCTGTAAGGCTTGGGATCGAGTTTTTAGCATCAACGAGACTCTCTACCGGGAGCTTATTTTGCAGTTTGTGACCACTTACACCTTCAACCCGACCACGACAACGGTGGATTGTCGTAAGAAGTGTATGAACTTTCGCCTTGGCGGAATTTGGCATTCTTTTTCATTGGCCATGTTCGGGTGGCCTTGGGAATCTACACCCAAGTCGAGGTCAATGACCCCGTTTTGATGAGTACATGGTGGCAACTTCTAAAACTCCCGACGACTTCAACCCTTGGGAAACTTGGGACATCTAAGGTCGAGGTGACTACTCGTCGAACATCAAGGTTAAAGGTTTGATTTTCCTTTGGATCGACTCTTCCACCGCATGTTGGTTCACGCGGTGAATTCGCGTTCTTCTAGTGAGGAGAAGATCTCGGTTTACGATTTTGGTTACTTTATGAGCTTTCGTCGGAGGATCGCTACCCCAATGCACCCTATATCATCGCCGTTCAACTTCAAAAGGCGGGTGGATATAGAGGTAGTAGTAAGATGGTCGGTGGTCAATATGTGATGCAACTCGCTAAGCACTTTGGTATTCTTGGCCGAGTTGCCGTGGCTTCGATGGTGAGCTTGGGTGAGATGGGTCTCATTGACATGGAGCAGCTTAAAGGAATGGGGGTAGTGAAATCGGTCCGTACGACGCATGGAGTTCGTTACCGTTGGGAGACCCGACCGGATAGGCAAGCACCAAGGGAAAGGCCGACGATAGAGCATGGTGGTAGTTCGAGCGGGGCGGCGGCGACGGAAAAGCCGGAGGAATGGAATGCTTATGCGGGATATCAAGGGATGACGCAAAAACTTTCAAACTTGCAACTTTCCTTTGATCGGCATCATCAACGGATGGAGTACAACTCCACGGAAACACTCCACCAAACCAACTGGCAAAGTGGAGTGCTCAACCAAGTGGCGAGCATCTTGGTGTTCAACCGACAACCGCCTATGCTCCATCCCCGTTGTGGCCGTTTTCCGATGAGAGTCTGCCCGGTTTCCCGTCTTTCGAGGAGTGGAGGAATCATCCCCGTGGCCCCTATTGATCATGATCTTTTATCACTTTCATTCGATTGGGTTGTTTAAGACAATTTTAGTTTTGTTTGTGGTGTGCTTTTATTTTTGTTTTTAGGATTTTTAATTGTTTGCTTGCATTAGGATATTAATTGTTTGGTTTTTATTTTTGGGGATAGTTCTCCGAAATGTATTAAACTATCCCCAAAAATCTATTGTGTGTATCCAACTACAAAAAATGCTATTGTGTGTATCAAAGTTTATTTTTTTTGCTATTGTGTTACAAAATGACTTGTAATTTTGGTAAACTGATACACACAATAGAAGAAAAAACAAAGTTTGATACATTAAGAAAAAGTTTGATAAATTAAAAAGCATTTTTGGTAGTTGGATACACACAATAGATTTTTGGGGATAGTTTAATACATTTCGGAGAACTATCCCCTTTATTTTTCTAGTTCATTTTTACTTTTGTTTCTTTTGTTTTTTTTTTTGTAACAATGAAATCGGTTACGATCGAGCACCGCGTATGGTTCCGGAAATCTCTCTTGATGGATTAGATCTCAAAACCCGGGAAGTTTCTCTTTTTCCCAATACTCTTACATGTTTTTAATTGTTGCATTGAGGACAGTGCAAATTTTAAGTGTTGGGAGGGGGTTAAGTAGACTTAACTATTAAATTTTTGGGTTAACTTATGCTTTTGTTTGGAATCTGTCGAGAATCTGAAAGCTTTGAAATTTGACCCCAATTTTTTTTCAAAATGTGGGATTGTTTTTGACATAAGAATGCTTTCATAGGAGGACACTAAGTGAGATTATTTGAATATGAGTATTGCCTTGGATTACCGATTACCATGAGTGCCTCACCCAATTCCATTGAGAGCTTGTTGGATGCAAAATCGGATTGTATCCGAGATCACAAGTTGGTGCTCAAAGTGAAGACAAAGGCAAAGTCAAAGTGGTCAAAGAAGTCAAAGCTTGCTTTATATGTTTACTTGCTTTATATGTACTTTGTAATAGTTTTGCTTACTTAGGGTAGATTGTGTAATTGTACAATAGTGTGAGGGTTGTAAGTGTTTGGGTATAAATACCCAAAGTGTAAGTGTGATTCAAAGAGACGCTTCATTGTATAGTGAGATTGAATTGAGTTAGTTGAGAGCTTAAGTGTGTGTGTTCTTGGTGTAAAATAGTGTGTGTAACAAATTCATCAAGATTCAATGACATTTGGCTATCCAATTCATTCTCTACTTGTTGTATGATGATTAGAACTTGAATCTAGAACTACAAGTGGTATCAGAGCTGGAAATTCGTTGAAATTGGTATGATTTCTTGAGCTTTTTGTGTTTTTTTCGAAAAATGATATTTTGAGGTTTGATGTTCTTCTTTTGATCATTGTTTGCATGTGAATTTGATTGTTTGTGGTAAAAATGATGTTTTTACTGTGTTCGAAGTTAGTTTTACTCATTTTCCGACTTGGTATTAATCAAATCCCGACTCGGAAAACTACATTTTCCGAATCGGAATTTGACCAAATACCAACTCGAAATTTATCTCGGAACTCTGTCAAATTTGTTTTTCCGATTCGGAAAACTACATTTTCGATTCGGAAAATTGAAAAATCCGAATCGGGTTTAGTGTTTTCCGAATCGGATTATATTAAGAGTTAAAAAAAAAATTCAGTCATTCTTAATCAGGCGTTTTTTAACGTAAACCTTTTTAGTCTTCTTATCTGATTCTACGGTGAAAAAGTTCAGTCATTTTTAAGAAGCTCATTTTTTCCCGAAAAATGCCGGTTTTTCCGAGATTTTGGTGTTTTCCGAGAGGTTGATTTTTTGGACTATTCTTTCAATTTCGCAGTCAAAATCAACTTTAGAATTTTTGAAAAATATTTTTTCTCGGGATTTCACTATTCATTCGGTTGACTTTTCGGTTGACTTTTTGACTTTTGTCACTAACCTTTTCCTTGATCAAAAGAAGTGTTCAGATTAGTTACAGATCCTTAGATTCCAGAAGTTTAAAAGAAATCTATCAGTTTTCAGTGAATTTTCGATCATTTTCAAGTTCTACAAAGATGTCTAGAGATCTATTGAGTATGGGTTCGAAGTCAAAGCCTCCGGTTCTTCAGATTGGCGAGTATCCTCAATGGCGTGTGAGGATGATTCAGTTTCTCAACAATATCGATAAGACACTCATGGTGAGCATCCAAGAAGGTCCGATTAAGCCATACATTGATATTCCGAGTACACCCAAAACTGCCACTACTCCCGCAATTGAACCAAGACGTGTGTTCAAACTCTTTCGGCATTACAATGAGCTTGAAAAGATTAGAGCTGAACTTGATGACAAGGCTCTTACTTTTCACACGATGGCGATTCCAAACGATTTGTTTAATCGTGTTGATAGTAGAAATACGGCAAAAGAGTTGTGGGATGAGTTGGAAAAACAGTTTCAAGGGACGGAAAGATCAATCCAATATAAGCTAAACCAAGCAATTGGTGCTTATGAAGGCTTTAAGGCTTTAGAGGGAGAAACACTTGCTGATTCTTGCAGTCGATTCAACATCATTTTGAATGATCTGAGAAGAAATGGAATGCAAAAGTCCACTTCCGAGATAAACTTCAAGTTCTTGAAAAATCTCAATCCGGAATGGGATCACTACTCGGTTAACCTTCAAATGAACAAGAACTTGGCGGAAGAAGACCTACATGATCTATATTCCATTCTTAGGCAACATGAAGTGAAAGTCAAAGATATTGTCACAAAGTAGAAGAGTATTACTGATTCTTTGGCTCTTTTGACTGAAAAGAATGAGAGTGTTCTCTCAAGTAGTTCAAAGAAGAAAAGTCATTCAAAGGCCTTAGTCACCGAGTTGTCTGATTCCGATTCGAAAACCGTTGAGGATGATAGTTCTGAATCCGATGTTGATTTGAAGAGAGTTGCGGATAAACTTGCTCTTTTGTCTAGTTCCATCCACAAGAGTTATGGGAAGAAGAAGTTCTATTCTAAACCCAAGTTCGAGAACTACAAAAGAGATAAGTACAAGCCAAAAGAATATGAGAAAAGGCCAGAGAGGAAGACTTATGAGAAAGGCATGACAGATGAGAAAGGAAATGTATGTTTCAATTGTGGCAAACCAGGCCATTTTGTCAAAGATTGTAGAGCGCCGAAAGTTAGAGATTTTGACTACTACTCTAAGAAGGGTCAACTTGCTAAACGCAAGAGTGAAGGTAAAGTCTTGATGGCGGAAGAGGAATGTTGGTATGATGATACTTCTGTTGATGAGGACTCTGCTCATTTCACACAAGTTCACTACAATCTCATGGCAAGTGTGGAAGAAACCATCAACCTTCACAAAGAGACCGAGGCATCAAATAAGGTAAGTCAAACTCCTTCTGATTCTGATCTGTCTGACAATGATGAATGCTCTTTAGAAGAACAATTTTTAATTTTAAAAACTGAATTTGATGACTTGAAGGAAAAGATTAAGTTCGAAAGAGCTCGAGTCATTGAATTCAGTAATGAATGTGAGTTATATAAATGTTTAGCTGATGATCGTGAGCTTGAAAAGGCTGAGATTAGGAAAGAGAAAGCCAAATAGAATCTCAAATTTCTGAGATGAAGAGTGCTTTAGTAAATTTGGAGTCTGAAAAAGCTGAATATATGATCAAATATGAAGTTTGTTTTCAAGATAGATTCGAGGCTTATGCCAAAATCAAACAGTTGGAGGACCTTAATATCAAAAGAGGTCAGACTCAATAGACGCTTAAGCTTTTGACAAATAATCTAAAGGATACTAGATTTTACAATCCAAAAATGGGGTTAGGTTTACCTGAAATTGATGTTTTAAAGAAAGCCCCTAAAGGTCTTTATCGGTTTGATAACTTAAGTTTTCCAAAATTAAATGAGACCTTTGTAAAATCTGGTAGTTCATTATCTGATTCTTCGGATAAAGGTAAAGAAAAAGTAGTTGATGACTTAAGTGTTAGATCTTCAGATTCAAAGCCAAAGAGAAAGAATAACTTTGATTTCACATGTGAGTTTCAATATGATGATTTAAATCAAAGTTATCAAACAAGAAAGCCCGAGTTTTCTCATACTCAGTGTGTTTCTTTGTATTCTCAAGATGTAAAGTCTTTTTCAACTGAATCTGAAAAGCTTAGTAAAGATATTGAAAATGAGTCAAAGACTACTGAATCTACTCCTAAATCTGAAGATAAGACAAGTGAACTTGAAAACGAAATGGATTGTGAAAATCTTTCTGAGTTTATTCAAGTTAATAATCTTTCAGAAAATAAAAGCAGTTCTGATTATGAGTCTGATTCTGATTCTGATGAGACCAAACCATGTTTTGATTCTGATAATGATGATGATATCAAAGAGGGTTTTGAAGAGAAAAAGATAAATTTTATTTCAAACCCCATGTTTGAGTCTCAAGATACTCCACCTTGTTTTGATCAAAGTATTAAGCCTAAAGTGACTGATTTAATTACATATGCTGTTATTGACAAAGATGGTTATCTTGTGTACAAAAGTTTAGATAGTATGGTTGAAGGAGATATCCTTAAATCAGAACTCAAACTACCAGATGTGGAATTTGGTCCTGTTTTTGAAAAATCAAAGTCTGGTACACAAGATAAACCAAATGTTGTCAATGTTTCAAGTGATAGTGGAATTTCCAAAGATGAGAAATCCTCGTGTACTTTGTCAAAGTCTGAAACTTGTTCAATTAATTTTGATGCAAGTACTTCTAAGGTAGGAAGTACTTCGTGTGCTACACTTGAAACATCTTCAAAAGATTCATCTGATGTATGTTCAGTTCCTAAGACACCTATTAACTCAAGTTCCTTTGATTCTACAGATTTAAAAAGTTTTAAACGACATGGCCTAGGGTGGAAGAAGAAAGATTCAAAGAAGAAAAAGCATTTTGCTACAAATGAGAGTTTTGTTAAAAAGGCGTCCTTTGACAATGCAAATAAATGTAATCTGAATGTTAGATTTAATAAGTGTCAAAACTCATTTGAGTCTGCCTTGATGTTTTTTGCTATGCAACGTCTGCATTGTACTCATTGTGGTGATAATTCTTTTTTCTTGAACTCTAGTCATGTTAAAAAGAAGAGATCTAGTGGTGTTTCTCATGACAAATCTCATGCTTACTCGTTTGATCATCGTGCTAAGGTGTTTAGTGCTAAAAAGATTCAAAAGCAAAAGATAAATCAGTTGATGTGAAATTTGTGTGCAAATGGATTCCTAAAGATTTATTGAATGCACAAATTTCAAAGTCTGGTATAAACTGTAAGATCTTAGGTTCATCTTCTGATTTGTTAAAGATGTATGAGACTAACAAGAAAGGACCCATTTGGATATGGGTTCCCAAAATGAACTAACATGTTTCTACAGGCCAGGCATATATGGTATGTCGATTCCGGTTGTTCAAGACATATGACTGGCTACAAGGAGTTGTTGCACAATTTTGTGGAACGACCAGGAGGAACAGTTAGTTTTGGGAATAAGACGACTGGGGTCATCAAAGGTTACGGCATTCTTACAAATGGTAAGGTATCCATAAAGAAGGTACTTTATGTTGAGGGGTTAAGTCATAATCTTTTTAGTGCAAGTCAGTTTTGTGATGGTTATAACATTGTTCTATTTTCCATCATTAACTGTCTTATCATTAATAGTGATGGTGTTGAGATTTTTGAAGGGAGACGGTTTTACAATCTCTATGTGGTTGACTTTCCGGTGATAGATTCGTCGAAACCAGTTTGTTTGTTTTCAAAGGCAACAAAAGGTGAAAGTTGGCTATGGCATAGAAGATTTTCTCATCAGAATTTCTCAGATATTAGCAAACTAGCTAATGGTGGATTGGTGAAAGGTCTTCCAAAGTTGACATTTGATAGAGATTCTTTATGTCCGGCTTGTCAAATGGGAAAGACGAAAAGAAGTTCTCACAAGTCAAAGACAGAATCTTCGTGTCAATCACCACTCGGAATGCTCCACATGGACTTATGCGGACCGATGAGAATTCAATCAATTAGTGGAAAGAAGTACATTCTAGTTATGGTTGATGAATACTCACGGTACACGTGGCTAGAATTTCTGAGAATGAAATCTGAAGCTCCCGAGTTGATCATAAAGTTTATCAAGAGGATCCAAGTTCTTTTGCAACTTCCAGTTCGAAAGATTAGGAGTGATAATGGCACTGAATTTAAAAATGCTACTTTAGATGTTTATCTAACATCTGTTGGTATTTCTCATAATTTTTCAGGTGCTTATACTCCACAACAGAATGGAGTTGTAGAAAGAAGAAACCGAACCTTAGTGGAAGCGGCACGAACGATGCTAGCTTACTCCGGATTACCTCTAACCTTTTGGGCCGAAGCTGTTTCAACAGCTTGTTTTACTCAGAATCGAACCATCATCACTAAGCGCTTCAAGAAAACTCCTTATCATATAATCAACCGTAGAGTTCCTAATGTCAAATTTTTTCATGTTTTTGGTTGTAGGTGTTACATTCTCAATAACCGTGACAATCTTGGTAAGTTTGACAACAAAGCCGATGAGGGATACTTTCTTGGTTATTCGCTAACGTCGAAGACTTTCCGGGTCTACAACAAAAGAACCAAGATGGTTATGGAAACCGTTTATGTGACCTTTGATGAAACTGTGTCGATGACTTCTGAACATAGCAGTTCAGAACTCGGAATTCATAGTCAAGCTTCTACTACGACTTCTGATTCTATTACTAATCCAAATAGTTCAGAACTCGATTTACTGTTTATGGATGCTTTTCTGGATATTTGTACAGATAATGAAGATCTCATTCTTTCCAGAAATCCAAGAGTTGATATTCACGATGTCCCGAACCTTCAAGCGTAAATGATTCCGGACCATCGGAGAATATTTGTTCTACATCTAACTCTGATCATGCTATACCAGCTCCAAGTGTTGAGCAATCAGAGTTAACCCCCGATGATCAATCAGAGATTCCTGCAATCATTGACGAAAATGATAGTCAGAACAATCTAGATGATCTTGCAATTCTTCCTGCTCAGTTGAAATGGACAAGAGCACATCCACTATACAACGTGATTGGTGATGTCAATGATGGTGTTAAAATGCGATCTGCATCTGCAAATTACTGCCTATACAAAAGTTTCTTGAGCGTAATTGAACCAAAGAATGTCTCTCAAGCATTAGAAGATTCTGATTGGCTATTAGCAATGCAAGAAGAGCTTTTACAATTCAAAACAAAGCGTATCGCTTGGTTCCGAGACCGCAAGATAAATCAATCATTAAAACCAAGTGGATCTTCAGAAATAAGAAAGATGAATCCGGACTGATTGTCAGAAACAAGGCGCGATTGGTTGCTAAAGGTTATTCTCAACAAGAAGGTATTGACTACGATGAGACTTTTGCACCGGTAGCGCGGATCGAGGCAATTCGAATCTTTCTGGCCTATGCGGCTCACAAGAACATCAAGGTATTTCAAATGGATGTCAAATCTGCGTTCTTGAATGGAGTCTTGCATGAAGAGGTCTATATAGAGCAACCTGAAGGGTTCGTCGATCCAGATTTTCCTGATCATGTATGCATCTTGGACAAAGCATTGTATGGTCTAAAACAAGCTCCAGAGCATGGTATGAAACTGACTAATCATCTCTTATCCAAAGGATTCAAATGAGGTACGATCGATACTACTCTTTTTCTGAAGAAAGAAGGTGATGACTTGCTTTTAGTTCAAATTTATGTTGACGACATTATTTTCGGTTCTACTAATCCGGAGATGTGTACAAAGTTTTCTAAAATCATGGAGACCGAGTTTGAAATGAGCATGATGGGTAAATTGAATTTCTTTCTAGGAATTCAGGTCAAACAAAACCCTGATGGCATCTTTATAAATCAGTCAAAATATATTAAAGATATGTTGAAAAAGTTTAATATGACTGATTGTTCTCCAATTAAAACACCAATGCCAACTGGAAATCTTTTGGTCCTGATTTGGCCGGTAAATCCGTTGATCAAAAGATTTACAGGAGCATGATTGGTTCTCTTTTGTACCTCACTGCGACTAGACCGGACATTATGTTCGCCACATGTTTTTGTGCTAGGTTTTAAGCTAATCCTAAAGAGTCACACTTTGCGGCAGTTAAAAGGATCTTACGGTATCTCAAAGGCACTCCCGAGATGGGTCTTTGGTATCCGAAAGATTCTAGTTTTGAGCTAATATCTTTTACAGATTCAGATTATGGTGGTTGTAAACTGGATAGAAAAAGCACTTCTGGATCATGTCAGTTTTTAGGTGATAAACTTGTTAGTTGGACTTCGAAAAAGCAAAATTGCGTCTCCACTTCTACGGCCGAAGCAGAATATGTGGCCGCCGCAAGTTGTTGTTCGCAAGTGCTTTGGATGAAGACACAACTACTAGACTATGGTTACAAGTTGAAGAGAGTCCCTATCTACTGTGATTCGGAAAACGCCATTGCGATAACGTCAAATCCGGTTCAGCATTCCAAGACCAAACACATCGATATACGTTATCATTTTATCAAAGATAATGTGGAGAAAGGTAACATCGAGATGTTTTTTGTTCAAACAAATTACCAACTTGCTGACCTTTTCAATAAACCTTTAGATGAAAAGCGTTTTCACTTTTTGGTTAGCAAGCTTGGCATGCTTAGTCCAACTTAAATCTGGTTCGCATCTTAATTTAAGGGGGAGTTGCTTAATTATTCTGGATTGGATACTATCTGACTAACATCTAAGGATTCATTTTCAATGAATACCAATTTCTACTTTGTTTTGCAGATTATCCATTTGAGGGAGAGTTCTTAAAAGTGATATTCATTTTAGGGGGAGAGTTCAAATAAGCTTTACTGCTTACATATTTGAAAGATGAACAACTTTCAGGTATGAAAAACGTTTTTAAATGTTCAAACTCACTTCTCGATTCTCAAATGATTTTTTTCGAACTAGAAGTGTGATTTCCATGTTTTCATATCATGATGAGTTGACAGATATTTTCTAACCGTGTGTTTCCAAAGATTAATACTTGCGTATTATCTTTTCATATACTTGTATTCCTACACACCGGTTTAGCTTCTTTTGTCTTCGTTATTACCACGTCTCTATATGCTCATATTATTCGGTGGTAATACGCTCGCTTGATATTTCCTCATTGTACTTGATTGTTTCTTTGATTGGATACGTTCTTCACTGTTCTATCTATATCTCGTTCGTATAGATAATATCCATTTTGTTGTAAACCACAACTTTTCATGAACTTATCTCACATTATATGATGAATCAGTTTTCTCAAACAAGTTTATCTCATTCATGTTCTTCATTTCATATACTTGTTTGAAGAAATTCTTATGCTCCTATATTGTACATATATATTTGTTCGAGCATGCTTCATATTGGCTCATTGATCCACTCGTTGAATCATTGTTCTTTCATGTTTAGGAAACTTATTTCATGGGATGTGTGAGCTTAACAGAACTTCTATGGATTTCCAGAACCAGCAATCCTACCCATGAAGTTATCCTTGAGAAATGAGTGAGGGGTCTCCATCAAATAGTGGGGGAGATAACTCAGGTGGTCGAGTTATTCTCATAGTGATTGAGCGGAAAAATGTACTAAGAGAGCTTGGTTAGAAGTGAGGATGCTTAAAAGAATTGGAGGGTGTGAGAACAGAGTTAAAAGAAAAATACAACTCTGCACCAACCTTTTCTAAGCCGGGCAACCACATAATCTATTGGTTCACGCTCTTTGGTGACCGATATTGAAACAAGGCAACGCCCAATGCCGACTCTCGTTTTTACCCCACTAGCTACTCATTTCCTTCTTAACAAGGGGATGTTTCATTCATCGCGGGACGCAGCACATAATCTATCAGGTTTTCATTTGGAAAATCGATATTGAAAAAGAAGGAAGCTGCCCTGCCTTCGAACTTCATTTCTACACATCGAGTCGTGAAATGTTTTCACATTTTGAGCCTTATGAAAGCACATGATGCTATTTTCTTTCATCACAAATACACACAAGGAATTCGTTTCTTTGTCGGAACGTTCATAGTAATACTTATAGTATTTGCGATGATTGAACGGAAGCCCTGGGGAGTGATCATCACTAAAGCTCTTTATATAGTGCATTTATTGTACTGAGTTGTTTTGTGCTTCTCACAGGCATTCCAACTGATTCATTTGTTGTTTCAGGATTTTCCCACTTAAATCTGAATTTGAAAAGATTCGGATTACTTTATGGAATTGACGGTTTTTCTTTGGAGTAAAAAGGGGAATTCTGGAGTAACAAGGTGGAGATTGTTATGTGAGATGGTTTTTGATTTCCTTAGTGGGTTGTTCACATGTTTGTATCTTTATGCGTCGAGTTATCTGATCATACATTTCTATAGTTTTGATGATTATTTCATATTTCATCAAAAAGGGGGAGATGGTTTAGAAATGTAAACTCGAGAAATGTTTTTGAAGATACTTTGGGGAGATGGTTCCGAATTTCAAGTCAAGGAGAAGATTACAAAATATGACGAGAGATGATTCGTTCGTTAAAGCTTCTTGTTCAAAGTATTGTTAAAGCTTCATGAAGATTTGGATGATTCTTGAAGATTATTATCGAAGCTTATTGTTTAAAGAAAGCTTATTGTTGGTGTTCAAAGTGTTGATGCTTTCTTGAAGACGTTTGCCTAATTCTTTTTGTGATCTCGAATCCAAATGGGGAGATTGTTGGATGCAAAATCGGATTGTATCCGAGATCACAAGTTGGTGCTCAAAGTGAAGACAAAGGCAAAGTCAAAGTGGTCAAAGAAGTCAAAGCTTGCTTTATATGTTTACTTGCTTTATATGTACTTTGTAATAGTTTTGCTTACTTAGGGTAGATTGTGTAATTGTTCAATAGTGTGAGGGTTGTAAGTGCTTGGGTATAAATACCCAAAGTGTAAGTGTGATTCAAAGAGACGCTTCATTGTATAGTGAGATTGAATTGAGTTAGTTGAGAGCTTAAGTGTGTGTGTTCTTGGTGTAAATAGTGTGTGTAACAAATTCATCAAGAATCAATGACATTTGGCTATCCAATTCATTCTCTACTTGTTGTATGATGATTAGAACTTGAATCTGGAACGACAGAGCTTGAGCCTTATTATTGATTATTCAGTTTTGTGAGGATTTACCAACTAAGACCCAAGGTAGAACTTGTCATTTGAATGGTTGTCGAGATCACATAAGAGAAGTATTTATCACCATTGCACTGATAGAGGCCTTCGTTTCAACCATTTTAAGCCTTCGTTAGATAACCTCATCTTAAGGTTATTTAATTTGCCTAACCATTTTGTTGAAAGTGTTTGTCTTTAACACTTTGTCCCTTGAAACCTATTTTTGAGCCTTAGCCTTTTCGTTTCTTTACCCAATTTCACTATATTATCCTTTAGCCTATCTTTTTATCTATCTTTTGGCCGTGACTTAAATTTGAAGAGCTTGAGAAGTTTTGATCCATTTTGTTTAGAATCTGACAAAATTAGAGGGATTGTGAAAGAGCATAGGAAAAAGAAAAAATATATGGAAAAGAAAAGTTCAAAAGTTGACTTTAAAAAAAAAGAAATATCAAAAGAGTCGAGAAAAGAAAAGAGTTGAAAAGAAAGAAAGAAAAAGAATTTGAGCCCCAAATAAGCAATATGCTTAGGCCGATTCTAAAAAGAAATGCTCATCCCCGAAAGAAGAGTAATGCTGAAGATTGAAGTCAGATAGTTTTCTCAATTGTCTTGGATCATCACTGATTAAGTTTTTCAAGTTTTTGTTGCATTAATCTTTAGTCACTTATAAATATCCTTTATCCTACCCTAACCCTTAGCCTAACGTTACAACCCTAAAGTCCTCTTGACGGTTAACAACTTCTCAGTGGTGGAGATTCGATTTGGTGACAAGCTTATGCATGCGGGAATCAGTTGAGTAATTGGTGAGATCACTATATATACGTACACTTTTACCCTTTGAGAGATACACTTGATATATACATATTTTGTGAGGGTAAAAGGTGGGTCTTTGGCAATGGATTGTTCTTTGTATCTTGTGGTGTGTCCGAATATGTTTGTTGTTTTTGTGTTCTTAGATGATTTCAGATGGAGACAATTTTGGTGTTATCTATCTTATCTTTCAGTTCTTATGATTGAGGACAACCAAAGCTTAAGTGTGGGGATTTTGATAACTCCAAAATTATACATGTTTTGGTAGTTTCGGTTTGCAATGTTTAACCCCATTTTGACCCATTTCTTGGATGTTTTACTCACAAAAGCTATTGATTCTTGGTTTTACAGGTTTTGGAGGCCCTTGAGCGGAAAAGTACTAAAAGTTGTGAAAAAGTGGCAAAAAGTGAAAACAGAGAGACTTCGCGTCCGCGAAGTGTATATTCTCGCGCCGCGAAGTGTAGAGATTCTAGAAGATTCTTGCTTTTGGTAGATTTCGCGTTGGAGTTCAGGAGTTTAGCGTTCGCGAAGTGTTTAAAGACCCTCCATGGAATATTCTAGAAGGAGCTGATTTGGATAATTAGGGTTCGTTAAGTGTTTCACGCCGCGAAGCTGCTGCTTCGCGATCGCGAAGTGGGCCTACAACTTTTATAAATACTGGTTTCCAACCTGGTTTTGAGATATAGAGTCATAAAATTAGATAGCTTTATTCCAGAGTCAGTTAGCAGTAAAAGTGAGAAGATAGAGAGATTTTATGAGCGTAGAACGTGAGTGGATTGTTACCCGAGTCTGTTATCCGGTATTCGATCCTCTCCAGTTTCACAGTCGGTATAAAGTCTGTCTTTTTATTCTTTGTTTGCTGTTTTTTATAATGTCTAGTGAGTAGTTGTTTTAGTAGTACTTATTATGGTTTTGATGAACCTTGTTGGATGATGTTTTTGGTACTTAATTGAATTAGTAGTTTTGTTTGATTAATTGAATGTTTGTCTTTGATTCCAAGTTAATGTTTTGACTGTGGCTTTCTGAACTTGTTGGTTGGGTGTATCTATTGTTAGATAGGTAGACTCCTTCGGGTTAATCAACCTCCTTTATCTCTTATTCCAGTAAAACGGAGTAAAGTGGTAATTAGTGTGCTTGAACCATAAGTAGACTATTTAGTAAGATCCCACAACCTAGCATTAATTAGGATGACTTTTACTAGACTGCTTGACAACAGTCCTTGCAATTGGGCCGGGAAACCAACCTGGTTTATAATCAGAGATAATACATGTTAGGGGCGCTTCTAGCTTAAATTCCTACAATAGTCAAATAAACAATACTTTTGTGATTTAAATAACTCATCCACAAGGGGATTCAACCTAAACCATAATAAGTGCTATCTTTGTTAATTATTGTTTAAAGCAAAGTTTTAATCTTTTCTTGTTTTAAAATAGCTTTCAAAAGAAAACCCCCTTTAGGTTATTAAACTTTATAAGATTTGTTTTGAATAACTTGACTGTTCCCAGTGGTTAGAACGATACCCGGACTTTCCTAAACTATATTGCTATTGATCAGGTATGCTTGCCTGTGAATGGTGATTGGTTAGGTTATTTTGTGGTTAAACTTGGTTTTGTTTTACTATATATATTTTACACCATCAGGTGGTTTTTCCATGAACCTACCCCTCTAATATATGTGTGTGGGGTGTGTGTGTGTGTGTGTGCGTGCGCGCTATAGAGGAAAGTTCAAATGAAAACTCATTTTCATTGTGAACGTGAGGACCACTAAAATCACGTCACGTGTCAATATTCATTCTGAATATTATGCATTATTCATGGTGAATAAAAACGTCTAAGCTTTATTAACTCTAAATAATGCATGATATTCATAGTGAAATATTGCCACATGTCACGATTTTAGTGGTAGTCACGTTTACAACCAAAATTAAGTTTACATTTGAACGTAACCCATATGTTATAATATTATATTTATTGTTTATTTATTATGTATATTATTTTGATATTTTAAAATTTATAAAAAAAATCATCAACAAAACATTACATTAATCTCAAGTACTTTTTAATTAATGTATCTTACTTTTGTACTTTCTATTATATGTATTTTATTTTTCTTTCGTTTTTATTTTAATGTATTATTCTTTTTTTTAGTAAATTTTTAAATATTTTGATACAATTATATATGATGATGTGAAAATTCATTAAACTTATTATGAAGTGTGGGTGTTAAATGTTAAGTTGTATGGTAAGTGAAATGTTGATGTGGGAGTCCATGACACTCAGGTAGAGTATCGTGAAACATGGATGCCCTTACCATATGCATTTAGTAAGATGATTTAACTTCGTAAGCGCTTACTCTTGTAAGCGTTTGGTAAACACCCCTTCAATGTATCCCAAGCCATTTTTCTTTTCTAAAATAAAGAATAGAAAAGTCAAAATCCCCCCTCCCCCAGAAAAAATTACATGTCTCCAGTAGATTTTCTATTTTAGAGATTGTACAACTAATTATTATTAAAGAAATTCAACACTTTTAACAAAATATTATTTCTTTCTCTTAAGGCTATGCATATCGCCCTATGTTTAGTTGATTTTGCATTCCAATATTCTTCGGTAAATTTGTTGAAAGTAGAGAAACTAAATTTGTCAAAAGAAAAAGTTGTTTTAAAAATGATTATTATTTCAAAGAACATTGAAACCAAATAATATGAAATAAATATATTGAATATCTTAATATTATGATTTGTATTGTAATTTATAAAACTAGTTATATATCTATACAATCCATTGAAATGTGAAATTTAAATAAATCTAAAATATTATAGATAAAGAAGGAAATTCAATTGCAAAACACTTAGTTTATGCAAATTATACAAACCAATTCAACTCGTAGATTTTTTTTTATCGATGTTTGAAAAAGGCTTATGTCAAATCAGTAAATAATATTTATCCTGAACTTTTTTTTAAAACAAAATAAACGTCATGTAAGGGCAATTTGGCCCTATAAATTCAACTGCATCTCTACCCAAAGTCAAGCGGGATTCATATCCCTGATCTTACTCCTAAATCAAAGAAAAACATATTCATCTATCGCATTTCTCAATATATTTCCCAAATCAATTCACAATAACATGAATCATCTATTTAGAGATTTTCAACCTAGGGTTTGATCGATTACAAAAACGAGAGATTAAGAATGAAGAGTTCATTCTCCAAATTTACCAATACAACTAATAATCGAGTCCTACTAGACCTTGAAATGGATTGCAAAATTGTTGATGATTCAGCAGTACAATCACCACGACGATGAGCAACACAATTGTCAACACCAAGCGGTGATTGAATGCTGCTGAAACAAGCAACGTTCGCTAAAATATGTTTATCGGCATTCATAAATTATGGTATCATGAATTTGTGTATAATACGATTAGGGTATATTATTGTAAACGAAACAAGAAAAAACAAGAACATACAAAGATTACTGAAAACCTCGTATTATAACCAAGAAACTCTCTCAAAACTTAGTTACAAATCATTCTCTCTTTTGTGATGATACCCTATAGACTTGATATCAACAAATATATATATATATATATATATACCTCTTGCATACATATAGAATTAGACACAAATTAAGACTCATAGTTCTACAAGGAAACCTATTCCAAACCCTTATCCTAATCTTAGTCTTTTTAGGCTTGGTCCATCACCTCATCGTGAGGCCTAACCCAACTTGGAAATTACCAAGATTCACCTCCCCAATTTCCGAATGAAAATTAAAAGATACTCTACAACAAGAAGCTTGCGCATTTCACTGAACTTTATCTTTTTTTGAAGGGAACAAAGCCCGGCAATATTATAAAAGAAAAACAAGGACAGGGCACTAACACCCAAGCGAGTACACACTACCATAGACAGGCCCTATGGCAAACCAAATCAAAAAAGCAAACAACCAACCAAACAGGAAAATACCCAAACAAACAAAACACCACCTAAAAAAACCCAACGGAGAGGAACACAAAACAAGGAACAGACAAAACATAGTTACGTCTTCTTCTTCCTCTTCCAATCTGCCACCCGAGAGAAGATTACATCCCTGATCTGCTTAAAAACAACCAACTCCGGCTGCTTCACATCCTGGAATAGACGTCGATTTCTTTCTCTCCAAATAAAATAAATCGCACCCGACAAAGCCAACCTATGAATGAGCAAACGTGGTCCTCTGTTCTCATTGAGATACTCCATAATGGCGCTCCAAACTTCCGGAAAGCCATGGAGATTGACCGTGGCCTTCAAGCGCCTCCAAACTTCACGAGAGTACACACACTGAAAGAAGAGATGATCATGCGAATCAGCACCCATGCCACATAGAGGGCAAGAAAGAACAGGTTTATCCGGTAACCAAGCAATAATCCGATCCTGCGTGGGTAGGCGCCCATAACATGCTGTCCACATGCAAAAACTCAGCTTTGGAATATGACCCTTAAACCAAACATATTTTGTCCAGCAAAGTCTCTGAGTAACCCCCGTTAAAGACCTCCAAGCCTCCTTAACCGAAAACTCCAACCCATTTCCACAAACCCCCCTCCATCTCAATACGTCAAGCTGATCCGAACAGGTAGGAGGGTTAACAGAAAAAACAACAGGGTTCAATACCACCCATTGGTCCGGCCATGCACCATTACAACTATCAACAAGATCACGAAGTGATGAGTTTACATGGAATCCTGCTCCTGTAAACCTACGAAAAGGTATAATTTGCGATAGAGATCCCTCCGGAAGCCACGTATCCGCCCAAGCATTAATGTGCATCCCTGAACCAACCTGGAAAAAGAAAAAACCACGCTACGACGGGCGCATGTCAAGAATTTTCCGAAAAATCCAAGACCACTGCCGTTTTGGTCTTAGAGTCCAAAAAGAATGTTGCCGAACACAGTATCTCCAAATCCAGTTCACCCAAAGGGTATTGCGCTTCGTAAGAATATCCCAGACATGTTTAGCTATAAACGCACGATTCCACATCCCTAGGCGCTTAAAACCTAATCCTCCACCCGATATAGGTTTACAAACATCACTCCATGCAATCTTGCATTTACCTTTAGAAGACTCCCCTTGCGCCCATAAGAAATCACGAAAACAACCTTCAAGCTCATGGATAACGGTCGATGGGATGACAAAGATTGTCAACCAATAAAGCTGCATGGATTGAAGAACAGAGGTGATGAGTTGCTTCCGACCTCCAAACGAGAGGTATTTTGATTTCCAGTTATGAACACGTGCATTAACACTATTGATCAAAGGTGCAAAGTCCGCCACCTTAAGACACACTGGAGATAAAGGAACCCCTAGATATCGTATAGGAAAGATACCCGGATTCAACGGAAGCGTAGTAATGATGGAAGCTCTAACCTCAGGTGTAACGTTACAAAAGAAAACCTCACTTTTCGCAAGATTCGGCTCTAGTCCCGAAACAATCCGAAATCTATCCAAAGCACTGAACTTTATCTTTGCAAGTGCTTTTGTTGAAATATCAGCACTTATATGTCCTTCTTCTCAACTCGTTCACGAACGTAGTGGTATCGGGACTTTATGTGCTTACTCGAATATATATAGGATATGTCTAAGGTGTTACATAGAAGCTACGTATTTATGGAATGTTAAAAACAATGCCATGAATTGAGCGATGCATGCACCATACATATATATATATATATGCATCATAATCAAGATGTATCATCATCAACAACATGCAACCGCAATATTTGTACCTAACTTTTGTGTTATAGCGGTACTTGTTAGAGTCGTATATGGAGACCATTGAGTTTTCTAAGTGAGGCTTACCTAGAGGATCAGTAGGAATCATGGCCACCTTATAGCCTGCAATGATATTGGTTGGAGTTGTATGTAGAGCGTGGGTCTTGCAATGGTACTTAGCAGCAAGTATATGCAACCATTTCACATTGAGAGAAACTTAGGAATGTTGATGCGTGGCTTACTTTGTGTTCTCAACATTCAATGAATACATGACCCTTGTCACCTAATAAATTTGTTGTTTTCGGATAGTCTTGGTGATTAAGATCTGAACCTTATCCATGTTTTTGCATGTTTTTGCTAATAGAGTTTTATCCATATTTTAATATTTTAATATTAAGCTTTATTCACGTCTTAGTGAGTATTAGGTTTCAACTTCAATCTAGAATGATCGCTCTGATCACATAGTTTTTATCAGAAAATGGTGAGTTTTAGGAAAGATGTTGCTTCTAAATTAAATGCATTTCATTTGAGAAAATTTGATTTAAGTAGCAATACTTCAGTTTTACCATTTTATATTGAAAATAAAAACAATTAACTGTCTAGGTGTTAGCCTAACATTTTTTTTCTAGTTGTGCATGAAATTCTTGGTCGAGAGAATGTTACTAGCGATACTATGATTGGTTGAGTGGTAGAGATTGCAATTGTTATGGGATTTTGGTAACACCCTTCCCTAGCCCCTGGATTTTGAGAAAGGTTTGATTTCTAATAGGTGGATGTTAAACATTTAATTCTTCATTTTAGATAATTAGAGTCTTAGCTTTAAGAATGGAATTATTGTTCAATTAAAGTATTTTAAATATTTTAATTAATGATTTTATCCTAAATTTTAGGATGTAATAATTTAATATTAATTACATATTGATTATTTTTATATTATTAACCCGACAAATTTAACTGTTTAAATAAATTCTAAATATGCTATTATAGTTCAACAAAGATCAAAGAGTAAGCTATAAATTTGGTCCTATGGTTTGTCGAAAAATAACTTTTTTGGCTTTGTACATAGTCTTCAAATTACAATATAATCATTCTTGTTTTCATAAAACATTGGAATTCAATCACTCTTCTTAACAATCATTAAATAGACCACATAACACACGTGACATTTAGGCTGTGTTTGGCTAGCTTATAAGCTAGTATATCCAAACATGTATCAGGAAGCTAGCTTTTTGAAACGTTACTTTGAGTAGCTTATGAGTAGCTTATTGTAGCTTTTTCCAATTATACCCTTATTAATATTAATTATCAAATTTAAAGATATCCTTTTTGGTTATTTTACATACTCATAAGCTAGTTTTTGCCAAACATAATTTGTTCATAAGCTAGCTTATCAGCTACTAGCAAGCTTATCAATCAACAGCTAGCTTATCAGCTACGTTTGCCAAACATAGCCTTAATCTTAGTAACAAGTATACTTATTTAGATAAAAAAATTCGTTTAAGTTTGCTAACAATTCTCATAAATTTTTAGGGAAAAGTCCAAAAACACCCAACAAACTATTCCATTTTGGATGGTTAAGTTCCTAAACTATATTTTTGAACAAAAAAAATCCATTAAACTTTCTTGTTTTGAATGATTAAATCACTAAACTATTTTTTTGAATGAAAAAATCATTAAAATTCTGATTATGATTAAATAAGTCCTTACATATTTTTTCCAACAAAATAAATCATTGAATTTTTAGAAATTTATTACTTATATTTGTTTAACCTAAATTAACATAGTTATATTTTATTTTTAAAACATTCATAGTCGGTTACATTTAACTTTTTTATTTATATTAAAAGGTGTAAGTAATCAATTTTTAAAAGTTTGATGGTTTATTTATCGAAAACAAATTGTTCGAGGAGTTAGTCATTCAAAGTTAAAAAGTTTAATGGTTTTTTCAAACAAAAGAATAGTTTAGTGAGTTAATCAATCAAAATGAGAAAGTTTAATAGGTTTTTTGTTTAAAAAATTGTTTAGAAACTTAACCATTCAAAATCAAATAGTTTGTTGGTTTTTTTTTTAACTTTTCCCAAATTTTTGATTAAAATGAGTATTTATTTAATCTCAATAGCAAGAATTCGCTTTCCTATTTTCTATGTTTTAGATAAAATTTTAGTTAGATAAAAAATAGCCCGAATTTTCTAAAATATCAAATTTTCTGTTTTAAAGGAAATATTGATGAGAATGCTATATTGATGAGAATGCTATTATGAGATCAGACAGATGATACGTATAACAGGCATCATTACTTAAAAAAAGAAACTTCAAAAGAACTGATATAAACCAAAAAAAAAAACCCAATAAAACCATTATAATTATGACAATATCTAAAACAAATTCATTTGTATACTCATAACATTTTTTTGTCTATAAACTATATGTTGCAAATAGTTACATATATACATACTTCACTGCTCCATGTATAATGGCAAAATGGTAATTTCACATCTGAAAGTATGCTGAGAAATGGGACCACTGTAGGATATATCAACACCAAAATCCTGATGAGTTCACCTTTTGTTAAAGTTGAAATACTCCAGAGCAGGAATTGCTAATTTCAGAGTTGTATTGTTATAGAAGTTGATATATGATGCATTGAAGATTGTTACCCTATCTTGAATTTAGAGAGTTTTGGCCTGGAAATCAGACAGCCATGGAGAAGATCGGTGGGCACGTGCAGAAGATCACATCTCCTCTTCCCTTCTTCACGAGACATAAAAATGCAATTAAATTCAATAATAAGGAAGATTTAGGAAGGTATGTTTGACAAACTGGTTAATAACCTTGTTGATTAATAAGTTGGTTAGTAGTTGATAAGTTAGTTTATAACTAAATTATATGTGTATAACAAAAATAAACTAGCTGATAAGTCAGTCTATCCAAACATATATCATAAGTTAGCTTTTTGAAACGTTAATTTAAGTAGTTTTTTTTATAGCTTATTTCAATTATATTCTTGTTAATATTAATTATTAAATTTAAAGATATATAATTTTTGGTCATTTTACATACTTATAAGCTAGTTTTTGTCAAACATAATTTGTTTATAAACTAACTTATAGCTACTAATTAACTTATCAGTTAGTTTGCCAAACATAGCCTTAGTAAAACCTGAGCCAGGATCGAAGTCTCCATGAGATTCATAGTTGCATAGCTTATGAGCATGTAAAATAACAAAAATGATATATTGAGGTAAAATAGTTAATATTAATATAGGTATAATTGAAAAATTACAAAAAATTCCATAAAACCACCTTTAAATAGCTTATTAAAAAGCTAGTTTACAAACTAATTTATAAGTTAATTTTTTTCCATCTAAACATCTATACAAAAAATAAATTAGTTTATATGTTGACTTATGTTTATCAAACAATTTCTAAAAAAAAAGTCACAAATGAGTCTACAGTCAACTTTTTAACAAGTTTATGTTATCTAATTACTTAGGTGAATTCTATCCTCACCCCGTTATTAGGGGGGTGGGAGTTGGTGATGTGTGTGTCTATGTGTGGTCCCAGTATTATTGTGTGAGTGAGGGGGGTCCGAATAGCAATCCCCATTATTTATCATGTCTTTTTTAAAAGATTAAAGAATAAAAGTATTTTAAAACAAAAGAGTTTAATAATTGTTCTTTCTGTTGGTTTCATTATTTAAAGTACTATTTTTTTGTATACACAAATATTATAACATATTTTCTTGATTACATTTTCCATGTTAAAAGGTTTAAGCTAATTAAGCTTTAGAAACATAAAGAAACACAAAATATTTAGAGCATTTCCAAACAACTTTTTTAAAATAAAGAAAATGGAGATTTTGGATAATTTTAGGATCCAACATATGTATTCTTCAAAATGAAAAAAATAGAATAGAGAATGCAAAAAATCCCCAAATTTAAAATGAAATATATTAGAGAAAGAAATAATATTTTACTAGATATATACAAAATTTTAATAATATAACTAGTAATACTATCTCTAAAATGGAAAATCTAATTGGAGATGAAACTTATCCATATTCAGATTTACTATTCTAAGCTTCAATATAAATATAAATTTTATCCAAATTCATCCAACCAGTGAAAGGGTTGGTTGAAGGGTTGGTCACCCATTTAATGTAAAAATGCGATCCAATAAACTTTAAATAAATTAATCATATTTGAATCTAATATTTTCTATTGGAAGGTGTTTATTTTCAAAGAAGAATCGTCATCTGGATTCCGGAATAACAAAATGATGCGACTAAATTCAGGTTAATAGATTCACCTTTCATAAAAAATAAAATAAGATCTCATAAAAGTGTTAAGCTTTTATTGCAAAAAATGGTAATGCTAAAATCTAGTTATTGAATTGAAATGGATGATATTATTGTATCAATCTTGTAAAATGAATGCATATATACAAATCATTCACTTCCCACTAATCTAATCAAAATCTTAAACAACTTAGATAAATTGAATCTATATACATATGAACACTTATATCTACCCATACATACATACATTTGATAAATTAGATCATAGAGATAGAGAAAAAAAGATGCATATATATATATATACATATAATATATATGTGTATATATAAAGAGAGAATGAGAGAGATAGGACTTACAGAGGGAGTGTGTATATATCAATGAGATGCAGGAGGGCTAAATAGGAGAAAGAGTGAAGCATGAGAAAGCGTGTGGTTAGTTATTAGCAACACGTTGCGTGCTACTTATGTTTACCTATCTATTTTTTTATTATATGGTCTCCTAATTAAATAAAAATCATTAAAAGATTACAAATTTATAAATATATCTTTTATGTAAGTTTTTTCCTTCAAAATTTCAGATTTAAAACTTGATTGTCCTATTAAAACATTTGTAGCCTATTCATCGATAACATCTTGACTTGAGAGAGACATTGGATCACATCCCTATTTACCAGGGTTCGATTCATGGGGTGAGCATGTGGCGATATCCTGACCGACCATGGGTCGGCTTTCGGATCGGTCCATGGTTGCCAAGGATTAGTCGGGTGCCCGTATAGATCCCTAATACCTTGTCGACTTCACATTGGGATATGTACGTGAACTATCTCCCGATCAAAAAAAACTTGATTGGCCTTGACATTTTACATGCCATGTACAAAAACTAACGTTGCTTTCTCTGGTTTGGGGAGACAAGAAGAGAATATTTTCATTGGTCTTCTTGGATGAAAAGGAATAGGAAGATGATGAAAAGAGAAATATCATTTTCTTGAAAGGAAAGAAAGAAAAAAAATATCATTTTTAAAAAGGTGTTGTTATCTGGACATTTTATAAGTGTTTTATCACTCATAAGTAGATACCTTACATTTGGCTCTCTCCAATATATACACATAAACATACCCATACCCTTATAAGGGGATCCATTTATAATTCTCTTTTAAAAAAATATACCATTTAAAGAGGAAAGTTCAAATGTAAACCACTTTTTGGTTGTGAACGTGAGGACAACCGAGAGCGCGACACGTGTCGGCTTTAAGTGTGGTCCCCCTCTTTAATTCAATGCCCTCCCATGAATCGCGCCTAGTCATCCGCCGCGGATCTTACATGGCGCCTAATCATCCGCCGTGGATCTTACGTGGCGCCTAGTCATCCGCCACGTGTCGCGCTCTCGGTTGTCCTCACGTTCACAACCAAAAAGTGGTTCACATTTGAACCCACCCCACCATTTAAATATATATATATATATATAGAGGGGTGGGTTCAATTGCAAACCACTTTTTCATTGTGAACGTGAGGACAAACGAGAGCGCGCCACGTGTCACTCTGAATTTTCGGCGACTTAGTGTTATTCAGTGAATAACACTATTATTCAGATTGAATAAAGCGTTATTCAGTATGAATAACACTAAGTCGCCCAAAATTCAGAGGACACGCGCGACTTGTAACCAAAAAGCCGCGACCTTAGTGTTATTCATACTAAATAACACTGAATAACACTGTTATTCAGTATGAATAACACTAAGGTCGCGGGAAAGGTCGCGCGTGTCCTCTGAATTTTTAGCCACGTGTCGCGCTCTCGTTTGTCCTCATGTTCACAATGAAAAGGTTGTTTGCAATTGAACTTTCACCTATATATATATAGAGGAAAGTTCAAATGTGAACCACTTTTTGGATGTGAATGTGAGGACAACCGAGAGCTTGACACGTGGCGGCTTTGAGTGTGGTCCCCCTCTTTAATTTAATGCCCTCCCATGAATCGTGCCTAGTCATCCGCCGTGGACTTGACGTGGCGCCTAGTCATCCGCCACGTGTCGCGCTCTCGGTTGTCCTCACGTTCACAACCAAAAAGTGGTTCACATTTGAACCCACCCCTATATATATATATAGATTAATAATCAAATAAATATCTTTTTATTAGTGTGAACCATCCATGAGGACCAATGTAGACCATCAATCAGTTTTAATCTATGGTTAATAATATTGAAGATATTTTTTTTGTAACTTTTTAACAAGTACATGTTCACACCTGATTATATGCCTGCAAGGGCAATTTTAGACATTTTAACACCAAGACTTATCTTCACCTTTAATACAAACCCTAACCTCCAATCTTCTCAATTACAACTTGATGCGGTAATTATTATATATAAAAAGCGAAACAAGTTTTAACCTCTAATGCCTAGCCACTGTCTTACCACATATACAGGCAAGCGTACCTGATCGTGAGTAATATAGTGTAGGAAAGTCCATGTATCGTATCTACCACTGGGAACGGTCAAATTATCGTAGATTGTTAATCTAAATCAGTTTAATTAACCTAAAGCTTTGGGGGGGGGTTATGAAAAAGGTTTTAATAACTAAAAAGACAACTAAATTAAATAAGAACTAAGAAAGCAATTAAAGAGATTTATTAAGAACTATATAAGAGAAGCAGTAGTACTTATCATGGTATAGTGAATCCCCAAGTGGATGATTAGAATAGGCCAAAGGTTTGGTTGTTTTGGTTATTCTAGGAATTTAAGTCTAGGACACCCTAACATGTAGTGACTATGGTTGTTAACTAGGTCTTGATCCTCCTAGTCCCAATACTTAGGTCGTTTGTCAGACAATCTAGTACCGGTCATCGGATCCTATTTCTATTGCATGGTTTTCTACCTCCAGGTCGCTCTCGGTCCGAGTAACCACTTAACACAACTCTCCGGGTCAAAGGGTAGGTCAATGTAGGTTGATTATCCTATCAGAGTCTATCTATTTTGGTCAAAACAGATACACCCAACCAATGAGTTCAAATAACCAAACAATATAAATCAGAACGGAACCATAACACACATTCAATTAACCAAAAACAAACCAATAAACATTAATTATAAAATCATCATCCACAATGGTTCATCGACCACAATAAGTACCACTATAAAAGACTACTCACTAGACATGATCAAAACAGAAAACATGATAGTAGACACAGACATGATATCGACAGTACAACGATGGATGATCGAAGATCGAACCCCGCAGCGTATCAGCACCACTCTCTACCTCAATGTTTCTCTCGTCTATACGTGTATTTCTCTCTATCTCTAGCTCTATTCGTGCATATCACAACTGAAGGAGGAGGCTAGTATTTAAAAGAGGCGTCCAGAGCCTGTTTGGCGATCGCCAGACGGCTGCTTCGCGGCGCCAAACACTTAGGTCAAACCATGGTCTTCATCGTTATCGAACTTGGCGGCGCCAGATCTTGGATTTCGCGATCACTAAGAAGCCCCTGGATTGAGATTGTGCATTTTTCACGTTTTTTCGCCTTTTTTCGTACTTTTCCGTTCCACGGCCTCCAAATCCTACAAAAGCAATAATAAGCTCAATTGGTGAGTGAAATGATCAGAAACGGGTAAGAGATGGGGTAAAGTAATACAATTAAGCTCAACCAAAACATGTATAATTTTGGTGTTATCAAAATCCCCACACTTAAGCTTTGATTGTCCTGAATCAAAAGACTGAAAGATAAGAAAGATAACTCCAAAATTATCTCCACCCAAGATCATCCAAGAGAACAAAGAATACTCACACAATCGAACACACAAACAAGATACGGCAAGCAATCGGATACCAAGATCAACCTTTTACCCTCACATAGTATGAATAATCATATAAAGTATATCTCTCGGGGGTAAAAGTGTATATGTAAGTGATCACACCAATACTCGACTAATTCCCGCATGCATAAGCTTGTCACCAAATCTAATCTACACCACTGAGAAGTTGTCAACCGTCAAGAGGACTTTAGGGTTGTAATGTTAGGCTAAGGGTTAAGGGTAGGATAAAGGATATATTAGAGACTAAGGGTTGTGTAGCAAAAACCTGAAAATCAATCAGTTCAGGACCCAAATTAATCATCTGACTTTTGAGATTTTTAGAGCTCGGGATTTCTATCACTATCACTTTTATATCGGCCTAAGCATATTGCTTATTTGTGGCTCTGATATTTTTTTTTCTTTCTAAGCACATCGACTCTTTTGATGTTTCTTTTTGATTGAGTCGTTTTCTATTTTTCTTTTCTCTTCTTTTCTTTCTTTTCAAGCTCTCTATTTTTTTTTACCTTTTTTTTTTTTTTAGTAGCAACTATGTTGCTTTTTACTCTTTTTTCTCTCTTTCTCAAAATCCCTTTTCTCTATTTGTCAGATTCATAAAATGGACCAAAAACATAAAAAGCTTCCAACTTTGAGCTACGGCCAAAAGATAGATAAAAATTGGGCTAAAGGATAAAGTGTATATTGGGTAAAGAAATGAAAAGGCTAAGGCTCAAAAGGGTTACAAAGGATGAAGTACTAAAGATGAGTACTTTTCAATCAAAGGCTAGGCAAATCAAATAACCTTAAGATAAGGTTATCTGACGAAGGCTAAAAGGGTTAGAAACGAAGGCCTCTATCAGTGCAATGGTGATAAATACTTCTCTTATGTGGTCTCGACAAGCATTCAAATGACAAGTTCTACCTAGGGTCAAAGTCGGTATTCCTCACAGAAATAAATAACAATTAAGGCTCAACTCTCAAAGGAATTGGGTGAGGCACTCATGGTAATCAGTATTCCAAGGCATCCTTTTACTCAACTAATCCTATTCAGTGTTCTCCTATGCAAGCAACTCAGTCCCAAAAACAATCTCAGATTTCGAAAAAAATTGGGGTCAAATCTCAAAGCTTTCAAAAATTTGAAAAACGACAATCCACAAAGCAAAATGTGAACCCATTTAAACAGATAAGTCTACATAACCCCCTCCCCACACTTAAAATTTGCAGTGTCCTCAATGCAACAATCAAAACAATTATGGAGTAATTGGGAAAAAGAGAAACTTCCCGGGTTATGTGACGAAATCTGTTCTGATCTGAGAAGTGTTCCAAAATCGTGCTCGATTCAAGATCATAGATCGCTGTATCTATTACCAAAAAGAAAAAGAAAAAGAAAAGTAAAAACGAACTAAAGAAAATTAAACCAAACTAAAGCAATTAAAATAGTACTTAAAATCCTAAACAAACCAAACAAAAATAAAAATTGTTCAAACCAAACACACCAAACAAAAATAAAATTGTCTTAAACAACCATATCGAATGAGAGATAAAAGAGAGGGATCAGTAAGGGCCACAGGTTGGTTTTGCCAATCCTCAAAAGTCGGGTAATCGGGCGGTGCATCCTCGGAGTATGGCCAATATGGAGATGGAGCATAAGCGGTATTCGGTTGAATACCGAAGTGGGAGGCCATCTGGTTCATCACTCCACTTTGCCAGTTGGCTTGGTGAAGAGCCTCCGTGGTGTTGTACTCCATATGCTGATGATGGCGGCCATAAGATAGCGACATCTCCGAGAGTCGGTTACTCAAGTCTTGGTTACCCGAATATGCCGTCCATTCCGCCGGTTGTTCCCCCGTATTCGTCCCACTCGTTCCACGGGTCTCATGCGTGCTTCTCGCTTGACTCCTCGGTTGACTTCTCGTCCTAATAGCTTGAGGATTATGGATCCATGCATTCCAATCTCCACCGGTCATATGCTCAACCCTTGCTACACCCATGCCACGAAGTGGTCCATGTCGATCAACCCCATCTCCCCAAGGTTCGTCATTGAGGCAATTGCATCATCGGTTAGAATACCGAAGTGCTTGGCTAGGAGCGTAACATACTAGCCACCAATCAAACGACTACCCTCGCGATAGCCACTCGCTTTAGCAAGTTGCACGGCAATAAGGTATGGAGCATTCGGATATTTGTCATCCGTAGAAAGCTGCTCAAGAAGCCAAAGATCGTACACAAAAACTTTTTCCTCACTCGAGGAACGAGCATTCACCGCTTGAATGAGCATGCGGTGCAAAAGTCAGTCTGAAGAAGCAAGAAAACCTTTCACCTTGAGATTACCACCATAGTCACCTTCACCCAAAATCGCCCAAGCCGTCCGAGGATCAAAACCGTCCGGTCTTTTCGAAGTCGCCCACATGTACTCCACAAATCCGGGAGCATCAACTTCATCTTGGGTATATATCCCCAAGGCAATGGCAAACTCGACCAATGAAAGCGATCGCCAAACTCCACTGAGTCGAAACGTCATGCACGACTGATAGAACTCCTCAAGGGCCTTGATTGCGTCGAAACGTAACGTGGCCACGAACTCGATAATAAGCTCGCGGTAGAGGGTCTCGGCCATGTCAAAGATTCGCTCCCATGCATGGCAAATGTAATACTCGGTGCTATCTTCGTCGTAGGCGTGCTTTTCGAGTATTGCCATGATGTTGTTCTCGACACTCATCGATCGAAGAAGGTTCCAATCGACTCTCCTCGTTTCTAGCACTTGACGGGTGAGAAGCCGGTTCACAGTATCCCGTACTCCTCCCGCTTCGGAGCGTTTAACGTTGGGTCATTCATGAAGAAGGTGAAAATGTGGCTTCCATCTGGTGCACGGAAGTTAGTTGCGGTGGAAGTCGACGAACGGGTTCTTTGTCTCTACAAAATCCAAATACCATTGTCTTAGAAATTTTTAATCAATAAACACAAGACAAGGTTCATTCATATCAAAATTTAACGAGACAAAACTTCCACGACTAAAAAGTTCAACTAGCAAATGCATACATGAAAAACCAAAATCAAAGGGGATGTGGAACATCCCCACACTTGAACTTTTAGTCCAACCTCAATTACAAACTAATCAGCTAACTAAACAAGAATGGGGGATTTTGGTGTCATCAAAATCCCCACACTTATCATCAAAGCATATTCACTAGATTAAACAACCAAATAACATGCTAGAATGATATTTCAATTAAACCACATAGCATGCATTAATCAATAAGCACTAAACAATCAATGGTGTTTCAAGAACAATGTCAATTCCCTAAAAACAAACAAGCACCATTGATGCCCAAAACAAGATCCAATCCTACCAAATCAAGCTCATCTCATGAAATTAAAGTGTGGAAACATACCTTGGCCATGGAGAATGAAGAAATTGAAGCTCAAAAAGTTCGAATTTCGCAATGGTGAGAGAAGGGTCGCGGCGCCTAAAGGGAATGAGGGTTGTATTGAAGTGAAAAAGTGAGAAAAGAGGGTTAAAAACCCGTCTGCACTGTTTTGGCGTCGCCAAACAAGGTATTTCGCGTCGCCAAACAGGCGGTTTCTAAAAAATTACCCTAGTTTTTAAAGGCTTCGCGTCGCGAAACGGCTCCCTCGCGTCGTGAGATTCGAAAATTTTACCTGTACCCAAGCCTGACCAACCTCGCGTCGCCAAACTTGAAAACAGACGATCGCGAGTTGCTCTCTGTTTCCAACTTCTCAAAAATTCTATCGCGCGTCGGATTTGCTCGATTTTGGTTCTTATCTCTTCCATATGGTTACCTAAGCAATACAAAACAAAAAGATTAATGAAAACACACACGAAAATCATAAAAAACGAAAAATGAAAGAAAAAAGCTCGGGTTGCCTCCGAGAAGCGCTTCGTTTTTGAATGGGTCTAGAGCTCGACCCCTTTTTCGGCTCATTTCTTGGCACGTCGGGCTGACGAGCCCTTCTTTTTCCTGTATTCTTTCTTGGAGGGTCCCAAGCCATTGGGTGTTGGCTCCTTTTGATGTATCGGGTTCGGATAATCCTCCGTCTTCTTTCCATGTTCATGAGGGAGTAGCGGGCAGTTCGTGTTTTTCTTGTAGGCTAAAGAAGGATCTTCATACGGTTCATCAAGATGTGTGACCGACTCTCCGTTAGGATCAAATTAAATCCGATTTTCTCCATACCCCAAGCTCGTCACTTGGTTCCGCATATCGGTATTCACTTGGGCGGTGTGCAAGAAAGATCTCCCAAGGATTATCGGGATCTCCGTATCCTTTGGAAGATTAGCTATGACGAAGTCCGTAAAGTAAACAAAATTGCCAATGCGAATCAGGACTCCTTCCGCTATTCCTAACGGCTTTGTCATGTATCCGTTCACTCCTTGGTATTGTTGGTCCCAAAGAGGTGACCTTCAAGTAAGGATAGTGTTTGGGATTATAGAAGGGGGGGGGGTTGAATATAATCACACAAGTTTTCACTTTTAAATTCTTGTTGTATAAACAAAATGAATTTACAGATTGTTGCGGAAATAGAAAAGACAAACAAGTCTAAACTAAAGAATCTAAGTTCTTTCACTATGCACTAGAGTGAGAATATGTAAGAAAGAAGATAGAGGGAATAAAGAAAGAAAGGATTCGGGTAGATTTAGGATGAAGAAGAAGTATGGAGAACATCTCTTCAAGTCCTATTTATACCCAATGCATTAAATGCATGCAGAACCACTTTTGTGTACGTGTCACAATGTAAGTGGTCCTTTGTACTATTTACTATAAACAAATACTCTTTGCATGGTGTGCAAAAGAGGAAGTGTGTAAACAGTTGCCTTGAGGTCTGATAAGTACGGAGGGAACAGTAAAGAGACTGTCCTTATGTACTTTTGTGTCAGTAAAGGCGTATAATCCTTTTGTGCATTAGACTAAGACATTACACTAATCCTTCAGTATCAGGATACTGATCAGTGACTAGGGTCCTGAAGCTGGTGCTGTTTAGGGTCACTTGTATCCTGATGATTCTTCAGGATGTCATACGATATTGAGCAGCCTGCTATCACTGAGTTCCGTCTTCAGATCACGAGCATGTTGTTCCTGTCATCAGCTAAGTCTTCGACGTTGCTGATGGTTCTTTGAGTATGATCTTGATGTCTTCAGGAGGTCTTCACTTCAGTGGATAGGATCAGTAGACTACAGAACAGACTCGTTCGTCTCCTGATCCTGATCCTGATTACTATATAAATAAGTTACAGCATTAGTAACATGGAATAACACTGAACAGACTCAGTGATAATTCCTCAAGCTATAACAGAAGTAAAAACCTATTCACTAAGTAAAGATTCAGAATCATTATCATTTCATCAGGTCTTAGGAGAGCTGGATCAATAATCTCCCCCTAAATGATAATGATAAGACAACAGAGAAATTGTCTAAGTCTAGAAAGAAAAAATTTCTAAGTCTAGATACAACAGTAGGAAATAGAACTCATAAAGGTACATGTCCCATTTACTGTTTTGAGGGATCTTTTTCAGTACTATGATGGAATAAAGTACAATGCACTGAATTGCATTTTCATTAATCTCAATCAGGTTACAAGAGTAAAGAAAATACAAGAGTACATAAGTGAAGTACTGAAAGCAAAATTTACAAAAATATTCTAATTATCAGAGTCTTCGCTAAATTCTTCAGTCTTGACTACGATTGGAACAGGAGTATTGCTGAAGGCGAGTCGATGATCGAGTATAGCTCTGACAGTGCGAATAATCTCTTTATTATCTTGGTTTTTCTTGTCTCTTTGAGCAGTGAAGAGAACAGAAACCAAGTGTTCATATGGTGCTTTGTGTAGCTCGCTGAAACGCTGAAAGCGTAGTATCTTGGAGTTGTCGCTTACACAAATACCATGAACAGGTTCTCTGATGACTTGTCCTTCAAAGACAGAGACTCCTGGAGGGAGTGAAAGATCAAGCATCGAGAGGTCCAGTGGTTTGACAACCATCCTGGGCATGCAAGGAGTTGGTCTCCTTGTTGAAGCACCGGCTGATCTTCGAACAGGTGGCTGAGGCAGTGCTGAAGAAGGCTGGAGAAGGTCATCAGGAATTTCGGTTGTTCTTCTGATGCGTGCAATAAGTCCATTAATGACTTCTTCTACTTCAGCCCGATAGTTTCTGTTGGCTTTGGGAAGTAGGCTTCTGATTTCATTCCACTCTGACAAGTTGTATCTTTCCAACTTGTCAAGAGTGTGTTGCACATCCTTGACTCCTGAGCGTTTGACTGTGATCCATGTTTTTGCTCTTTTGCCGCGAGTTCGGCTGAGATGGATTCCAGAGATAGCAGCACCATGTTTTCTGAGGTGAAGGCGGTCTCTGCACCAGTCAAGCTCTGTGTTTATTTCTTCAGACTGAACTTCAGCGTTTCTGTTGAAGACCTTCAGCGCGGCCTTCTGTGCTAGAACAGGATCAGCACTTATTTCAGCGTCCTCTTCAACAAAATCCGATGCAAGCCTTCGAGCGGCTTGAGCGGAGAGGAAGGCTTCCTTCTACTTCTTATTATGCTCCTCCTGAGCCTGTACAGCAGCGTTGTATTCCTCTTGTGATAGATAGGCGAACTCGGAGTCCCAAGAGGTATGAAGAGGAATTTTTACTCTTGTACTCTCGAGTCGCTCTATCACGGCGTCTAAACGCCCATCCCTGTTGACAATAGCAGAGTTGTCAGGGTAATTCTCACCTTCAGATCTAGGAGAGTTAGAGGGAGGAGATCTGGGAGAAGAAGCAGGGGTAGAGAAGTCATCAGAGATGAATTCATCATCTGATGATAGGCATATGGTTTCAGGAGGGGCTCTTATTTCAGGGGTTCTGGAAGAGGATGCTTCAGGGTTAAAGCGGGTTGGTTTAGAAGGAATGGCTTCAGGGTTTAGAGGAGTTACTCTGAAAGTCATTCTGCTTAATTCGGCTCTTGTCTGTTCTGATGGACTATTCTCCATGAGGCGAATAATCTCACCAGTGACAGAACCAAAGTTCACATCCTGAAAGTCAGAGTTTTCTTGGTTTTCAGGTACAGAGGTTTGTTTAGGAGAAGAATGAGGTGTTGGTTCAGGGGTAGGTTGTTTAGGTGGTTGGTAGACAACCATTTGTAGGTTGTTTATTGGAGAGTCTTCAGAGGAGGTGTCAAGGGTGATGGTTTCAGGTGTAGGTTTAGATTTAAGGAGAGTAGAGATTGGTTGGTTGTCAGAGGATGAGGGAGAGGATGGTAATAGTAACGTACCAGGTGCACCGGGGTTCTCCCCCTGAGATTGTGCAGGCCCTGGAGTGGGCGTTGAGGCTGGTACCTTCTCGACGAAGAAGGTGTCATCGTCTTCATCATCATCATCATCATCTTCATCATCATCCTCATTCTCGTTTGTCCCCCCCTGTTCGTTGGTTTCTCCAGTTGGTGGAGGGGGAATAAACGGAATGGTCTCTCGGCTGTCTCTCCCCCTCAACAGGTGCCTGTTGTAAGGCAGCTGTTGAAATACTCCGCTGGAGGAGAGAGGCCATATCGGCGTTCAGCTTCCTGTTGATGAAGGAAGATGAGAGTAGAGACTGGAGAAATTCCCTGTCTGCCGCGGTGAACGATGGCGGCGGAGGAGGAGCAGTGGTCAGCGAGTTCACTGCGGTGGCCAGTTCAGCCACTTTCTCCTGGAGGGCTCGAAGGCCAGTCTTCTGCGCATCCAACCTCTGCACCACGATTTGTTGGAAGTTGGTGGTGGAGGTGGAGTTGTTGTCGACCGCTGTGGAGAGAGCGGGTAACGCCGTGGCCTTCAGGTCGTCTACAGACGCCTGAAGGGAGGAAGAGGAGGTAGCCACCTGAGAGACCTTGTCATGGATGGCATCCAGACAAGGTATGGTGATGGTGACACCAGTAGGAGCAGGGGCGGCAGCGGCAGCGGCAGCAGTGGCAGAGGCTGCGGCGGCTTCGGCGGCAGAGGCAGCGGCCTTGGCTGCTGCAAGCTCAAGTTCCAAGGCCTGAAGCTGGGCCTTGTGGGCGTCCTCTTGTTGCTGGAGTGCCGTGCGGACCTCTGCAGTTGCCTTTCAGCGGACTGCCGTCGTAGCTCAGTTGCACTAAGCTGTCGGTCGGCATCCGTGAAGATGAAGTCGTTGAAGGGGTCATCCTGATGGAGTTGGGACGGCCCTTCAACTGCTACTCCTAAAGAACCTGTAAACAGAGTAGCTAAGTGAGTACTAGAAGACTCATTAGCTTTCATAAAAGAAGAAATGGTAATATTATGCTTAAAAGTATTACCTGAGGCTAGGAGGGTATCAGAGCGATTACCCTCCACGTTCTCTGAGTGTTCGAGATGAACAACCTCAGGTTCTTGTTGGACAGGAGCAGAGATGGAAGTATCTGCAGGTGAAGAAGTTTTAGATAAAGGAGATGGTTTATTAAACATTTGAGGCAGGGTAATATAGTATTTCTTACCCGCTGCTGCCTTCTTTTTCTTTGACGCCTTGGATTTGGCGCGTTTGGGCTGAGGTGGAGGAGAGGAGCCAGAGGGAGGAGGGCGCTTCAGAGGCGCCGAAGATGTTGCAGCTGGGGAAGTCAGTATTGGGTTAGCTACTGACATAGCATGCAGAGAAGAAGAAGAAGGTGGTTTGGAAGAGAAGAGAGAAGACATACCTTGAGCAGGAGCAGGGGTAGGTTGTTCCTCTTCATCTGGTTGTGCGTCAGGGACAACCAGGACTGCAGACAGAGGAACGTCGTCTGATTTCGCAGACAGCTGCTCCAGAAACTTCACGCCTAGGGCGTAATTGTTGAAGTTTCCCTCTGTTGGGTAGTTGTCACCCATGTGCAGTGCCAGAACTGCAGTGAAGAATCGGGTGTAGGGGACGTTCACCACCCTTGTGCGGTTCTTGATCTTCTTGATCATGTCGTCCCAGATACAGCGGACATAGTCAAACTTGCGATTTTTGATCGCAGAGTAGACCATGTTCTGTATAACGGTGGGGAATTGCTCTGTGCTCCCCGTCTTCCCTGTCAGACTGAGACCAAACGTGTTCCATATGTAATAGAACGTCGCGTTTAGCCCCGTCTTGTGGACAGTGGCAGCAGTCTTCACCAGTGGGTGGCCTTCCTTTACAGGCCATTTGTAGCCGATGTCATCCAGGAACGCGATGACGTCGTCGGAGGAAGGAGCAGGAGGAAACGTCTGCTTCTTGGGGAAGTTTAGGACGTTCCTTAGAGTCCCTATGCCGAATGAGATGATGTCGTCCTTGATCTGGAACTTGATCACCTCATGCATCTTGCCCCTCGAGTTCCTCTCCTGGGCAGTGGTAGCAGTGGACCACAGCTGCAGGAGCAGGGGTTTGTTGGGCGCTGGGTTGATCGTGAACGCCGTCTTCAGGGGACACGATAGAAGAAAATCCCTGGCAGGCTTCAGAAACGCCTTGTTGGCCGGGAGATCAAATTGCCCAATCAAGTTGTTGGGTTTGAACTGCAGGTCATGCTGGGGAATGATGATAGGAAGGTTTCCAGTAGCAGTCATCAGTGTCGTGGCCTCAGAGGAGAGCTGGGCGTCCAAGGAAGTAGATGTAGTAGCAGCCATTCTGTTAACACATAAAAACAACATATGTGGATGATTAAGAATCCAAAATATGTATTTTTCTTCACTTTTCAATGAACATAGAATATGTTCATAAAAGTGGTGAAATCCTTTATACTTGGAATGGATTAGATACCAAAATACACAAAAGGAATGTGTTTTGGTATTAAAAAAAACTTTTATTTTGATGAATAGATATCAAAATAAGAGTTTATGATTGTTCTCAAAAGAAATAAGAACATCATATAAACTGTTTTAACAAAAATCTTAGAAGATTTTGGAAAAGCTAAGATCAAACGGAGTGATCTTAGGGTTTTTGGAAAAGCGATTAACAAAATAAGCTGTTTAGGTGAAGAATGCCAACTTACAATGTAGAAAGAACAAGAGTAAAGAAACACTTACGATGATCTTGTTAAGGAAAAGTGGTGAGTGTTCTTGGTGTTCTTGAGAGAAAAAAAACTTTCTTGCTTTTTCTTGCTTGATTGCTTAGAGAGAATTATGTGAGCGTAAAGAGTGTAATGGATTACGAGTGAGGTTTTTATACCTCGTGGTAGGAGAGAGAAAATGGATGAGAGAGAAACGGGCGGCTAAATTCAAACGTAATGATGAATAAAGGAAGTTCTACGCGCGTTCACGCGCCTGACACACGTCGTGGGGAACAGGAAACGTCCCATTACGTGTCAGTGTAGATGAAAAGTTTGTTTTATTTGAAAAGATAAAAACCGCCTTTTCAGGGGATAATTCCATTTTGATGAAAGATTTGTTTTCTTGGAATTGGAGTACTTATCAGATAAGCACTGTTTTTGGGAAAAATCCTCTTATCACATTTAATGCGATAAGGTTTCAGGAGCAGAGGTACTTACCTGAGAATCATCAGTATTCGGATTTTGAACAAGGATTTTGTAAGTACTGAATAGAGTCATCCTCTGATGAGAGTTAGTTCAGGAGTTGTTAAAGAAAGAGTCCTGAGAATAGTTATTCTATAGGATTTAACAACTGTTTGTCCTGATAAACTTCAATCATCAGGATTTAACATCCCAGTACTCCTTCCGCTATTCCTAACGGCTTTGTCATGTATCCGTTCACTCCTTGGTATTGATAGTCTGTTGGAATGATCTTCTTGACTCCCATTTTCCTGCAGTAACCAACAAGCATCATGTTAAGTGCGGCACCTGAATCTACCAAAGCAAGACCCTTAAATTTATGACAAGAAATAGGTAAGTTATAACTCCCCGGATCATGCTTGATAGGTGCAATGTAGATGAGGTCTTCCTCCGCCGCCTTTTCCTTCTCTTTCTCCTTGCCTTTATCCTCTTTCTTCGGTATCACAAACTCCGCATATCCGCCATGCTTTCCATCTTCCTCCTCATCATCACTTGAAGCAACGGGTCCTTTGAGTCCTAGATGTCCGAACGAAATGGTGAACCCCTCCGAGTCGTAATCCGTGGCATAATCGGGTTCACTACCACTGTCGCTCTCCACATACTTCTTCGTGTAGATGTCCGTCCACTTCTTCTTGGATGGTTCTCTGGTGATCATGAGCATCGGTTTCGCATTCTCCACCTTCGGGTTGACTTGGGTTTGCGTTGGTAACTCCCCTTGAGTCCTTTCACTTAACATTTGCGAAACACGACCAACCTGCAATTCCAAATTCTGGATAGTACTTTGGTGGTTACGTAAGTATGAACCTACCTCTTCGTTTAGCTTCTTTTGTGAATCCATGAATTGGAGTATTCGGTCCTCGATAGAAACACGCGGCTCTCCATCCGGTCTTTGGTTTTGTTGATTTGGTGCAAAGAAACCGGGAGGTCTAGGAATGAAGTTGCGATTGTTGTTCCACCTCCCTTGATATTCGCCTCGATTAATATAGTTCACCTCCTCGGGTGTCATCATTGGTTGGTTCGGGCAATCCTTCGTTAGGTGTGGTCCATTGCACTCCTCGCATCCAACCTGCAAAGCATGAACAGATTTAATTAGTTCTTCGATTTTTCGTTCAAACTTTACCTGTCGGTTTTTCATTGCGGCTAGTTCATCGGATGGATCAAAGTCGGTTGAGATCTTTCCGGCCATCCTCGGGATTTGCAAGCGCTTGTCCGTCCTCCAATCTATGTTATGTATGAGCATGTCCTCGAGAAGTTTGTACCCTTCCGTGGGCGTTTTGTACATAAAGACACCTCCGGCAGATGAATCCAATGTAGCTCGTGAAGAATAAGCAAGCCCACTATAGAAAGTTTGGACTTGTTCACTCTTATTAAATCCGTGATTCGGGCACGAATTTAGAAGATGCTTGAAACGTTCCCATGCTTCGGATATGGTCTCCCCGTCATCTTGTTGAAAGGATCGGATCTCGGCTCTTAACTTGTCGATCTTAGATGGTGGAAAGAATCGGAAAAGGAGCTTTGAACGAAGTCCTTCCCAAGTGGTGATCGAACTTGGCTCTAACGAGCGTAACCAAGCTCTAGCTTCTCCGGTAAGTGTAAGAGGAAAGACTCGGAGACGAATCGCATCATCTCGACTTTCCTCCGTTTTGAACAGATCACATATATCCACGATGTTCTCCATATGTACGATAGGATTGCTATCGTTTTTCCCGTTGAAGGTAAGGTCCTTGATCATGTGAAGGAGCTTCCCGAGATTTCTTTGTTTAGGTCCGGCTTCGTGATCGGATTGGTGGGTACGGTTGGAGCGGCTCTCCAAGCGGTCCACATCGGTGCTTCGTCCCCCATCTCAAAAATCAAAGCTCTCGGGCGAACTTTGTTGGCTTTTGACTTCTTTTTGGCTCCTCAAATGGCTCTAACAAGTCTGCCGTGACTGAAACCACAACAAACGGTTACGGGCAACTTGCGGGAAACAAAGAGATAAAAATAAAAATATAAATAACTAATTAAACTAGAAAGCGAAAAACTTGCAAGGGAAAGAATCCCTCACAAGGATCGATTAACAAAACTAATAAAGACTAAAATCTAACAACTACCGTTCCCCGGCAATGGCGCCAAAAACTTGATGCGGTAATTATTATATATAAAAAGCGAAACAAGTTTTAACTTCTAATGTCTAGCCACTGTCTTACCACATATATACAGGCAAGCGTACCTGATCGTGAGTAATATAGTGTAGGAAAGTCCAGGTATCGTATCTACCACTGGGAACGGTCAAGTTATCGTAGATTGTTAATCTAAATCAGTTTAATTAACCTAAAGCTTTGGGGGGTTTATGAAAAAGGTTTTAATAACTAAAAAGACAACTAAATTAATAAGAACTAAGAAAGCAATTAAAGAGATTGATTAAGAACTATATAAGTGAAGCAGTAGTACTTATCATGGTATAGTGAATCCCAAGTGAATGATTAGAATAGGCCAAAGGTTTGGTTGTTTTGGTTATTGTAGGAATTTAAGTCTAGGACACCCTAACATGTAGTGACTATGGTTGTTAACTAGGTCTTGATCCTCCTAGTTCCAATACTTAGGTCGTTTGTCAGACAATCTAGTACCGGTCATCCGATCCTATTTCTATTGCATGGTTTTCTATCTCCAGGTCGCTCTCGGTCTGAGTAACCACTTAACACAACTCTCCGGGTCAAAGGGTAGGTCAAGGTAGGTTGATTATCCTATCGGAGTCTATCTATTTTGGTCAAAACAGATACACCCAACCAATGAGTTCAAATAACCAAACAATATAAGTCAGAACGGAACCATAACACACATTCAATTAACCAAAAACAAACCAATAAACATTAATTATAAAATCATCATCCACAATGGTTCATCAACCACAATAAGTACCACTATAAAAGACTACTCACTAGACATGACCAAAACAGAAAACATGATAGTAGATACAGACATGATACCGACAATACAACGATGGATGATTGAAGATCGAACCCCGCAGCGTATCGCACCACTCTCTACCTCAATGTTTCTCTCGTCTATACGTGTATTTCTCTCTATCTCTAGCTCTATTCGTGCATATCACAACTGAAGGAGGAGGCTGGTATTTAAAAGAGGCGTCTAGAGCCTGTTTGGCGATCGCCAGACGGCTGCTTCGCGGCGCCAAACATTTAGGTCAAACCCTGGTCTTCATCGTTATCGAACTTGGCGGCGCCAGATCTTGGATTTCGCGATCGCTAAGAAGCCCCTGGATTGAGATTGTGCATTTTTCACGTTTTTTCGCCTTTTTCGTACTTTTCCGTTCCACGGCCTCCAAATCCTACAAAAGCAATAATAAGCTCAATTGGTGAGTGAAATGATCTGGAACGGGTAAGAGATGGGGTAAAGTAATACAATTAAGCTCAACCAAAACATGTATAATTTTGGTGTTATCACAACCACAAACCTAAACCCCATCTTCCCCCATCTGACCTATATGTTACTGCCACCACCACCTCCACCGCCCTCCACTACCACTACCGCCTTCCACCACCACCACCACCGTGCGACTTCTTCCCCCCATTTGACTTCTATGTTAATGTTACTGCCACCACCACCGTCCATCGCCGCCACCAACGTCCACTGCCACTACTACCGTTTTCTGCTCCGACGTTACTGCTCCGCCGTCCCCCATCTGACTTACTACGTTACTGCTTTGATGACTACTTCAATCTCAACAACCATAAACCCTAATCATCTTCCAGATCTCGCGTCTACCATTGCCGCTTCAAATTCCAGCCGCTATCCCTTCATCCCTTCGTTATTGGTACTAATCCCTTCACCGTCCATCCTCATCTCAACCTAAATTCGACACCAGTGCCGCCACCGCAACTTCTAGATGACTGTTTCTCCGGCCACCGTTTTCTGCCCTAGAACGCTCTTCGGCCACTGTATCTTCAGATTCATCGCCACTGTATCTTCAGATTCATCGAAGTTTTAGGTTTGTAAGTTGTAGCTTTCAGATTTCAACTTGTTTAAGTTCCCTGCCTTGAAGCTTGACTTTTACTTGGATTTACTTGTGTATCATTGTTTCTTCAAATTTCATAGACATTTTTTATAGTGTTTCCTTCATAGATATCAATATCAACATTGATTTGGTTGTTTCTTCTTATTTCTAGTATATTATGTGTATCAATTTTGATATTTTACTGTTTCTTATATCAAGAAATCTGAAGAAACTCTACCAAAAAGCTAGAAAGGTTTGGGATTTTGGTTGTGGTCTTAAAGCAAAAGTAACTATTATTAAGTAAGATGTTTTTGGATTTGCAAGAGAAGTTGTATAAGTTTAACAAACTGGAGAGTTGATGTAATGTCACAGAAAAATGTGGTTGGATTTAACGTCGTAATTTCATTTGGTGATTTTAAATCTAAATGAACATTTTGTATTGTATCCATTAGATGAATATAATTGTAAATAGCCATTTGTTTTGTTTTCATAAGGTGAATTTATGTTTGTAATCATTAGGTAAATTTATAGTAAATGTGAAGATTAATAATTTGAATATTCATAAGGTGAATATTCATAAGGTGAATATGAATATTCATAAGGTGAATATGAAGTTTCATCTGGTGAATAAAATATATGTTTCACCTAGTGAATCTGAAGATTCATGAGATGAATATGAAGATTCATATGGTAAATATGAATATATGAATATTAATATAGTGATTCTGAAAATTCATAAGATGAATATGAAGATTCATATGGTGAATAAGAATATACGAATATTCATATGGTGAATGAACTATGGATTTTTTTTACCAAATGATGATCATGCCCTTTTCAGATCAAGGGCTTAGATCAGTCCTCAAGTTTTCACTATTAATTTGGTCATCTCTAGATGTTACCTATATATATATATAGAGTCAGGTTCAAATGTGAACTCACTTTTGGTTATGAACGTGAAAGACGAATCTCAACACATATCTTCCGTTACGGTGTACACGATCACGGAGCATTGACGCGATCCATGGGAGGGTGGAGATTATTAAAGGAAGGTGACCCGGTTAAAGCCGTCTTTATTGACCGGATGAGTGGCTGAGATTCGTACTTATGTTCACAACCAAGATAGAGTTCACATTTGAACTTTCCTATATATATATATATTTATATATATAGGGTCAGGTTCAAATGTGAACTCATTTTTCATTGTGAACGTGAGGACCACTAGTATGGTGTCACGTGACAATATTAAGTAATAAAAAAACTTGTATCCAGTCTGAATAAAGCATGAACATTCAGACTAATTGAATAAAGCTTTATTCATGTAACGCCCCGTTTTCGTTACAATTATTATGGTTTAAATTAATATTCAAATTTATTTTAAGTCTAGTAATTATTATGGGCCTAGACTTAATAGTTGGACCTTGTTTATGTTGGGCTAGTGGGTGGAGATTTGGGCTTGACCCATTTTATTTAAAGGCTTAGGAAGCCTTGATTTGCCAGTATCAGTTCAAAGAAAAAAAAAGAGAGAGAGATCGATGGAGAGAGAGATGAGAGAAATCGAGAGAAGAAAGAGGAGGAAGATTCGATCAAGGGTTTTGGTTCGGAATCGGTTGCTGTCGTCGCTCTCATCCTCAATCTTGTAAGGTGAGCTAACTCGTTAGCGTGTGGATACCGAGGGATGCACTGAGCTACATCCAGGTGAGTTGCACTATGTGTTTTATGCATTGTTATATGTGTATGTATGCGTGATAGTGTCGTGTAAAGGGAACCGCATGCCCTTGATGAGTTGCGGGGGCGAACTCGCATCCTAAGTCTGGCGAGCGATTAAAGGGAACCACATGCTCTTGGTGAGTTGTGGGGGCCGACCCATGTCCTAATTGACGGGAGAGAGGGAACCATATGCCCTTAATGAGTTTGGGGGCCGACCCGTGTCCAAACTGACGGGAGATTTAATATCGATCTCTTGAGAGTCGAGTGTTGGTTACGTGTCATATGATATGTATTATGTTGATATGATGTGGTGGTTGACCCATCGATGAGAATTTTTTATATTTTGGTCTATTGCATTGTATATGATGATGCTATATTGTGTTATGGATGTGGTTTGGTACCTATTATGGTACATATGCATGTGATGGTGTGTGATATACATAGTTTTTGCTCACTAAGCGTTATCACTTACCCTTTAGTTGTTCCCTTTTTCTCAGATTCCGGTTCGGGCACAGATAAGGGCAAGGCCCCGCTTTGACTCCAGCGATGCGGAGAGTTCCTGCCAACTCTTTTGGGAAAACTTGATTAAAACTTGTTTACAACTTAGTTATGGATTTTGGTTTATTTGACAATCTTTTGTGACAAACGGTGTTTTTTGAATTATTTGAGGTGTTTTTAGTAAATAAAGTTGTTTTCTTTAACCTTTATTGTATAACCTGGTTTTTGGAATTATGGTGTTACAACTTGGTATCAGAGCCTAAGTTTAAAAGAATCAGCACACACGCTTGCGAGTGTGTGTGTGGTTGGACTTAAACTAGGAGATTTTTGGAAAAAGGAAATAGTAAAAAGGGGTTGGAACTGTGGGCTGGAGCTTCAAGACGGGGTGAGCAACACTTTATGTTATCATGTTATGTTTATGTGCTACGTTATGAGAATGCTAAAATTGCATAATAGACCATGAATGAACAGTTGAGCATGATATGCGTTGTGTATATATTGAAGTGGTCGTGATTAATTTATATCCTACTTAGTCCTTGGGTTGGGATTGTTTGAGGATGGTAGCAAGACAACTATGTACAATGAGACATTTGTGAAGGGTTGCTAGACATGTTCTTGTTTGATGGTTGTCTAGTGATCCTAAGACGACTATCATTACTGGTTGGTTATAGTAGTACGGGCCCAAATAATAGTTCTACTATAAACACCCGTGTGGATTTGGATTTGGTTAAGTCTTAAGAATCCCAATAAATGGACGACAGTCGGGAATTTGTTAGATGTGAAATGGGTGGTATGACCAGGAGGTCAACTGTGCTTATTTTGTGTTCATATAGATAGAGTTGTGATCTGGTCTTTAGGTTTGCATGTGCACTATGGACTAGTATTCGGAACTTACATGAGCACTAGTTATAATCGGGGAGTGTAGTGAGACACTCTAGCTGCTAATGACTCATGACATAAAGTGAGTGATGTTTCTAGATTGAAATTGATTAAGTCTTGGGAATTTCAATTGACGGATGACAGTCAAGGGATTGACTGGTGCGTTGATTATTAGTATGGTTTATGCGCCTAGGATCATATTTGATGCAACTTATGTAAGTTGAATGATATTGAGTATGTGTAGTGTTGCGTGTGCACTATGAGTTAAGCATCGAGGATGGATAGAATGGGTGGTGACCAATTCCTAGTCAGTTACCCTATAGTTGCCTATTAAAAGTGTTGTGCCTTTGGAGTACTATGGGTAGTGGACCAAAGGGTGATCTAGCTATGATAAGATTGATAAGACTGTGTAAATAGACTGCAGTTTGTACAATCAGTAAATTGGTTGATTCTTCAGTGAATTAGGACGCCTAGTGGGGGAGTTCAGACCAAATGGTAACGTTGAGTGGGGACCGAGTGGGAACCTCGTGGAGAACTCTCTAACCTGTTTTGTTTCTTGGGGTTCGAAACACGATCCCTATGTCTGGCGTGCTTATAATGGTACGGACCCCGTACAATTATAAACGCAGGTGCTGATTGAATCTTGTTAGAATTATTGGGAATCCAGAGAATCTGGAAAGGGTTGGGTTGTATGGTATGGATACACTATAGGTTGGGTTTGGCCAAAAACTTGGTGGTGTAAAATACGTATATAAAAACAAAACCAAGTTTAACCACAAATTAACCTAACCAATCACCATATTCACAAGCAAGCGTACCTGATCGAAAGCAATATAGTTTAGGAAAGTCCGGGTATCGTTCTTACCACTGGACAGTCAGGTTATTCAAGAAAAATCTAATAAAGTTCAATTAACCTAAAGGGGGGTTTTCTTTTGAAAGCTATTTTAAAATACTAAAAAGATTAAAACTTTACTTTAAAACATTTACTAGACAAAATAGTACTTATTATGGTTTAGGTTGAATCCCCTTGTGGATGAGTTAATTAAATCACAAAAATATAGTTTATTTGGTTATTGTAAGAATTTAAGATAGATAGCACCCTAACATGTTTTATCTCCAATTATAAACCAGGTTTGTCTCCCGGCCCAATTGCAAGGACAAACTGGTTGTCAAGCAGTCTAGCAAAAGTCACCTTAATCAATGCTAGGTCATGGGATCTTACTAAGTAGTCTACTTTTGGTCCAAGCACACTACTTACCACCTTACTCTGTGTCATCGGAATGAGAGGTAAATGAGGTTGATTAACCCGAAGGAGTCTACCTATCTTATTGTTAGAAAAATAGATACACCCAACCAACAAGTTTAGAAAGCCATAGTTAAAACACTAACTTCGGAATCAAAGACAAACATTCAATACACCAAACAAAACTAATAAATCAATTAATACCAAAATATCATCCAAGAAGGTTCATCAAAACCACAATAAGTACTACTAAGAAAACTACTCACTAGACATAACTAAAACTGAAAACATAAATAAAGGAAAAGACTTTATACCGACCGTGAAACGGTAGATGATCGAATACCGGACAAACAACTCCGGGTAACAATCCGCTCACGCTCAACACTCATAAAAATCTCTCATTTTCTTACTTTCACTGACTACTGACTCTGGAATAAAGCTAATTAATTTATGACTCTATATCTTCAAAACAGGATGGAAGCCAGTATTTATAAAAGTAGTTCGGCCCACTTCGCGATCGCGGAGCTGCAGCTTCGCGGCGCGAAACACTTAACGAACCCTAGTTTTCCTTTTCATCTCATTCTAGAATATTCCATTGAGGGTCTTCACTTACTTCGCGACGCTAAACTTCTGAACTACAACGCGAAATCCACCAAAAGCAAGAATCTTCTAGAAACTTCACACCTCGCGGCGCGAAGTATAAGCTTCGCGGACGCGAAAGCTCTCTGTTCCACTTTTGCACTTTTTCCCACTTTTTCACAACTTTTAGTACTTTTCCGCTCAATGGCCTCCAAAACCTGTAAAACCAAGATTCTGTAGCTTTTGTGAGTAAAACATCCAAGAAATGAGTTAAAATGGGGTTAGACATTGCAAACCATAACGACCAAAACATGTATAATTTCGGAGTTATCACCTATAGAGACAGATTAGAGATTTTTTTATACTATAGGTCAGATTAGCCTATAGAGACAACTTAGCATGTTGCTCGTTAGAGCACTCAGTCGGGTGATGATGATCCTAGAGCAGTACGGTTCAGGATGTGTGTAGTGCCTGTCGTATGATATTGTACTAGGTGTACGTATTATGGATTTTAGACGTGGTGGTCGATAGAAAAAGACCTAGGAAATATTGTTTTCTCGGAGAGACAGTAAACCCTGACTTAAGGGGGGATGTTGTGTTTAAGGTTGGAGAGACACTCCAACATTCGTGGTCGGGAGAGCCTCCCTAGTTGAAGAGAGATGCTAGTATATAAGGTGATTTTGTAGAAGTGATAGTATAAGTTGTTGGAATAAAGAGAAGTGTTAGGATTTTCTTTTTCCCGTAGGTCAGTGCTGCAAAATGGGCTTTAAGGGATAACTTTATCCATGAGGTGATGTTTTGTGAAACCAATATGATGGGAAGTTAAAAATCTAATTATGTTGGTGGAAGTTTCCTTTGCAATAATTTTGCAATCTTGAAGGGGAAAGGTAAGTGTTAAGGCTTGAGAAGAAAATTGGTGAATATCTTTTAAGTAAGATTTGTTTGCATGGACTTTTGTTCGTTCGAAATTGATGTAAAACATGTGATGCGAAAGGATAGGTGATGATTATATGTATTGAAATGCTAGAATCGGAGATAAGAGAAAGTGTAATGATAGTATAGTGCATTAAATTTGTTGGGTTTTTATGAGACCTCAGACCAAACTGATACGAGACACGTTTCAGAAAAACAGACGGTTTAACTGATTATCAAACCAAACTGGTTTGATCAGCGGAAGCAAAAATTGTGTAAAAACCCGAAAGCACATAAATTATATTTGTTTATCTAAATTCACATAATCCAATGTTAAGAAAACTTTACCTGAATTGCTTGAGTTAGATCCACCTGTGATGAGACCTCACGAACTGACCTTCTAGCCGATCGAAAACCCCGATATTCACGAACTAGTCGTTATGCAAGTTTGAACCAGAAACCGAACTGGTTTTGACTGGTTGAATTCGATTTGGAGAGAGGGAGAGAGAATTGGGAGAGTTAACAGGTTTCTTTTGGTTGTGGGATTAAGATCTAAAAAAGGTTTAACCCTAACTGAATATTTATATAATAAGGTTTCCTTATTCTATTCAGTTACCTTTTTCCTTAATAATTATCCATATGGAAAAACTCTTTTTTCTCCACCAAGAAAGAATAATTCTTTTAACAAAAAGAATATCCTATATATATATATATTCAACTAATATATATATATATATATATTAATTCCAAGATAATTATTATTTTACATATATATTTATTTCAACTAACAAATATATATAAAACTATTAATTAAATCAATTATATATTTATTTAACTAATAAATATATAATCCCTTTTAATTAATAATAAAAACCTTTAACTTTGTGGTTTCTTACAGAAAACACCCAACAGATTTATAATTAACTATTATAAATCTAACCTCTCCAACTGGGGTTATTTTACTTATTCGTTTTACAGGTCCTCACAAGTGTGACCCTCAAGTGTCTTATAACATTGGATGTGTAATCATTTGGTTTGTCAACTTCTGCACATAATTACTAACAGACTCCCACTTGTGCAAGTTGGCAATACCGGCTTAACCATACAGACCTAAGGAGGCCCCTAGATAGGCACTTTGGCTAACCAGGTTATAATCAACCCTTAAAAGATACAACATTTATGAAACAACTGTTTCATAAAATGGGTATAACTAGGCTTTTCCTTTTGCAACATGATATTTCAATTTTGAGTATGAGCATGGATAAAGTCAACTCAGAATACTCAAGATTATGTTTCTTGACTATCCGACTTCTAACTGATAGGTAAACGACAAAGAACAAATCAGTTTGTTTGGGCATGGCCATGAACTTCATTAGTTCTTTTAGTCAGTCATGGGGCCTAGAAATATCTCTCTTCATGTAAGAGGTGCAAATCCCTTCTTGCATATCTGCATTTGACACCACGACTTCCGGTGAATCTAGTTACACCCCGTATAACCACCCAGTTACGGCATGATGTTAGGACGTACTAAGTATCCAGTAGTCCTCGTGATCCCAAACTAGATACCTCAGGTGTTTAGGACAATCTACTGTGAGTATACTTATGACTAAATCCATGAAGTAATCTCAACCAGAGGATCACTTCCGATATTCGCTACTCTATCGAATATCCGTGTAGTTTTTGGTCTACATTGCTTGTAGCTGTTATTCAACACTCTGATCATAACTACCCAAAAAACTCACGATGACTTTAAGACCCTATCAGGTTCCCACCTTGATAAGTTGTCACAGATATATTTCAAATAAAACTTAGACTAGTTTTATTCCCGGATCAAAACATGCAAAAATATAAAAGAAAACAGTGAAAATTAATTTTGTATAGTCCATATTACACTCTGTAATCAATTACAAAACTAATAATATTTTCAAAGTTGCTTTTATGTTGTCTATTCAATGCATACTTTTTAAATGAAACATCACCTTTCTTTAATTTAAACCCTTTGATTGGTTGCTTACAACACTAATCAAAGAAACAACCAAAAATAACACAAGTTTAAAACAATGCTTCTTACTTGGTTTTGCTAGTTTTGTTTTGCAAACACTTTAAACAGAAACTAGACTTATTTTTACCATATTCACGAAATCTTGGAGATACTGGAATAACTCCGAGTTTTTCTTGAATATGTTAAGTTAATTCTGCAACTTCCCTTAGTTGCTGTGTAGATAAAGATTTCTACCTGAAATCTAACAAAATTTCCATTTACCAAACTGGTAAATTCCAGGAAATTTATCCTAGTGTTTTACAACACTTGATGGTCTAAAAATTCTTCTATTAATTATTTCAACACATACAATTATTGATTTTTCTTAAAATCAAAACTTTGACTTTATTTTGTTTTAAAACTTGATCTTACTTTTATAACTTAAAAGAATAAATCACATTTCTCATGAATTCTTATCCTCTATGAATTATGAATTCCTAGAAACGTAAATCAATAATATATCTTTTATTCTTTATCAGGAGCATATATAGACAATAAACTGGGCTCCCACTAATCTATATGAAAACTGACTATTACTTAAAATTAATGCTTCCTTGACTTGGTCAAAACTTGACCCTTTAGTCAATATTATTTTAAGTAATGAGTTTAATACTTTAAACTTGAATTTTACTATTTACAAAACTTAACTGGATTTTATCAGATCCCAATTCCAAAACTTGAAATTTTCTAGTTTTATAAATACCGATGTTATCAACGTCATCTGTGATAATATCCTGAATTCCTTTTAAAACATATGAGTAATTTGAACCTGACTACAATGTACTTTTATAATCATATTACTCATAAATGTTTTATTTCAAAAACACATTCCTATAAAATAGTACTTCGTGTGTTTTTGACAGTTTTCATATATATTACTTCAAATTACAAAATTTTTGAAGTATATTTGTTAGTGTGACAGACAATATCTAGGATCAAGTCTGTCTAGACTTAATTAGATTCAAAACAATACAGATATATAAATCAAGACAATAATTTAAAATCACTAAATATCCATAAATTTAAAATCGAACAATATTTCCAAAAACATCCAAAATAAAATGTTTTAAAACAAGCTTAAAATTGAAATGTCTTGATAATATCTAAAATAAAACTTGTCTGATCCTCGCAACCCGGGCACTTCATTTCTCCTGACCACCTGCAATCAAACATTTGCTCTAGGTGTCAGTTAACTTGTAAACTAACAAGTAGTAATGATAAACTGAAGCAGTCACAAAATGTCCAAGGTGTTTATACCTGTTTCATGACGCTTCGGGCAGTTTTGTCTCCAATGACCGACCTCATGACACCTGAAGCATCGATTCTCGGTCCTCGCTTTGTTGACTTTAACCTTCTTGCCCTTGCCTTTGCCCTTGCCATTGTCAACGGCCTTTGGTACACTCTGGCTGACCTCAACCTGGCCTTTGCCCTTGCTGGTGTTCCTATGCCCATCTTTCTTTTTCACTCCTCCATCCTTGACCATCAGAACATCTTTGGTTTTGGTCCCCATACTAAACTCAGCAGTTTTCAACATGGAGTGCAGTTCAGCAATGGTTTTTTCCATGTTGTTCATATTATAGTTAATCACAAACTGCTTGTAATCGTTAGATAACGAGTTGAGTATCGTATCGGTTGCTAAATGCAACGGAACTGGGTGACCTAGCCTCTCTAGGTGGTCGAGGTTCCTCTTCATTTTCATGACATGGGCACTAACAGAGGTCCCCTTGGCCATCTTGCACGCGTTTAGAGCCCTCGTGGCATCATAACGCTCTATGCGAGCTTGTGTTTGGAACATGTCCCTCAACTGGCGGATCATGTCGTAAGCATTAGTGTTCATAAGCCCTGTTTGAAGTTCTGGGCTCATGGTCGCAAGCATCAGGCAACCAACATCCAGCAAATCATCTGAACGCTTTTGGTAAGCATTTCTTATTGCCGCACTGGCATTTGCTGGTGGGGCTTCACCCAAAGGCTCTTCCAGGACATACCACTTTCTCTCGTGTCTGAGCACAATCTGCAGATTATGCTCCCAGTCGAGAAAGTTCGAGCCGGTGAGTTTGTCCTTTTCTAGGATGGAGCGAAAAGAAAGATTGTTTGTGTTGGTACCTGTGTTTGCCATCTACACAATAAAACTTGGTTTTAGTACCTTTGAATAAACAGTTTCCAATAAATATCAATAAACCCTTAAATGATTAATTATCGGGCTAGGACCCTTATTTCATACGTCCTGATGTGCGGTTTGAGCACGCCCTACCAGGCCCGTACTATTTTGGTAGGTAAGGACTTTTACCAATCATATCTAACTGACATGACTCCTAGATCTTTTCGGGACATCGGATAAACCGTACATGTTTTAGTCCCTCTAAGTGTTTTTTGGCCCGGTACCACCCGTTAAACTTAACAGAACCAAAACAGATCTCACCACTTGGGACAAGATGTACTCTGGCCGGTACCATCCGATTATCGCAGAGTCTTTTCACCCCCTCCCAACTTCGGTTTGAACGCGAGCGTTCAAGGTTTGAGCACTTCTAACGCCCTCGTACCTTACGTCGGAGGTGTCCCCAAGTGGGTTGCACTACTGATCTATGATTTTCTGGGTTTATATAACTAAGTTTTGTAAAAACTCTAAATTTCCAGTACGTTAAAATCGCTATTAAAAGTTGATTGTTTAAAAGGCAATTGTTGTTTTGAAACTAACTGTTTTGAGAAACAACCGTTGTTTAAAAGCTTACTGTTAAAAACGTACACTCTGTTTTAAAACTCACTTACTAACAAAACTAACTGTTTTAAAAGCATGCCTTTTATAAGAAAACAATATGATAATATATGGTTTTAAAATACCATTTAAAATATTTACAAAATTGGTAATTTTAATTTTTTAAAACCAACCTCGTGATATAGCTAGTTTTATAAATAAAATTTTAATTTAAAACGTTTGATAAAACCTAGACATATAATATCAATAATCACGAGAAGAATAAACACAACCACACAGTTTATCAAGCAAGCAATTATAGATCTGCCAATTAATTCCCTAAGGACCAAAATGACCTAAAACTATTATGCTCCGATCTTCTCGCGTAGCTCCCACTGGCCTCGGCATCTTTGACGGAACTCCAGAAAGAAATTCTATCCTAAGGGTCATTTTACATATTCCTTGGGTTGTAAGTGGCACGCATGCCTCCCCAAATATATCAAGGGTCTAAATTGGCAATCTCTATAATTACTTTAATGTATATACTAAACAAGTATAAATTATTCAACCACGCAAGCTTATAAAACAGAAACATGCATAAATTAAAGGAATACAAAGTATTTAAACAATCTTAGATCCGTTAAAATTATTTTATTACAAACCATGCTTTAACTGATTTACAAAATCAAGCTGTTTTATAAATCGGAACTCATATTTTAATCTGAAATTGACTTTTATAAAATTAGCAAGATTTATAGACTATAAATCTATCTTATAAAACGTAATCAATTTTTCTAAAAATTCATCTTTAAAAAAAATAAAAATAAACCGAGTGTTTCGGACGAACTTGTCGGTACATCAACCATTGGCCCGTGATCCGTGTCTTGATACAATCAGCCAGTCGAAAAAGACATCGGGCCAATTTGACCAAGAAACGGATCAAATATTTTTGGTTTAATTTATTTGGAATAAAAATCCTTTACTTAATTAGATTATAAATATCTAATTATTATTGGGTTAAAAGCCTAAAAACCCATTAAACCTTTTGGGCCACCAACTTGGTCCAAAAGACACACGGTTTTGGGTCCGTTATCAAAAACAAGGAATTTTGGGCTTTTGTAAAATCGAACTGGATTCGAGTTTGTTTGAATCTATCTTAGGTTTTGTTCGGCCCTCGATTGGCACGTCACATGCGTCGCGATTGTCGCCGGTGACGATCATAGCGGGTATTCGGTAACCGCCGCGATCGCCACCGCATAGTGAAAACACCACACAATTACCGTCGCTACCTGCGACGGTTGACAACCAGTGATCGGCAAGGTTAGTTGGTTGATGACGACGGTAAACAACCGCCATCGTTTGACGCTTGAACGAACCACCGCACGGCCGCTGCATTTGGTGATTCAAAAGCAACAAACCACCGTCGCTGCCACCTAGGGTTTTCCCAAGGCAGCCGGCGGTTGCCGGAACCAACCACCACCGTGCCGTCTCAGCCACGTACGGCGGCCAAAAGGCCACCATCGCCTCGAATGATGACGACAAAAACAGCCGCCACCATCACATTTGGCCAGCGACTAAACACGGCCACCACCATCGCAATCGATGCGGTGGTTTTACCGAAACCAAACGGCGAACAGCCGGCGGTGATCGCACCCACCTTGGTCGACACTATAATGCCGACGATCATCACCGATGGATTGCCGCGGCGAAATTAAATCAGTTAGGGTTCAACCCTGGCCGCGGCGAAAAACGCCATCGCTACCGCTAGGGTTCAACCCTGGCCGACGGCCAAAACAATCGAGCAACCACCGTTGTTGTCAATCGGCGATTATGCTGCCAATGCCACAACCTACAACGACCACCGCTACCGCCATAGCCGAGCGGCGATTCAAAACAATAAAGCACCATTGCGGCTGGCCACAAGGTCGTGCCCGATTGATTGATCGAACTACCGCTACCGTCATCCACCGGGGACGACAGCCGCATTTTTAACCCACACCGGCGATAGCAGTGGTGATTCGCCATCCCCATCACCGCGGACCAGCAACACTATACCGCCACCACCACTAGGCTGGGTGGTCGATGGCGACGACGGCAAAATCCACCGTCGATCGCCATGTGTCGCTGGCGGTGGACGAAACACCAAACCACCATCGCCATCTCTATCGCGAGGAACTGATAAATCTCTTTCCGGTGGAAGTGAAACCTTTGCATGTTAGTTGCTTTCTAGTTTAGATTTTAGTTAATTAATCCTTTCCGGTGGAAGTGAAACCTCCGGTAAGTCTTTGCCTTGAACATGTGTGTTTTTACTATTTGTTGTGTTGTCGGGATGGAGGACAATCAACCCATGTGGGGAAGCCGCTCAAAAGTACATTTCACTCCATGGTCCGCAATCAAGAAAACCGAGAACAAGGATGTCGAAATCAGCGAGGAACTGATAAAGATGATTGGTAAGGTGACATTTGATGGAAAGCCAACTGAAGAACCATACCAACATCTTGAGGCATTTGAGGATATCTGTGACTTGTTCAAAACCATGAGAGATGAGGTAAAATTGCGTTTGTTCCATTTCACTCTGACTGGAAAGGCAAAAGACTAGTTTCGGAAACTCCCAAAAGACATTTTCCCCTCTCTAAGGTAAATAAGTTAAAACCTAGAGAGAGATTGGGAAAGGTATAAAGATTTACTTTTGAAACTCCCGAACCATGGATTTGAGGAAAGTGAGGTAATTAATATTAGGGTGCTCTTTAGCTTAAATTCTTACAATAACCAACTAAACTATACTTTTGTGATTTAATTAACTCATCCACAAGGGGATTCAACCTAAACCATAATAAGTACTATCTTGTTTAGCATTTGTTTTAAATAAAGTTTCAATCTTTTTAGTGTTTTAAAATTGCTTTCATAGAAAACCCCCCTTTAGATTAATTTAACTTATTTAGATTTCTCTTAAATAACTTGACTGTTCCCAGTGGTAAGAACGATACCGGACTTTCCTAAACTATATTGCTTTCGATCAGGTACGCTTTCCTGTGAGTATGGTGATTGGTTAGGTTATTTTGTGTTTAAACTTGGTTTTGTTTATATATATATATATATATATATTTTTACACCATCAATCTCCAACCATTCCTGATAGCTAGGGGAGTCCAGATTCGTATTGGTATGATTAGTCTTGAGACCCCCAATTTTGGTAGCGTGTAAGAATGCCTTGGGAGGTTGTTTCTTTGATCCTCGCTGACCAGTAATGGTGGCTTTGATGATATTTTCTTCATACTTTCTGTAACCTTGCTTGAAAATGCAACAGTTCATCTCAGCCATAGCTTCTTTCTGATCAAGAAAGGGATCGGTTTGGTTGTTGTTAAGTGGTTTCAGGAACGTAGGTATTTAAGGGAGTGGGGTCCTGAGATCATGTATAGGATAATTATCCTGTATTTAAATAAGGTCCTGAGAAAGAGTCGTACAACCTTCGTACGGTTATCATACGACATCTTAGGATATCATACGTCATCGCTCAATAATATATAAGACTAACGATTTCTAACGGTCACTTTTGTTCTAGCTATGGTTCTATTTCAGGGTCAAGACAATCAATGAAGAAATCAATACATAACTGACGTAACCGGGACAAAGATTCATGGAAGCTTTAATGACAAGACCGTTATAGCCGTTGTCATCAAAGTCAATCAATACTCAGCAGTTACGCAAAGATTAGAGTATAAAAAGACCTCGAAGCTTCAAACAAAGGGACACAGACTCTCAGACGAACCGAGGTTGAACGAATCTTCTACAACGTTATTCACTTTAAAAGTCTTCTCCGTGATTCTTTGTAATTTACGTACGATCACTTTATTTTCCATTCTTGTATTGTACAATCTGCTGTAACGTGAAGGACGTCGCCCCTAATTGGTGACAGCTAGTGGAGCGTCGGCTTGATCCTAAGTCGGCCACAGGTTTTTTCCTCTGTTAGAGGTTTTTCCTACGTCATCAAACCCCTTGTCTTAAATTTACTGTTGGATCGATTTAATCCAGACACTGGTATTGAAAGAATTAATCTAGCTCTTAGTTTAACAAGAGTAAAATGCAGCGGAATCAATTAAAGAGCAGATCAATCATGTACATTTAAGTATTCATACAGATGAAGAAAAAGATTGCTTCTAAAGGTGTTTGATTTAGTATAAGAACAATGAATACAAACTTGACAATAATAACAATGGAATAGTGAAAGTTCTTTCTCATTCAGTACAAAAAACAGAGGAGGAACTACATATTTATACTAGTCCCTAACCGACTAAGTGACGCCTTTCCACGTGGACCAATCTCAGCCCTTGAAAGAAGCTCGGTGAGTAACGAACTGCACGTGCCAGGCATGTGACCGGGAAGATCCTTGAAGAAAGTCTAAAGTCATATTTCATAGAGGATGAAGTTGAAGAGCCTCTGTCATCACTTCCACAGGCTCTGGTAATGATCTGCTACCTCTGATGAACCTCTGAAGAAACTGCTTAGCATAACTTTGATGTCATTTTTCATACTTCATTACAATGCAAGGCAGGAGCTAACAATCTCCCCCTAAGTGTGAAAAATGAACTATCAACTATTGAGTACACCATTCTATTAAGAAAAAAAGACAAAAGACAAAAGACAAAAGTGCTTTCAATTATGGGCATCTGGAAAGTCATTGATCGGGTTCAGAGAGTCATTACGCAGCAAATCATAGAACTTGATCATGAGCTTTCTGAAGTTGACTTGCACTTTGATGGCTTGGATAAGCCCTTGAAGTTCTTCTCTGGTGTAGCGTCCTTCATCCACGTTCATCATTATACCAAACATTTTGGATAATGTGATGTTTGAGTACTTGTGGGCATCTGCTGCACTGAAGAATTTCTGAGTACCATTCTCATCTATGTAGGAGAATCCGTGCTGAGGCTCTGTGATTACTCTGTTAGCAGGAACAATGTCAATCCAAGAAGGACGGATTAGGGGAGCAGAGCTTCTGAAGTTTCTTTGCCCAAGATGGAGAGCCATGTGAAAGTCTTTTTGACTTGAGAACATGACATGAGCTCTCATCACCTATGCTACTTTTCTTCTAGAAGCAGCATACGAGTTCTTTTTCTCCAACAATTTATCCAGAAGACAGAAGACATAGGCAAGATCATAGGGATTCAAATTGTGGAGATCAACATCAGAGAAAGTGTATACGGTTTTGTCCTCTCTAACCACACAATACTCTGTGTAGGCATGTTCTTGCTTACAGAGAATTCGTGGAGAGATTCTCTTCAGCTCAGTTTTTGCCTTATTGGATGCCACAATGTCAACCCTTTGAATCTTCTGAGAAAGTTTGAATTTCTACTCAGCATCCAACCCTACCCACTCAAGATCAAACGGGCTTCAGAGTCCTCTTCTGCAAAGAGCCAATGATATTCTTCCTCTAGAGTTTTTAGAGGATCTACAAATCTGGGCTCTGCAGGCTTTAACTTCTGCATCTCACCAACGATTTCTTCCACTCTGTTACCAATGGCTGGAGTATCCCCTGCAAGTTGAAGTTGTACGAAATCCCCCAAGGTTATCAAATGTACCTAAAGAGGATTCCGAAACCCCAGAAACTCTGGTGCAAGGACCCTCACATTCCTTAGGTAGACGATAGGGAGAGATTTTGCCAGAGGCCATTGCCTTAGATTCCCTCAGAACTACTATTAACTGTTCATCTTCAGGATCTGAGAGAGTCTCAGTATCAATATCTTCATCGTCATCGGAGCTGGATCATGGCAGAGGAGTCTTAAAAATAGCAATGCCTTTACCCTTATCCTTCTTTTTCTTCTTAGCTTCAGCAGAGGATGGCTTCTTGGAGACTAAAGCTTCTGTAGCCTCTCCAATCTTCAGAGGCTTTTCGAGAGGCCTTTTCTTTCCAGTACCCTTGCCCTTTTCTCTGCAGGTAGTGGTTGTTCTGAGGCTTTATTTTGTGGAGCCATGGTGCTTTCTGGTTGTCGTTATGGGGCAAGTTGTTGCTGGTTCTCACCCTTCTGATTATCAGGGTCGTTGCCTCCCTGATGATCATGTACCTAAGTGGCCTCTGTAGAGGAAGTAGTTGGGTTGAGATTCAGAATACTGTCAAGAATACCTAGATGGTAGCTTCCAGGCGAGTGATAAGATCCTCCGTAGAAAGAACAGCAGCGTTGATATTCAGATGAGAGAAGAAACGGATGTCTGCAGTATTGGTAGAAACTTGTTGGATGAACTTGGCAGTATTGCGGTGAGAGCGTCTGAAATCTCTAGTGATAGCCTCATTCTGTCGCGTGACAGTTTGAGCAAGAACTTGCACCATTGCCTCAAAGTCACGTTTGGTGCAAAGCTGGTTCAACGAAGCTTGTAATGAGGAGGAGGTTTGTCCCATGACTATGGCAGAGTTCACCATCGCTTGATTTATTCCTCAAGAGAAGAATAGTTCGTGTAACCAGCTTCGATGAGATTTGTGACCAAAGAGCGACTAGCAGAGAAGAGCTCGTCTTGGAACTTTTGAAACGGGTTGGCAGAGGGAACAAAGGAGACCAGAGTAGTAGAGAGCTCGCCTTTAGTGACAGCTGCCATTTTAACACATTGGATTTCAGACTGAAGGGAGGTTGAGACTTGTGTGAGCGTCTTTAGAGCCTCAATGTTGGCTTTCAGAGCCTCTGCAACTTGTGAGGTCGACGAGGTTGAGCTTTTCTACTCTTCCAACTTCGTGAAGACTTATGTGGCAAAGGTTTTGAACTTCTCCTTTGTCACATAGTCTCATTGGGAACCTAAATCTCCAACACATGGAGACTTAGTGGCCTTGGAGTGAAAGGCGCCCTTAGAGGCTGCATGTGGTACACCATCTCGGGGACTTACTCCGGATCCTCGAATCCTCGTTGTGGAGAAACTACCAGAGTTCTGTCGATATCATGCACAAGAGGTTCAGAGTCAGCAAGTACAGAGTGATCGAGTGGAGACTTGGGCTGTTCAAGAGCCGAAGCCTCTGTGTGCCTGAGAGGTGTCTCTGATACACCATGGATTAAGTCTAACAGTGATTGAGATGCAACTAATGCGTTTGTGCTTAGTTTTGTCGAGCCCTTGGGAGAAGGGGCTCTTATTTCATCACCCAGACCCTTTTGAGAGGAGAGGGCGGAACATTGATTTCCCTGGTTCTTTTATGCCAGAGGACGAAGAAATTTTCTTGGCAGAGCTTGGTAGGGTTAGGATTGGAGTGTGCGCTCCTTTTTCAATAAGGGATCCCTCTTGAACAGGGCCCTTAGCAATGTGGGTAGCACTAGGAGTTTGGATAAGGTGTGTGCCAGAGGCATCTTTTTCTCCCTCAAATCCTACATCTACATCTAAACCCTTTACTGAATCTTCTTCCTCTTCGTTGATCAGAACCTCCTTGCTCAAGAGATCGTCCTGGATATCAATGTTATGCTGTGGCATGGACCAAGAATGTGACTCTGCAGTGTCAAAAACACTCATGCTTGATGATTGTGGTTGTAGTTTTGATGATTGCCTCTAAGGAATTGGCCATTCTGGAAATGAAGCATGGGAACATCCAAGAGATCTGTGGTACCCTTTTCAAAAAAATCTTCAGGAGTTTGATCCTTTGTCAGAACCTCTGTTGATTTGACTGGTTGTTTGGAAGGGAAATCAAAGAGATCTTCATTGCGCAGGAGAGGAAGGAAGAGCATTCTCTTGAATAGACGATAGATTACCTGAAGATTGCCCAATTCTGTGAATGGGAGAGGGGGAAGCAACTTCTGCAGCAATGTTCTCCGTAGAGATCACAACCTCTAGCGAATTCTCCTTTGAGTGTTTCAGTTTCTTGGACTTCTTAGATTTCTTTTTCTTAGAGGGAGACTTCTCTAGGGTATGATCTGGTTTCTTGGTTTTAGAACGCTTGTGTTTCTTCTTTGGAGGCTGATACTCTGTGACTGGTGCCTCTGTAAACTGTTCCTCTGTCGATTGTACTTCTGGGACCTCGACTTCTCTGATTTTTCTCTTAGTGCTTTTCTTTTTCTATTTGGGTGTGGGATCCTCACTTCTATCTATTCTAGGTGGCATATTTTCCTCACCTTCTATCACTCGCTCTCCAGCCACTTCTGGCTCCTCCTTATCACCCTCAGACCTAGGGGATTCACTCAAACCTACAGGGATTCTTATGCGTGTAGCGGTTTCAGGGACCAGCTTTGGCCTCCTATATAGACGTTTGTAAGCTTTCCGACTGCTCTTCTCAAGGTGGTTCAGCATGGCCTTCGACATAGGCCTGGGGTTTTCATAGCCCAGAGAGTGGATGTTGGCTTGAATTTCTACAAAAGGTAGTACTTTACCAGAGGTGCGCTCGTAGGGCCGAGTTCACCGGTGAGCTGTGCGGCAAAACATAATTAAAGAATCTCTGCAGTATTAAGTTGGAGGGGTTCTTTCTTTTGTCAGAGGCTAGGTTTTGTGTGGCAGACTTCTTTCTGATCAGATTCACCATGTCATTAAATATGAGATCAGCAAAATCCAAGTTCAAGTCAAAGTAGATCCCATACATTATGGCCAGAATGGACTCAGAGGACTGGTCATGGCCTCTAACTTTACAAGTGAGACAAAAGTTGAGGATGCTAAATAATGTGTTCCACAGAGGTGGAAGACCCATTCTTCTGAAGTCCCCTCTTTTGACCAAAGGATGCTTAGGATCCTCTTTGTAGTTCATAAAACGAGAAACCCTAATAGTTCAGCATCAGAGGAAATGGTATCAAAATCGTCTAGTGCTAGACCTTCTAGGTCTGGAATTTGAAGACTGGTCCGCAGAAGATTCACATTTAAGTGCATGGTAGTATAGGTTTTCTTATTGGGATGAAGAACATAGCCAACAATACAGAGACCATAGTCCTCACGGTTGCAAACGTACGAACTGAGAAGAAACTGGGTAACATAGGTTTCAAGGATAGGAGTGGTGGCTGAAAGGGCATATCCAAGTGGGTGGTTTCGAAGAACTTGTATCAGAAGATCAGTGTAGTCAGGGAATCCATTTACCTTAGGATCAAGGTAGTGATTGTTTGATTTTTCAAAAGGGCTACATTCTCAAAGCCACTGCTTAAGAACTGGGTAGCAAGGGTTAAAACATGAGTTTGATCAACCTCTTCATCATTAGGGTGTTTGTTTCCTGAAACAGATCTAGAAGAAGACATGGTTCTTGATGTGGTGAGAAAGCAAGGAAAAAAGTTGCAGGTTCACTAGGGAATCGCTTGAGAATAATATGGGTTTTGGAAGAGTTTATTGTGGGAAAAAGATGGATATTGATGGAAAGGGTTTTGAAAACGAAGCTGTGGATTAAACAGATCTATATTGAGTCATTGAAAGCTTTTGCATGATCTAATGGTTTTACATGGATAAAACAGGTTGGGAAGACTCCCCCTAGAAGCTAGCTTTTATAGCTCCCCCAAAAAAAAATTAAAAATCCTGAGTAAACTAGGTCACAGAGATTTATCGGACAGAGGCTTTGGGACAGGTCATAGAGGCTTGGGGATAAGTACTCTGCAAAAAGATTTTGCGTTTAACTCCAGGTTTTAACTTTTAAAGAATATACTCCCAATCGAATCAATCATACTTTTTGCGAGAATTCCTTCTAAAGCAAAGAACAAGTAAAGGTTAATCTAGAAAAGAGAAGGATATTTACAGAATTACTGAAGTGAACTTTAAGAGTCAGGATAGGCCATGCCAATCTTTTCAACTAGAAAATTAAATCTTTTCTCATCAAGTGCTTTAGTGAAAAGATCTGCTAACTGATATTCTGTAGTAAAGAAGTACATTTCTACATTACCCCTTCTACATGATGCTTGAGAAAGCGGTACCTTATGTCAATGTGCTTTGTTTTAGAGTGCTATACAGTATTAGCAGAGATTGCAATGGCACTTTTGGAGTCACACATAATGGGAATCTTGTCAAGTGAGTACCCGTAATCTTGAAGTTGAGTCTACATCCAGAGAGCCTGAGAGCAACAGCTTGCTGCAGCTACATATTCAGCTTCTGCAGTTGAAGTTGATACACAATTCTGTTTCTTGGAAGACCAACTGACTCATTTTCCTCCAAGAAATTGACAACTCCTAGAGGTGCTCTTTCGATCCACTTGACATCCCCTATAGTTAGAGTTTGTATATGCTACCAAGTCAAAAGATGAGTGTAGAGGATACCAGAGGCCAAGGGATGGTGTTTTCTTCAGATATCTTAATATTCTTTTCACAGCACTGAGATGAGAGTCATTTGGATTGGCTTGGTACCTAGCACAAATACATGTTGAAAACATTATATAAGGCCTACTTGTAGTGAGGTACAAAAGTGAGCCAATTATACCTCTGTAGAGTTTACACTCTATAGATTGACCACTTAAGTCTTTATGAAGTTTGAGACCAGGGGCCATAGGGGTTCTCATTGGAGAAGCATCATGTAATTGGTACTTCTTCAGAATATGATGGACATATTTTGATTGATTTATGAAGATTCCTTCTGAAGATTGCTTACTTGTAGACCAAGAAAGAAAGTAAACTCTCCCATCATACTCATCTCAAATTCCTTCTGCATCAGAGACTCAAAATCCTTGCACATAGAAATGTCAGTTGAACCAAAGATAATATCATCAACATAAATTTGGACAAGCAGAATATCATCATCATGTTTCTTATAGAAAAGAGTGACATCTGTTGTACCTCTGTGAAAATCATTTGAGGTAAGAAAAATGGACAAGCGTTCATACCAAGCTCTAGGGGCCTGTTTCAAACCATACAGAGCTTTGTCCAAAAAGTAGACATGGTTGTGGTACTTTGCACTCTCAAAACCAGGGGGTTGCTTGACATATACCCTTTCTTTCAACTTACCATTCAGGAAGGTTGATTTTACATCCATCTGAAACACTTTAAATCCTCTATGACCTGCAAAAGCTAGAAATATTCTGATCGCCTCTAGTCTTGCCACAGGAGCAAAGGTTTCCTCATAATCTATTCCTTCCTCTTGACAGTACCCTTGAGCAACAAGTCTTGCTTTGTTTCTAACAACAACACCTTGCTCATCCTTTTTGTTCCTAAACACCAACTTAGTACCAATTTCCAATTTCCCATTTGGCAGAGGCATCAAAGTCCATACTTGGTTTCTGTCAAACTGGGTCAGCTCATCCTGCATAGCTTCTACCCAAAATGGATCAGCTAAGGCTTCTGAAATCTTCTTAGGCTCTGATTTGCTGACAAAGCATGTGAATAGACAGTAATTGGTAGTTGCTCTGGTCTTGACACCTTCAGAAGGATCACCAATGATTTGAGAAAGTGGGTGATCTTTGGTGCATTTTGTGGCATGAGGAAGGTTAATTGTAGAGTGATTTCTTCAAGGGATTTAGAGATGGGAATATGTTTAGAGACATTTGGAATGAGGTCATTTGATGGTTGTTCAGATATTGATGGATCTTGAGTGGGAGAAGCTTCTGGTATGATTGAGGGTTGGGAGTTTTCAGGTGAGAGAGAGAGAGAGAGATCGACGGAGGAGTGTTGGATGTAGATGGCCCTGAAATGACTGTGGATTGAGGACTTGCTTATATGACTGGATGATCTTCGGAAGAAGCTCTGGTAGCATCCACAGAGGCTCTGGTGTCATTGGCAGAGGCTCTGTCTGGATCAGGTTCATCTTCATACCATTCATGAAATAGCTTGCTCTAGATCATTTGTGTAGTGGCATTTGGAGATTTCTCAGCTTGGATCTTGGGTTCCTCTTTAAATTTGTCTTGAGTAACCTGAAAGTTGTCATCAAACTTTACATTAGTGCTTACTACAACAATTCGAGATCTTGGAACATATACTCTTAAGCAACAGATCCCAAGAGTAACCAATGAAAATGGCATCATTTCCTTTGGGATCAAATTTGCCAATTGGTTCTCGATCATTGAGTAAATAACATTTACATCCAAAAACATGGAAAAATTTGACATTAGGTCTCTTGTTATGCAAAAGTTGGTAGGGTGTGTTTTCAAATCTTTTGACAACTAATGATCTGTTTTGAGTATAACAAGTTGTAGAGAAAGCTTCAGCCCAAAAGGTAAGTGGAAGTCCAGAAGCATTCAGCATTGTTCTGGCAGCTTCTACCAGAGTTTTGTTCTTTCTTTCAACTACACCATTTTGCTGAGGAGTTCTAGGAGCTGAGAAGTTATGTGTGATTCCAACAGAAGCTAGATATTCTTTTATGATGGAGTTTTTGAACTCAGTTCCATTGTCACTTCTCAGAACCCTAACCTGTAAACCATGAAGAACTTACAGTCTCTTTAAGAAATTGATTAGTAAAGAAGGAAGTTGGGATTTCTTTTTCATGAATTCTACCCAAGTAAAACGTGAGAATTCATCAATAAGTACCAGGATGTACTTCTTTCGTCAAGACTCTGAACAGCAATTGGTCCACATGTAACATTTGCAGAGGCTTATCATAGGAAGGATCTGACTTGGTTTTATGGGAAGATCTTCTCAGTTTACCCATTTCACAAGCAGAACAAAGATGGTCTTTCTCAAATTTTATATTAGGTAGTCCTTTTACTAATTTAAGCCTTACCAGTTTGTCTAGAGTATGAAAGTTTAGATGACAGAACCTGGTGTGCCAGAGCCAAACTTCTTCATTCTTTACAAAAGAAACAAGACATATTTCTTCTCTATCCAAAGCCTCAAAAAAAATGAGATATAGATCTCCTCTTCTATTATGCAGTACTTGATCTTGAACACAACATCTAATCCATTGTCACAGAGCTGGCTTACACTGATCAAGTTGTGTTTCAGTCCGATCCACATAGGATCCTTGATTCTTTCTCACTTCACCTTTCACAATCATTCCGTACCCTTTTATCTTCCCCTTTTGATTTCCTCCAAAGGCAACTGAAATGCCTTCTTGTTTTATGTAAGATGATTGAAGCTCTAGAGTGCCTGTCATGTGTCTCGAGTAACCTGAGTCAACTACCAGGTAGACACACGAGGATTTTTCTGCAATTAGGTGACAGAGGATTTAGGTACCCATTTGAAGTTGGGTCCTTTCTGATTAGCTTGTTTAAAGTATGCCAAGGCATTCTTTGGTTTGATCTTACTTTTCTTTGGCTATGAATTGCCAAAGTATCCATTATGCATCCCAGAGCCATTAGGTTTGGGATGTGTGACCAGACAAGAAGAATGATGTAAATGCTTAGATAACATATGCATGATATGAAAACGGTTACAGAAGTTGCCTTTGCAAGCATGTTTCTTAAATTCTTCATTAAAAACTTCAAAGAAGGGTACAGAGAAATGATTGTTTGAGGCTTTTCTAGGATTAGGCTTCTCATTATAAGAATTTTGTCCTATTCAAGGCTCTTTATTGAAATTGTTTTTATGCCTCTATTGTTTAATCCCCTTCTTTGATTTTCCGCATTCACTGTCATAGAGTCAAAGTTAGTTTGTGGAATTTTCTTTTTGCTTTCTTTTAAACTTAGGTTTCAGATTCAAGAAAGATTGGTCATTTAATAAGAGCTGTTGTCTTTGTTCCTTTTCCCTTCTTTCAAAATCCACAGAGGACATGATAGTTATGTTCATGTTTTTGAAAGATGGACAGATTGGTATATCTATCCTTGGATTTGACAAAACAATAGGAGTATTACTCAGCTCTTGTTTTGTTGGAGTATGAACATAAATATCAGTTTTTATAACTTGAGTGGGACTTTCTTCAGAATCTGACAGAGAATTATGTTCAGAGGTATTTGAAGATTTAGAGAGTGAATCATTTGACAAAGATTTAGGCATAAATATGACTGAACATGCTTCTAATTCTGAGTTTGAAAGAATCTCATCTTCAGAATCTGAGGTGAGAAGATCTATGTCAATTAAAATAGGTCATTTAAGTTTTGGGAAAAACTAGGTTCATCCAAAGATTGTTCCCAACAGAGACATTCAAAGTTAGGTGTTTCAGGAAGATCTGAGTTATTAGAGGAGTCTTAAAACATGTATCTTGGAATAAATTCAGGAGCCTTAGAGGATAGTTTTCTTTCCAGAGGTCGTATAGTACAAACAAAAGCACAATTTTCTTGTGTCTCTGAATGTCCAAATCTAAAGATTCCTACTTGACTCTGACTCATAAATTTCCTTGGAATAGAATCCTTCTCTTCAGAAGGTGAGAAAGAGTCAATATAATCTTCAAAAGCAACATTTGTGAAGACTAATGGAGTTCTTGATTTTTGAACATTCATCAGTCTTCTTTTCTTAAAAATAGATTTGGAGTCAGTAATGTTACTTCTGAGATTGTTTGCAGACTTGAAAATATCTTTTAAAGATTTGTTTGTTTTGAAACCAGGTTTGCTATCAAAGTCTGAAAAACCTAGACCCTTTGCTAGGATTATGTGCAAGACAGTAACAGGGATTACCGTGTCCAATGTTATAAGACACTAGTGGGTCACACTGCTACACACCCGATTCGAGATCATTTGGATTTTATGTGTATGAGAAATAATTAATTGGTTTTAATTATTAAAATGAGAGAAAGAATAAATAATTAATTAAATTATTTAATATAACTATTTATTAAATATATTTATTGATTAATCATTTGATTAATTAAGGATAATTATTAGAGGAATTATATTTGGTTAAGAATACTGCCTTATTTATCTTTATAAATAAAGGCTTAACCTGAATAATCAGTTGCTTGATAACCAAGAAAAATATATTCTCTCTCTCTCTCTCTCCAGCGCCGGCCTAACACACACAACCGGAGTTGTTTTTCCGATCAATCCACGACGTCTAGCAACCAATCTCACGGTGGTGCCAGTAGCGGTGTACTCCCCATTCGCATTCCGGAGGTTTTTATCGCATAAGGTAAACCATCTGATCAACCCTTAATTGTATCTGTAGAAAAGTTTAGGATGGATCCGTTTTGGGAATTGTTTTTGTTATCTGTTGCGCGTTAATCGCTCCTGCGATTCCCAACAGTGGTATCAGAGCCACTTCCTAAACCTACGATCAGGTTTGTAGAATCGTTTAGGTTATAAAATTTTGATTTTTATGTGTTTATCGTTTTAAAAATTAATTTTTTTTTCGTAAACCTAACGAGACCATCGGTGGTAGAGCGGCGGCAGTTAGCTGGCCGCACCACCAGACCGACCGCCGACCTTCGCCCACCGGAGACAAGCGCCAGGAGCACCACAGATGGTGGTCGCCGCCCCGGCTGTCCTCGCGATCCAAGTAACCGGCCGCACCACCGATTGTGATGGCAGCGACGGTTTTGGTGTTGATAGATCGCCGCACCACCGATTGTGGTGGCGGCATCGGTTGTGGGATCAAAAGCCACACCACGGAAGCGTGGTGGTGGCGATCGAATGGTGGTTGGGCCGTCGATCGACGGCAGTCGCAATCGCCGCTGTCGTCGAGGCGGTGGTGGTGTTCGTTGTTAATCGCCGACCACGGCTCGGCGATGGTGGTGGCACTATGCTACTGCTGTCGCCGCTTGGTCGCTGATGGTGGCGGCGGCGATTGAATGTTGTCGTCATCACCGGTCGATGGCGATAAGCGGTTCCGAGGGTAGCGGTGGTCGATTGCCACCGCAAGGTGGCGTAGGCCACTGTCGGAGTCGTTTTAACGGAATTGTGGCAGCAGCGGTGGCTATAGGGTTACCGTCGCAGCTTGTGACCAAGACCACCAGCTCGCGCCACGAGGAGCCTTGGCTCGCGCCGCGAGCGGGCGTCTGTTGGTGGTGGTTGTTGTTTTCTGGTTACTAACCAGTACGGTGGTGACGGCAGTTGGCTGTTGCCATATGCGTTAGGTAGGATTTACGTTTCTTTCACGATAAGTTTCGAATTGCGAGGGTTTAAACCAGATAGGATTAAAACCCTAGGATTAAAAATTGATTTTATAAATTAATTTTTGTTTAATTATTTTAATAATGAAATTAGAATCTAGTTGGGATTTTATATTCATTAGTTGATATCATAGTCAAACCCTTTGACCCGTGGTGATTGTACTTCAATTTTATTCATTTATTTTATTCGGTTTTTAAGTCCGGGAGGCCTGCGTGCCATTTACAACCCGTTTTATTATGTAATAAATTTAAATCGGATACTGAAGAATCAAAACTGAAGACGGAGCCTGGAGGACAACCATGGAGCTTGGAGCCAGTGGGAGCGCCAAGAAGATTCATGCCTTGTGTGTTGTCGTCACTTAGGAACGAGACCGTCGTTTTGTGTTGGCTCACAAAACGACAAATGTTTAAGGGTTATGACTTTGATATGTTGTTTATGTTTAAATTGCGTGGTTGTTTAATTGCGTAATTATAATTAAATATAAACTACTTAAAATTGAATGTTTTTAATAAATAAAATGGATACAGATACAATTTGTGTTTGGATCCAATTTTTTGGAAACTGGCAAATTTAAAACCCTTGTGAAAATCATAGATCAGTGGTGCAACCGGCTTAGGGGTACCTCCGGTGTAAGAGTGAGCACACCTTGAGCGCCCGCATTCAAATCGAAACTGGGAGGGGATGAAAAGACTCTGCGAATTATCTCCTGGTGGTACCGGCCAGATTACCTCCAGGTCCCGGGTGGTGCGATCTGTTTTGGTAATTATTTATTCACCGCGTGGTATCGGGCCAAAATGCACTAGAGGGACTAAATATGCACAGATTATATGTGATGTCCCGATGTTCTAGAAGTCGTGTTTTCTAAGTGCGATTGGTATAAGTTTTACCTAGCAGAAATAGCATGCGTAGGCTCGCGTGAGCACACCGCTTGCCGACACATGTGAAATATGGATTCTAGTCTAGTAAATTTATTTTAAGGGTAATAATTTATTAGAAGTTTTATAATTATAAACTAAACTGGAATTTTTTATTCTTATTGTAGATGTCAAATTCTGTAATTCCGTTTTATACCCCTGAGGAGTCACTCAATCTCATCAATACTAAATGGAAGCTTACAGGTCAAAATTTTCCAGTTTGGAAAATGCACCTTGATAATATCTTGCGTGCACAGGGTAAGCTATAGGTTTTGGATAAACCTATTTCACGACCTAAGAGTAATTCTCTTGAAAAGGAATTTACTCAGTATTTTAAATATCTGGAGGATGAATCGGATGTAATGTCAATTCTGATTTTCTCTATATCACCGAGCTTGCAGGAGATCTAAGAGTTAAATCCTGCCACGAGGTTGTGAAAGACATAGAAAACCAGTTAGGTTTCTATAAACACACAGGTAAGCTTCTGATTATGAAAGAGATACTTTCACTGAAGCTAAGAAAGGACCAATCAGTTAAAGATCATCTTATCGAAATGAGAAGACTCTTTAAATGTTTGACGCGTCTGGGATACAAGATGACTCAGGAAGAGCTAGTGTATCTGATGTGGTATTCACTCCCGAAGGAGATATGTGACACAGTTAGTGCCTATATGAAAGAACCAAAGATCGACGTGGCAAAAGTACATGAGGATATTTTGGCCAGTTTGGAGCCAAAGCCAGCACCTGCTGAACTCATGGACAGTAATTGGATTGATGAGCTGGGAGATCTGAGTTGCCCAGAATGCGATAGCCAGGATATTTGCGAGCACTCGATGAATATCGACCAGATAGAGATCGGTTTACCCGATGCTCCAAGTATCTTTATGATAGATTGCTTAATCACTTCTTATGAATCATGGGTAATTGATACAGGCAGTGGTAACCACATTTGTAATCATTTACAGGGATTCACTAGAAGAGAGACTTTGAGGAAGGACCGTTCGAACCTACGAGTTGGCGAAGGCACACCGCTTATAGCTGAAGCAGTAGGATCTTATAGTCTTAGTTTACCCTCGGGTCTAGTTTTGGAACTAGAAAATTGTTATTATGTTCCAAAGATGATTAAGAATGTTATGTCTTTTGATTTATTGGTAGACCAAGGTTTTTATTATAAATATGATTATAAAATGCTTTCAGTCTTTAAAAATAATATTTTCTATTTTAAAGCTACACCTGTGAATGGTCTATATACAGTAAATCTGCAAGATGATAATAAAGAAATCTATCATATAAGTAAACGATCCAAAGACATTGAGGATCAAACTTACCTCTGCATTGTCGTCTAGGCCACATAAACAAGAAACGCATTGAATTACTCCTAAAAGGAGGTTTTCTTGGAACTTTTGAATTTTAAACCTTTTGACAACTGCGAATCTTGTTTATCTGGCAAGATGACAAAGCAATCAACAAGGATAATGAAAGGGCCACTGACTTGTTAGAAATAGTTCACACAGATGTGTGTGGACCATTTAGTCATGAGGCAAGAGGAGGATATCGGTACTTCATTACCTTTACTGACGATTTTAGTAGATATGGTTATGTCTACCTGATGAAACATAAATCTGAAAGCTTTGAGAAATTCAGAGAATATCAGAATGAAGTACAGAATCAACTTGACAGAAAGATCAAGTTTTTACGGTCAGATCGTGGAGGCGAATATCTTAGCCAAGAGTTTGGCAATCATCTAGCGGAATGTGGGATTATATCACAACTCACACCTCCGTATACACCTCAGATGAATGGTGTGTCAGAAAGGAGGAATCGTACATTGCTAGACATGGTACGATCGATGATGTATCGCTCTACACTACTAGTATCATTCTGGGGAGATGCACTCGAAACAGCAACACATATACTGAACAGAGCGCCAACCAAGTCGGTAGAAAAGACGCCATACCAATTATGGAAGGGTAAGAAACCCAAAATGTCTTTTCTGAAAATTTGGGGTGGTGAGGTTTACGTCAAACGACCTACCTCAGAAAAGCTCAAACCCAAATCTGACAAGTGTTTTTTCGTGCGGTATCCCAAGACCACCGTGGGATATTACTTCTACAACCCTGAAGAGAACAAAGTTTTTGTGGCTCGAAATGGAAAATTTCTGGAAGAAAAGTTTCTCAGCTCCGGGAACACCAGAGAGGATGTAGATCTACAGATAGTAGACGAAGATAACACTACACCGACTGTTGAGCCAGAAATCCGACTGTTGAGCCAGAAGTTCAACATGAAAATGTTGAACATCAATCAGAGCCGATTGAGGAAGTGCAAACACAGGACCTTCGAAGATCCAATAGGGTAAGGCAAGAACCAGATAGGTATCTTGGATTTCTAGTCTCTCAAGATGGTGGAAACTTGAATGAACCAACATCCTATGGAGAAGCTGTGTCAGGCAGTGAGTGTTGGGTTTTTGTGGGTATCCTCGGATCAAACTGACTAGAGGATTATCTCAGATCTAACAAACCTCGCTGGTTCGATAAATCACATAGGTTAATCAAACTGATAAAACCTACGCGATCAGAAACACACTGTTTCTGATCTAATCGTGCGGAAGCGATAAAACTAAAAACCCATTATTAGCCTAATGATCTTTAATCGTTTTAGTTTTAATCCTAACAGATCAGATTAGGTCAATTTACCTGGATTGCTTGATGATAGTCCACCGGTGATCGACCAACGAACGTCCTTCTAGTTGAACTGTATGAAACCCGAACAACAAAACTGGAATCCGACCTGGGGGGGGTCGGCGCCGATTGGGAGAGAGAGGGAGAGAAAGGAAACTGAAAACTGTTTTCTTAGGTGAAAAGCTTCTACTTTGCCTTAAGCCTATAAGGCTTATTTATATGGAGAAATTATACAGTTTGTATAAGATTCAGTTTCCTTTTATAATTATCTCTAATCCTTTTCCTTTTTAAATAGCTGGAAAAGAATTTGCATACGATAATTATAATTATATATATTTTTCTAATATATATAAATTACTTTATTAATTAACTATTATATATTTATTTATCTAATAAATATATAATATCCTAATTAATTAATAACCCTCCAACTTTGGTAATTCTGACTGTAATTACCCAATTGATTTATAATACACTATTATAAATCCTAACTTTCCATTTCGTGGTTTCATCTAACTTGTTCGACTTATAGGTCCTCACAGGTGTGACCCTCAAGTGTCTCGTAACATTGGATGTGTAATCACTTGGTTTGTCAACTCTCCACATAATTCCTAACAGTGAGTCTGAACAATGCAGTCCATATACGACAACCAAGTGTGGGAGTTGACTAATGACAACCAAGTGTGGGAGTTGACTGATTTACCCCAGCACTGTAAGGCTGTTGGACGTAAACGGGTTTTCAAGAAGAAAACTGACATGGACGGCAATGTGCACACTTTTAAGGCTAGACTGGTCGCAAAAGGATTCACGCAAACTCATGGTATCGACTATGATGAAACCTTTTCGCTAGTAGCCATGTTAAAGTCAATTAGGATTCTAATGGCCATTTCAGCGTATTTTAATTACGAGATCTGGCAAATGGACGTCAAGACAGCCTTTCTGAACGGAATGTTAACAGAAGACGTCTATATGGAACAACCGGAAGGATTTGAAGATCCTAAGAATCCTAATAAAGTGTGTAAACTGCTAAAATCCATTTACGGGTTAAAGCAAGCATCTCGAAGCTGGAACTTACATTTTGATGAACGAATCAAAGAGTTTGGTTTCGCAAAAACTTAGTTCGAGCCATGTGTTTACACTAAGTTCAGTGGGAGCATTGTAACCTTCTTGGTCTTATATGTAGACAATATTCTACTAATAGGAAACGATGTACCAACCTTACAGAGTGTAAAGAGTTGGTTAAGCAAATGTTTCCAGATGAAAGACCTTGGAGAAGCCGGTTATATACTTGGTATAACGATCTACAGAAATAGATCTAAGCGGCTTATTGGACTTAGTCAAAGTACATACATTGACAAAATCCTGAAGAAATTCAGGATGGATGAATCCAAGAAAGGATTAATCCCGATGCAACATGGCATAGTGTTAAGTAAAACACAGTGTCCTATTTCTAGTCAAGATCAGGACAAAACGAAATCGGTTCCATATGCTTCAGCAATTGGATCGATTATGTATGCCATGTTATGTACTAGGCCCGATGTTGCTTACACAGTAAGTGTTATGAGCAGATATCAATAGAATCCAGGAGAACCTCATTGGGTGGCTGTCAAGAACATTCTCAAGTACCTAAGAAGAACAAAAGACATGTTCTTGGTCTTTGGAGGATCTGAGGATGAAATTAGTGTCACCGGATATTCTAATGCTAGTTTCCAGACCGACAGAGATGATTTTAGATCACAGTCTGGGTACGTCTTTACTCCCAAACGGAGGCGCGATCTCTTGGAAGAGCTCGAAGCAGGACACGATTGCAGATTCAACTACAGAGGCAGAGTACATTGCAGCATCTGATGCAGCAAAGGAAGTTGTCTGGCTGAGGAATTTTCTATTGGATCTTAGAGTGGTTGCCAGTATCTCTCGACCTATTGATATATTCTGTGACAACTCTGGAGCCGTGGCACAAGCAAAGGAACCCAGAGAACATCACAAGTCAAGACACGTGCTCAGAAAATATCACCTCATCCGAGAGATCATTGGAAGAGAAGATGTAAGAATATGCAAAATTCCAACAGACGACAATGTCGCAGATCCGCTGACAAAGCCGCTAGCAAGGGTGAAGCATGAGGCTCATGCATGTTCCATTGGGATGTAGTACCTGGACGCCAGTAGCTAGTTTTAGTTTATTAATTATTACTATAGTTTAAATTTGAACAATAAATCATACAAAATTTTATTTCACAGTGTGATAGAAATAAATGGAGGTTTTAAATTCTTGATTGTTTTACAATTAACTATTTTTCGCATATTTAATATATCCACGATTTGTGCAAAGTTTTTGCAAGAAATCTAAATTTCCGTAGCTACTTATTGAAATGGGAATTTCAATAGGGAGATTAATGCTATTTTAAATGTTTGATGATTTATCCAAAGTAAAGAATAAAAGCACAAGTGATGTGACCAAACATTTATAGATACTCATCAGAGTGTTTGAGTATTGGAAGTGACCAGTTTCAAGTCTGCTTCATGGAGCCCCAGTCATAAGCATCGACTTGATGATAGGTTGTCCTTAGACCTGAGATATTTGGCTTGGGAATATAAGGACTACTGTACTCTTAGCGCGTTCTAACGCTGCACCGTAATAGGGCGGCCATACGTAACGTGAAGCAGCGGAAGCCGTGGATCCAAATGCAAGTAGTCAAGAAGGGATTTGCACCTCTTTACAAAAGAGAGATATTTTCGGGCCCCTTGATGATTAAGATTGGCAGAAAACGCGTGGCCACGCTCGGATAGAATAACAGGTGTTATTTAGTAATATCCGTTACTGCAGGCAATCGAAATCAGAGTCAAGAAATACTTGAATTAGAGAAATGAATCCTCCACTCCATGTCTCAAATTCACTTTAGAAATATCGTGTGCAAAATGAATGAACCTGTGTACAAATTCAAGCGTGAATTGTATCTCTGGATATAAGAGATCTTATAACCTGGTTAACCTAAGTGTCTGGCTAGGGACCTCCTTAGGCTAATGGTAACAGTACAGTTACATGTCTGACACAAGTGGGAGTCTGTTAGGATTATGTGCAAGACATTAACAGGGATTACCATGTCCAATGTTATAAGACAATGGTGGGTCACACTGCTACACACCCGATTCGAGATCATTTGGATTTTATGTGTGTGAGAAATAATTAATTGGTTTTAATTATTAAAAGGAGAGAAAGAATAAATAATTAATTAAATTATTTAATATAACTATTTATTAAATATAATTATTGATTAATCAGTTTGATTAATTAAGGATAATTATTAGAGGAGTTATATTTGGTTACGAACACTGCCTTATTTACCTTTATAAATAAAGGCTTAACCTGAATAATCAGTTGCTTGATAACCAAGAAAAATATATCTCTCTCTCTCTCTCTCTCTCCAGCGCCGGCCTAACACACACAACCGGAGTTGTTTTTCTGATCAATCCACGGCGGTCTAGCAGCCAATCTCACGGTGGTGCCAGTAGCGGTGTACTCCCCATTCACATTCCGGAGGTTTTTATCGCATAAGGTAAACCATCAGATCAACCCTTAATTGTATCTGTAGAAAAGTTTAGGATGGATCGGTTTTGGGAATTGTTTTTGTTATCCGCTGCGCGTTAATCGCTCCTACGATTCCTAACACCCTTCTTCCCATATTAACTCTGATCTTTTTGTAAACATTTTGAGCATCTTGAAACTTCCTAATCTTTAATTCTCTGTTAAGAATATCTTGATGTAAAAAGTTCCTTTCCTTTTGAAAGAATTCCTTCACAGAGACAACATTACTCATTTCATGTTTGATCTTTCTTAATTCATTCACCTTCTCTTTTAAGTGTTTTTCAACTTTAATCATCTTCTCTTTTGAAGATTTTTCAAGATTGACAAACTTGTTTTGAGCTTCTGTGAACATCTGAAAGGATCTTGTCTTTTCTTCTATGAGAAATGATACTTCTTTCTATAGAAGGGAAATTTCTTTTTAAGCTCTTTTCTTTCAGAGTAAAATATGTCAAAACTTTCACTTATCTCTTTAAAGAGGTCTGATGATGTAAGAGAGTAAGTGGATACCTCAGAGGTGGCTATATTAGAAGCATCATCATCAACTTTGGCCATTCCACAGAAGATCTCATCTTCTGTATCTGAATCTTCCCAAGCAAGAAGACCTCTCTGTGATTCGTCCTTAGAGGATTCATCAGTGGCCAAGTCACTTGTCTGAGCCACCAGAGACTTTTGAGTGTAATACTCTGCTTTCCTCTTCAAATAAGCAACATCTCTAGGCCCTCTCTGGGAAGTCTTAGGAGCTTTATGTTGGGAACCGTAGGCACTAACGGTGCGCAGCGGATAACAAAAAAAAAACGATTCCCAATAACGGACCCAACTTAAACCTTATCAGATACAATCAAAGCGGGGTTTGATGGTTTACCTTTATGCGATTAGTTTTCCGGAAGGCGAGCAGGGGGTACACCGCTACTGACACCACGTGAAGGTTGCTAGACCACCGGATTGACGGAAAACCGATCGTTGTGTGAGAGAAGAGAGTCGACGGATTTAGAGTGAGAGAGAGCGAGAGGTTTCGTAGGATTAATCACGTTATAAAGCCTAACCTTTTATTTAGGTTAGATAAACAGTGATTTAATCAATTAAAATTCCTTTTATAATTATCCTTTTATCATTCTTAATTAATTCAATTAATCATTAATTAATTACTGATTGTTTAAAACTAATAAATAATTATTAATTATAATTATATTATTTCCCTCTCTCATTTATGTCTTTCACAAAATTCTCAATTATAGCCTTTTCGCAGCGTTGTCACTTCTACTGTTGTCTTATAACGTTGGACACGGTAACCCTGTTAATGTCTCGCACACAATCCTAACATACTCCCACTTGTGCTAGACATGTAACTGTGCTGTTACCATTAGCCTAAGGAGGTCCCTAGCCAGACACTTAGGTTAACCAGGTTATAAGATCTCTTATATCCAGAGATACAATTCGCTCTTGAATTTGTACACAGGTTCATTCCTTTTGCACACGATATTTCTAAAGTGATTTTAAGACATGGAGTGGAGGATTCATTTCTTAAAATCAAGTATTTCTTGACTCTGATTTCGATTGCCTGTAGTAACGGATATTACTAAATAACACCTGTTATTCTATCCGAGCGTGGCCACGCGTTTTCTGCCAATCTTAATCGTCAAGGGGCCCGGAAATATCTCTCTTTTGAAAGAGGTGCAAATCCCTTCTTGACTACTTGCATTTGGATCCACGGCTTCCGCTGCATCTAGTCACGTCCCGTATGGTCGCCCTGTTACGGTGCAGCGTTAGGACGTGCTAAGAGTACAGCAGTCCTCATGTTCCCAAACCAAGTATCTCAGGTCTAAGGACAACCTATCAAGTCAATGTTTATGACTGAGGCTCCATGAAGCAGACTTGATTACTGGTCACTTCCAATACCCAAACACTCTGATGAGTATCTATAAATACTTGGTCACATCACTTGTGTTTTTATTCTCTACTTCGAATAAATCATCAAGTATTTATAATAGCGTAAAATTCCCTATTGAAATTCCCATTTCAATAAGTGGCTACGGAAATTTAGATTTCATACAAAACTTTGTAAAATCATGGATACGTTAAATATGCGAAAAATAGTTAATTTAGAACAATCATGAATTAAAACCTCCATTTATTTTATCACACTGAAAAATTTACATGATTTAAATTGTTCAAAATTAAACTATAATAATTAATAAACTAAAAACTAGCTACTGGCTTCCAGGTACTGCATCCTTACGGAATTTGCATGCGCTTCATACTTCACCCTTGCTAGTGGCTATGTCAGCGGATCTGCGACATTTTCTTCTGTTGGAATCTTGCATATTCTCACATCTCCTCTTCCAATGATCTCTCGGATAAGGTGATATTTTTTGAGTACGTGTCTTGACTTGTGATGCTCTCTAGGTTCCTTTGCTTGCGCTACAGCTCTCGAGTTATCACAGAATATATCAATCGGTCTAGAGACACTGGCAACCACTCTGAGATCCACAGAAAATTCCTTAGCCAGACAGCTTCCTTTGCCGCATCAGATGCTGCAATGTACTCTGCTTCTGTAGTTGAATCTGCAATTGTGTCCTGCTTTGAACTCTTCCACGAGATCGCGCCTCCGTTTAGAGTAAAGACGTACCCCGACTGTGATCTAAAATCATCTCTGTCGGTCTGGAAACTAGCATCAGAGTATCCTTTGACACTGATTTCATCCTCAGATCCTCCAAAGACCAAGAACATGTCTTTCGTTCTTCTCAGATACTTGAGAATGTTCTTGACAGCCACCCAGTGAGGTTCTCCTGGATTCTGTTGATATCTGCTCGTAACACTTACTGAGTAAGCAACATCGGGCCTGGTACATAACATGGCGTACATAATCGATCCAATTGCTGAAGCATATGGAACCGATTTCATTCTGTCCTGATCTTGACTAGAAACAGGACATTGTGATTTACTTAACACTATGCCATGTTGCATCGGGATAAATCCTTTCTTGGATTCATCCATCCTGAATCTCTTTAGGATTTTATCAATGTATGTACTTTGGCTAAGTCCGATAAGCCGCTTGGATCTGTTTCTGTAGATCTTTATGCCAAGTATATAAGCGGCTTCTCCAAGGTCTTTCATCTGGAAACATTTGCTTAACCAATTCTTTACACTCTGTAAAGTTGGAACATCGTTTCCTATGAGTACAAGACCATGAAGGTAACTACGCTCCCACTGAACTTAGTGTAGACACACGGCTCGAACTCACTTTTGCTGAAACCAAATTCTTTGATTCGCTCATCAAAATGTAAGTTCCAGCTTCGAGATGCTTGCTTTAATCCATAAATGGATTTTAGCAGTTTACACACCTTATTAGGATTCTTAGGATCTTTAAACCCCTCTGGTTGTTCCATATAGACGTCTTCTGTTAACTTTCCGTTCAGAAAGGCTGTCTTGACGTCCATTTGCCAGATCTCGTAGTTAAAGTACGCTGAAATGGCCATAAGAATCCTAATTGACTTTAGCATGGCCACTGGCGAAAAGGTTTCATCATAGTCGATACCATGAGTTTGCGTGAATCCTTTTGCGACCAGTCTGGCCTTGAAAGTGTGTACATTCCCATCCATGTCGGTTTTCTTCTTGAAAACCCATTTGCGCCCAACAGCTCTACAATGTTGTGGCAAATCAGTCAACTCCCAAACTTGGTTGTCGTACATGGATTGCATCTCGGCCTTCATGGCTTCCTGCCATTGTTCAGATTCATTGCCTGACACAGCTTCTCCATAGGATGTTGGTTCATTCAAGTCTCCGCTGTCCTGAGAGACTAGAAACCCAAGATACCTATCTGGTTCTTGTCTCACCCTACTGGATCTGCGAAGGTCCTGTGTTTGCACTTCCTCAATCGGTTCTGATTGAGGTTCAACATTCTCATGTTGAATTTTTGGCTCAACAATTGGTGTGGTGTTTTCTTCGTCTACTACCTATAGATCTACATCCTTTCTGGTGTTCCCAGAACTGAGAAACTTTTCTTCCAGAAATTTTCCGTTTCGAGCAACAAAAACTTTTTTCTCTTCAGGGTTGTAGAAATAATATCCCACGGTGGTCCTGGGATATCCAACGAAGAAATACTTGTCGGATTTGGGTTTGAGTTTTTCTGAGGTGGGTCGTTTGACGTAAACCTCACAACCCCAAATTCTTAGAAAAGATATGTTGGGTTTCTTACCCTTCCATAATTCATATAGAGTCTTTTCTACCGACTTTGTTGGCGCTCTGTTCAGTATGTGTGCTGCTGTTTCGAGCGCATGTCCTTGGAATGACATTGGCAGCGTAGAGTGACACATCATCGTTCGTACCATATCAAGTAAAGTACGATTTCTCCTTTCTGACACACCATTCATCTGAGGTGTATACGGAGGTGTGAGTTGGGATACAATCCCACACTCCATCAGATGATTGTCAAACTCGTCACTAAGATATTCGCCTCCGCGATCCGACCGTAAAAACTTGATCTTTCTGCCAAGTTGATTCTGTACTTCATTCTGAAATTCTCTGAATCTTTCAAAGCTTTCAGATTTATGTCTCATAAGATAGACATAACCATACCTACTGAAATCGTCAGTAAAGGTAATGAAGTACCGGTATCCTCTTCTTGCCACATGACTAAAAGGTCCACACACATCTGTGTGGATTATTTCTAACAAGTCAGTAGCCCTTTCATTTTCTTTGTTGAAAGGTTGCTTTGTCATTTTGCCAGATAAACAAGACTCGCAATTATCAAAAGGTTTATAATTGAAAGTTCCAAGAAAACCTCCTTTTAGGAGTAGTTCAACGCGTTTCTTGTTTATGTGGCCTAAACGACATTGCCAGAGGTAAGTTTGATCCTCGATATCTTTGGATCGTTTACTTATATGATAGATTTCACTACTGTTGTCTTGTAGATTTACTGTATATAGACCATTCACAGGTGTTGCTTTAAAATAGAAGATATTATTTTTAAAGACAGAAATCATTTTATAATCGTATTTATAATAAAATCCTTGGTCTAATAACAAATCAAAAGACAAAACATTCTTAATCATATTTGGAATATAATAACAATTATTCAGTTCCAAAACTAGACCCGAGGGTAAACTAAGACTATAAGATCCTACGGCTTCAGCAATCAGCGGAGTGCCTTCGCCAACTCGTAGGTTCGAACGGTCCTTCCTCAAAGTCTTTCTTCTAGTGAATCCCTGTAAATGATTACAAATGTGGTTACTACTGCCTGTATCAATTACCCATGATTCATAAGAAGTGATTAAGCAATCTATCATAAAGATACCTGGAGCATCGGGTAAACCGATCTCTATCTGGTCGATATTCATCGAGTGCTCGCAAATATCCTCCCTGCCGCATTCTGGGCAACTTAAATCTCCCAGCTCATCAATCACATCAGTATCCATGAGATCAGCAGGTTCCGGTACTGGCTCTAGACTGGCCAGAATATCTTCATGAACTTTATCCACGTCTTTCTTTGGTTCCCTCATATTGGCACTAGTTGTGTCTTGAATCTCTTTCGTGAGGGAAAACCACATGAGGTACACTAACTCTTCCTGAGTCATCTTGAACCCCAAACGCGATAAACATTTAAAGAGCCTTCTCATTTCAATAAGATGGTCTTTAACTGACTGACCCTTTTCAGCTTCAGTGAAAAAATCTCTTGCATGATCAGAAGTTTACATGTGTGCTTATAGAGACCTAACTGGTTCTCTATATCTTTCACAACCTGGTGACATGATTTAACTCTTAAATCTCCCGTGAACTCGGGTGATGTTGAGAAAATCAGAATGGACATTACATCCGATTCATCTGCCAAATATTTAAAGTACTGAGTAAAATCCCTCTCGGGAGAATTACTCTCTAGTCGTGAAATAGGTTTTTCCAGAACATACAGCTTACCCTGTGCACGCAAGACATTGTCAAGGTGCATTTTCCAGACTGGAAAATTTTGGCCTGTAAGCTTCCATTTACAGTTGATGAGTCTTAGGGATTCCTCAGGGGTATAAAACGGAATTACAGATTTCGACATCTACAAATTAAGAGCAAATTCCAATTTTAGTTTATAATTACAAAATTCTAATAAATTATTACCCTTAAAATAAATTTATTAGACTAGAATCCATATTTCACATGTGTCGGGAAGCATGTGATCATGTCAAACCGACTCATGCGATTTATGGTAGGTAAAACTATACCAATCGCATTTTAATACGACTTCTAGATCGTCGGGGCATCGGATATATAATCCGTGCATATTTAGTCCCTCTAGTGCATTTTGGCCTGGTACCACCCAGTGAATAAATAATTACCAAAATAGACTGCACCACCCGGGACCTAGACAAACCCTGGCCGGTACCACCCGGAGATAATTCGCAGAGTTTTATCACCCTCCAGTTTCGGTTTGAACACGGGCGTTCATAGTGTGTGCACTTACAACGCCCTATGTACCTTACACCGGAGGTGCTCCTAAAGTGGGTTGCACTTACTAATCTATGATTTTAACAGGGGTCATAAATGCCAGTTTTCAAAAAACTTTGGATCCAAACACAAACTGTATTTGTATCCAATTTTACTTTTAATTTTTAAAAACGTTTATATTTAAAAATTACGTAACTAAAACAACCACGCAATTTATATAACTGATAAATATAAACAACCACGCATTTAAAACATGTCATAGTCAAAACCCTTAACTATTGTCGTTTCGTGAGCCAACACAAAACGATGGTCTTTATTCCTAAGGGACAAGTCTTCTCGGCGCTCCCACTGGCTCCAAGCTCCATGGTTATCTCCTTGGCTCCGTCTTCGGGTCTTGATGTTATTTACAGAAGTATTACAATTTTAACAGCGGGTTGTAAATGGCACGCAGGCCTCCCGTAACCAAATAGAATAAAAATATTCAAAATTAAATGCACAACCATGGGTCTAAGGGTTTGACTATGATAACAAAATAAATCTTATCTATACTTTATTTTGATTTAGCTAACAAATGATTAATTTAATAAGACAGATTTCTTAAGGTTTCAAACCTATCTGATCTAAATCCCAATCAAGCGAAACTTAATCATATTAATCTCGAACCGAAAAAATAGCAACCAACAACTGTCAGTTACCGATCGCAATGTCAGGCTTTTGCTCGCGGCGCAAAACCTCCGCTCGCGGCGCGACGACAGCAGTTCAAAGGCCACCGTCGCCGCCCTCCTTTTGACTGGAAACCTAGAAACGGCAGTGGCCGATACCCCTTTGCGGCGGTTATCGACCACCGCCACTACCACATTCATCGTCGGCGACGGCAGTAGCTTGACGCCACCACCATCGCCGTGGTCGGCGGTCACCAAACAAAAACCATCGCCGCCACCACCACAAACGTTGGTGTGGCGGCCGACTGATTGATTATCGATGGGAGCACGACGGCAGCAGTAGCTTGACGCCACCACCACCGCCGCCTCCCGGCGAAACCAAAAACACCATCGCCTTTACGACGACAGCGGCCTGTGGCCACCATCGCCGCTCGGCGATTAACAGTGACAGCATCAACGCCATCCCCACCCTTGCCGCAATCGGCTTGGGTGGTGTGATCCGATCAACACCGCCGCCGTCACTGGTGGTTTAATTGATCGCCACCACCACCACCACAAACGGTGGGGTGGCGGCTGTCCTTGGCCATACTCGACGCCGGTAAACGAATCAATTACCACCGCCACCACGAACGGTGGTGTGGTGGTTTGTTTCTTGCCGCAGTAGCATCGCCACCACACGGCTGTGTGGTGGTTGCAAATCACAACAGCTGCCGCTACCACCATCTGGTGGTGCGGTGGGCTTCGGGTCTGGCAGCCGGCGGCCACCACCAACTGTGGTGAGCCGTCGGTGGTTTTGCGGTGGCACGGTGGTTGGTTCGGTCGGCTAACTGCTGCCGTTCCACCATCGGTTTCCGATTCGTTAGGTTTCTTTTAGAAAAATTCAATTTTTACACAACTTCGAAATATAAAAATCAAATTTTAAACCTATTTATCAAATAGTAAAACCTGATCTGTAGGTTTAAGAAGTGGCTCTGATACCACTGTTGGGAACCGTAGGCACTAACGGTGCGCAGCGGATAACAAAAAAAACGATTCCCAATAACGGACCCAACTTAAACCTTATCAGATACAATCAAAGCGGGGTTTGATGATTTACCTTTATGCGATTAGTTTTCCGGAAGGCGAGCAGGGGGTACACCGCTACTGACACCACGTGAGAGGGTTGCTAGACCACCGTGACTGATCGGAAAAACCGATCGTTGTGTGAGAGAGAGAGAGAGGTCGACGGATTTAGAGAGAGAGAGAGAGAGAGAGAGAGGTTTTTCGTAGGATTAATCAACTGATTATCAAAGCCTTTAACCTTTCATTTATAGGCTTAGATAAGGCAGTGATTTAATCTAATTAAAATTCCTTTTATAATTATCCTTTTAATCAATTCCTTAATTAATTAATTAATCAATTAATTAATTTACTGATTGATTAAAACTAATAAATAATTATTAACTTATAATTATTTACTTCCTTCTTCTCATTTATCTCTTTCACACAAATTCTCAATTAGGCTGCAGTGGTGTGACCTACTAGTGTCTTATAACGTTGGACACGGTAACCCTGTTAATGTCTCGCACACAATCCTAACACTTTAGACCATCAATTTGCTGCAAAATGACCTGGTTTTCCACATTTATAGCATCCCTCTTTGGCTTCATCTTTCTTCTGACCATCACTTCTTTGAGTGATCTTCTTTTCTTCTTCTCTCCTCTCTTCATCATCCCTTTTGATGTTTTCCTCTCTTTTGCTGCCTTCTCTGACATTCCCTCTCTCTGCTCCTCTATACTCTCTGCGAACACCTCCCCTTCGGTATTCTTTGGTCATGAGTGCCAGAGCTTAGACTAGATCTTTCATAGAAGTCTCATCCTCAGAGCTTCCCTCACTCTTTGCCACAAGAACCTTCTTTTTTTTTCTTCTTTTCTTTTTCTTCTTTTTTCTCTTTCTTCTTCTTCTCTGAACCTTCTCCTACTACAAGGGCTAGAGGTCCTCCATAACTTCTCCTCATCTGCATAACTTGATTCTCCTTACCTTTCAAAGATCCAAACACATTAGCCAGAGACCATCCTTCTAGATCTAAAGTGGTTCTCATGGACATTGTGAGATGTATCCACTTTGGTCCCAGACTTCCAAGAAACACATAGTTGTTATCCTCTAGGGATCTCACTATTCCGTATCTCTTGCAATTACTGATTAGAGTGTTGAACCTAGAGTAGGTGTCAGACAGAGATTCCCCCTCAAGAGCTTTGAAAGTATGATATTCATTTATATAGAACGCTCTATTGTTCTTCAGTGTTTTCCTTCCCCCTTCAATCTGCCTCTCCAATTCTGCCCAAATATCTTTTGACAGATAGCAGTGATCTACACTCTTGAAGATTTCATGGGGAATAGCCATGATCAGAAGTCTTTTGCCCTTGTGACTGAGATCAACCAGAATTTTTGTCCTCTTCACTCCAGTTTGTGACTTCTTTTGGTTCTAGATGCTCTGGAATCTCTGGGGTTGTTTCAATTGCAGGAACCCTTGGAATCTGGTTCATTGGAACATATGGAGGATTTTAGAGAATTTTACATATTCTTGGATGGATCCTCACCTTCTATTGAGGGTATTCCTCACTGATTAATGTGGGAGGCTTGGATTGTGATCCAGTGCTCATGAAGGCAATCACAGTATTTGCCATTGCAAAGAAAAATAAAGTAAAGATCAAACGAAACAGGAAGAATAAAGCGCTCTGTATGAAATCAAGCAAATCAATACCAGGAACAGGAATAATTTGAATTAAGATTCAAATCCTGCTCTGATACCAATTGTTGGATCGATTTAATCCCAGACACTAGTATTGAAAGAATTAATCTAGCTCTTAGTTTAACAAGAGTAAAATGCAGCGGAATCAAATAAAGAGCAGATCAATCATGTACATTTAAGTATTCATACAGATGAAGAAGAAGATTGCTTCCAAAGATGTTTGATTCAGTATAAGAACAATGAATACAAACTTGACAATAATAACAATGGAACAGTGAAAGTTTTTTCTCATTCAGTACAAAATACAAAGGAGGAACTACATATTTATACTAGTCCCTAACCGACTAAGTGACGCCTTTCCACATGGACCAATCCCAGCCTTGAAAGAAGGTCGGTGAGTAACCAACTGCACGTGCCAGGCATGTAACCGGGAAGATCCTTGTAGAAAGTCTAAAGTCATCTTTCACAGAGGTTGAAGTTGCAGAGCCTCTGTCATCACTTCCAGAGGCTTTGTGTCTCTGGACTTGTAATGATCTGCTACCTCTTATGAACCTCTAAAGAAACTGCTTAGCATAACTTTGATGTCATTTTTCATACTTCATTACATCTTCATCTTCTCACTCGCCACGTATTCCCGACAAAAAAGAGATCGCTCAAGAAACTTCTCAGTGATCTGATTCACGGACTCCGTGGTCTGCTTCATCAAAAGGAACTCACTAGTGAGTCTCTCCACCTCCATCTGCGGCTCGAACTCCGCCCGAAACAGCTCAGTAAATTCTTCCCAAGTCATAGCGGCAACCTGCTCAGTAGTCCTGGAGTTGGTGATCATGTTCCACCAGTCCTTCGCCGATCCCCTTAGCAGATTTCATGCAAACCTGACTTTCGCCTCAGCCGGGCAAAAGCTAGTGAGGAACGCGCCCTCCACCTCAGATACCCACCTGGAAGAAATGATAGGATCTTTCTCCCCCTCGAACTTTGGCGGCTGACACGCCGAGAAGTCCTTGTAGCTCACCGTTCTGGTGTGACCAGATTCGGAGCTTCCCACCTCGTTTCTCCGCCCTGCCGTTGCAGCCTCCACTTGTTGTGTGACCACTTGGGTCAGCTCCCGCTTCATTTGCTCGAAGAGCCCTAGCAGTACATCATGGAGCACTTCTCCCACCTCAGCTTCTATGATTCCTCTTAGGTCAGGGTTTTCCCGATCCTCCTCACTCGATGGTTGACCATTGCTTCTACGAGTAGTAACCATACTGATACACGAATAACATCCCTTAGAATAGTTTACTCCACCGACTAGGTCCTACCATGCTTCTCTCTCCCAACCCTTCACAGTTATATCTAATACGTCCTATCCTAGCATGCTACTAACCCATCCCAACCTTAGTTGTTTCATAGATCCCCTCAATAACTTAGCCAAGTTCCAACATGTACAATGTAATTGTAATGATATGGGCCCTTATATCATTATAATTACACCCTACATGTCTAGGCTCTACGTCATCACAAAAGGTTCCAATCCCCAATTTCGGTTAAAACCAAATGATAATTTCATACACACAAGGTAACTCCCTATTTAGTATCATATAGTAGTTACGCCACATCAATCAATCACACATAGTGCTCATGTATATCACATAATTATAGTATAGATAACATAGCATTAATAATATTCACCACATGTATAATTTCTTAACATGTTAACACAAATATCAACATAGCATGTTATCCCAAATCAACCATAACAATATACAACTTATGTGATATAACAAGTGTGCTCACCCGACTTGTTGCTCCGATCCATGGCTCAGCTCATACCCCTTTCTCTTAGAGATCAAAGTCTAAGGTTACTTGTTTTGAAAACACTAGCTCTTGGGTTTAAGTTCAAGCACTCATCATGCGTGAATGCATGAATCCCTTAAACCAAGGCTCTTATACCAATTGTAACAACTCAAATCAAATTGACAACATTTAACGGAAATCTTTAACAAAATCCAACCAAAGTAACCTTGACAGCGGAAGTATTGTAAAATGCTAAAGTTTTAAAATTCATTATGTTTTAAATAAAATCCTACCTTTAAATCAAAGAAACTCCTCAACGAGGTCCAATCAAAACTAAATAACCAATTTCAACCAAACAAAATGTTGGTCCCAATGAGGGGACCTTCAAGTAAGGATAGTGTTTGGGATTATAGAAGGGGGGGTTGAATATAATCACACAAAATTTCACGTTTAAATTCTTTGTTATATTAACAATATGAATTTACAGATTGTTGCGGAAATACACTAGTACAAAAATTCACATTTGCCACGGTTAAAAACCGTGGCCATAGGCCTTTAGTCACGATTTTTCATTTTTATCAAAGCGTAGCCTATTCTCCCGTGACCATTGATACCCTTTTGGTCACGCTTGAAACGTGTCACCAAATGAAATGAAAAACCATAGCTAAGTTTGAAAATCGTAGCTATAGACATATCCAACTTTTATGGTATTGGAGCATTTTACCTAAAACCGTGGCCATAAAGTACCTTTTGCCACACAAACTCACATTAAACGTAGCATTTAGTTATCTTTTGGTCACACAATATAAAAAAAAGCATGACAACAAACTATCTATAGCCACATAATTTTTTTTAATGTAGCCGATGATCGCTCTATAATCATGTATATTTTTTTGACGTGGCCAAGGCTCGAACTTGAGACCTCATCTTTGATAAGGAATGGACCAACCACTAGGACAATATTAATTTTGTTAAAATTATCTCATTAAATATTAAAAACCATGGGCAAATTCATGACATATAGTTACACTTAATTTTTAGAAACGTGGCTATATGTATCTTTTTGGTCACACACATAATAAACAATGGCTAATTCAAGACATATAGTTACACTTATATTTTTGAAGTGTGAGTATTAAATGCCTTTTGGTCATGCGAAATATTAAAAATCATGACGTTTAACTATTTATTAGTCACTGTTTTGGTAAAAAATTACACAATTTAATATCGTAAGATGTTGTGAGGCGAATCCGTCGAGAGAAAGAAATTTAGTTCGATAAAACGTGCGATGAAATAAATGACAAGACAATTTGATGACGCAGGAAAAACCTCGAGGTCGAGGAAAAAACCTGCGGCCGACTAAAAGGGTATAGTCGACGTTGCACTAAGTATCACCAATAAGGGGTGATGTCCTCGAGAGTTACAGTATAGATCGTGCGATTACAAGGAAACAGGATGTAAATTACAAAGAGTAATATCAATATTGTAGAGAGATTTTTCTAGCTTCAATGTAATCAGATATCTTCAAATGATGTCTTTGAACTCCTTTTATAGCTGATCAGAGTGTAACGGTCGTCCATAATTGTGTGTTAAATGCAACGGTCATAACCGAAGCTTAATTCTCGCACGTAACGGTTGAAGCTTTATGAGGAGCATATCTTGGTCTTTAACGGTCATTTGTTCTTCAATGTTTGTTGTTTACCTGTTACAAATGATTAATCTCAAGACATATTCAACTGTTAGTATTATATCGTGCGATATCGTATGTATTGTCGTACGATATAGTATAAAGATCGTTCGACAATTGACTGTTATCGTTCGAAGGTATATTTGTTCTTTCTCAGGACCTTATCTTAATACAGGATTATCATCCTGAAAGATATCTTAAGATTTTAAGTCGGTCGTCGTGCGTCGTGCGATTTTTCACCCAAACAGTTTGCCCCCGAGATTTAGAAAAAATTTTGTTCTAAATATTTCTGAATCTCTTATCTGCAAAAGCTGATCGTTAGTTATGCTTGAAGAATAATCAATTGTAAGCAAATGAATTTCATTTAAATCAAATCGAATATGAAACGGTTTTAGTGACGTCGTCGTGATGACGCGTTTACGACAGCTGTCGTCTCAACGGTTATGACTGAATGCGTGTCGTTGTACGATTGGACCTGCAATACTTGGAGAGAAATTCAGTTGCCATATAATAGATAATTTTAATTTGAATTAGATACATATCTTAATTTGTTAGAGCAATCGTTTCCCAAAATCAGTCCTCTATTTTCGGCAAGGATTTGAGCGACGATTATTTATAAGGTACCCTCTTCTTCTTGCTTTTTCATGCGTTTAAAGTCTATAGCCGAAAAGAACCCTAAGAATTTCGACTTGCTTCGTTTCAATCGTCTTAGCAATAGTTTGAATAGGTTAGAAGTTGTTGAATCAATGGAAGTTAAGAGTAGTATCAAAGATTCTTTAGAGGTTGCGGCCCTTAGGAGTTTAGCAGGATTGCCTGATAGTGCGATTCTGAAGGTAGCAGATGAGATTAGACCAGCGGATGCGCCAGCGGGGTTTTTTGCTTTGTTTGAATACCCGTTTAAGATAGGTTTTAGATGGCCTTACAGTCCTCTTTCACGTGCTTTCATGAGTCGCTTCGATCTTTCTCCTGGTCAACTAATGCCCCAATTCTGGAGGGTGATTAATGTCATCGAACGTGTGACGAAGGACTGGGGTCGTCCTGCATTCTCGGTCGACGACCTTCTTACAGCATATACCGTGAAATCGACGGATTATGATCGGTATGGTTTGTTTCCAAAGGGTAGAGGGGATTCTATGTTAGTACACGGCACTCAGGTACACGATCGTGGGTGGAAGTCCCGATATGTGTTTGTACGATCATCCTCAGTCCTGGAGGAGGGTGGATGGGTTGCGCCGGAATGGAATTCGTTAGGTATAGGTGTTTCTTTTGATGATGTCTTTTTTACGATCTTTTGATTTGCTTATCTAATGTTGGATTACCTTTTGCAGAGATTGATTTCATGTTCGAGCCTACTGAGGAGTCAAAAGCCGCAGTCGAACGATTCTTATCGTACAGCATTAGCGAACGCTTTTACTCTACCCAAAAGGCTAAAGAGATAGTGGTAGAGTGTGAAGAAGAAGCTACTCAAGTTGATCCCGAAGTTCAAGTGATCTCAGAAGAAGAGATGGAAGGTATATCGTACGTTTTATGTCGTACGATAATTCTTTATTACTTGCTTCTCATATATCTTATTTTTATAGGATCGTCGAAGAAACCGTCGAGGAGGGCTGAACAGTTGGAAGCTGCTAGGAGGGCAGCTTTGAAGAAGAAGGAGATGGCTGGAGGTGAGCCCCCAGCGAAACGTACGAGGTCTACGTCTGAGACCACTAATCCATCGCATGAAGCTAAGCAAAAGGCAGATGATGCGATTAGTGTTTCGCCGATCAGATCTGCTCCTCCTGAAGATCAGTCGAAGGGAATCAAAGCAACGAAGACTCCTGCTAAGGCGCCAAAGAAGACGTCGTTCGACGTTGGTTCATCCTCGATGAGCATAACTCTGCCCAAGGGTTTTCTGGAAGGGGATGTCGTGAGGAAAGAGGACATCTTCCCAGCCATCGAGCAATTTCTCCTTCCTTCGCAAAAGGAGCAATTTTCCAAATTGAGGTTCGAGGAAATTGACGCTGCTGCTGTGGGCCTCTCTTTTTTGGTAAGTCTTTTTTCTGTCGTATGATTTATTTTTAGATATCGTACGATTTTAATTGACCTTCTTTGTTTTCCAGGGCTTTCAGGCTAGCCTCGGTCTTCATTCTCGGATGGAGACCATAAAGAACGATATGAAAGCCAAGATGGCCAGCGAGAGGGCTGCTGTAAAGGAAGCCGACAAAGCCAAGGAGAAGGTTTTTAAACTTGCGTCTGATCTGGAGGCAAAGCAGGTCAAGATCGATGACCTGGAGTTGAAACTCGAGGAGTCTGAGCGTATGAGGGAAGAGCAACGATCCCGGATGAAGATCATTCTTGATCGTGCGTCCAAGTTGGAGGAAGAGCTGAAGGCTATTCGACTGGAGAAGGCAACGCGGGAGGAGGCCTTATCGTCTGAAATCCAAGATCTGAAGGATGAGGCAGCGCTAATAAGGGTTGTAGCTCGTGCAGCCCTTATGCGTCGTGTGATAGCTGGAACTCTCACCGTTGGGATTGCCAAGGAAGAGGTGGAGGCATTCCGCGAGCTTATGGGATCTGAAGATCTTCTGGATGCTGACGATCTTAAAGACTTGGACGAGGAAGTCGGAGAGAAGCCTGTCGAGGTTGCTGCCGTTGGGGAGGAGACTCAAGATGAAATGGTCTCTGGATCCACTCCAGCGATCTTGACTACTGAAGAGGTTCCTCCTAAGATCGTGGGATCTACAGACGCTGTTGAAGGATCGGGCGATGATACTGGAGTTGTAGGATCTGATGCCCCTGTTAGTACTTAGTTTTATTTTGTAATCGTACGATTTTTCTTTTTGTTAAGTACTTTTTATTTTGTTTAAGTACTTTTGGAATGAATGATTTCAATTTATCGTACACGTCAACTTGTGTTTTTAGAACTCAGTTCTTTTTTAGAAACGTTTCTTTATTCTGTATCGTGCGACTGGCGTTTTATCTTGCGCGCGTGCGTATTATGATCGTGCGTTATAAGCTTAGGTTATTCATGCGATACTTGCGATATTCGTGCGATATATGCGATTATCGTGCGATACCTGCGATAAGAAAAGAATGGCTAAGGGGTGGCCGTTGGTTTGACCAACGGCGCTCCGACGCCCAAGTCAGTAATCGTTCGTAATAAAATAGTTAGTAAAAATGAAAAGGTTTAGAAGTAATACCTCTTAAGATGTATTGCATTCCAACTTCGTGGAATTTCTTTTCCTTCGATGTTTGTAAGCTTGTATGCACCATTTCCGATAATCTTAGAGATTATATAAGGTCCTTCCCATTTGATGGAAAGTTTTCCTGCATTTAGCTCTTGAGTATTCTGGAATACCTGTCGTAGGACGTAATCACCTACTTGGAAAATTTTTGCTTTAACTTTCCTGTTGAAATGTCGTTCGACCATGGCTTTTTGTAATGCCATTTTCTGGAATGCCTTTTCTCTAAGTTCTTCCAATGCATCTAGATCATAATATAGATTTATTACGTTTTGATCCATCGTACGATGCCTTGCTATTGGAAGTTGAGATTCAATCGGTAGTACTGCTTCACATCCATAAACAAGGGAGAAGGGCGTTTGTCCTGTTGAGGTCCTTGGAGTCGTACGATTTGCCCATAAGACTGAAGGTAATTCTTCGACCCACCTTCCCTTCGCTTCCTTTAGCCTTTTTCGAATCGAATTAATGATGACTTTGTTACTCGATTCTGCTAGACCGTTGGATTGAGGGTATCTAGGTGTCGAAGTAATTAACCTAATTCCTCGTTCATCACAGAACTTACGAGTTCTTTCGCTTATGAACTGTGAACCATTATCGCACATGATCTCCGATGGTACTCCAAACCTGTATATAATGTTGGTTTGGATAAAAGAAATAACTTCCTTATCTCTTACCTGAGAAAAAGCAGCAGCTTCGATCCATTTGGAAAAATAATCGGTGAGAACAAGCAAGTAAACTTTTTGTCCTGGAGCAGGAGGTAACTTTCCTACGATGTCCATCCCCCATCGCATGAATGGCCATGGGATTAAGACAGAATGTAGGGGTTCAGAAGGTAAGTGGGACATACCTGAATGTTTTTGGTAGGCGTCGCATTTTTGTACGTACCTCATAGCATCTTCTCGAAGAGTAGGCCAATAATAGCCTTGTCGTGAGATTCTATTTGCAAGACTTCGTCCTCCAGAATGGTTTCCACATTCTCCATCGTGCATTTCTTGTAAGATCTGATTCATATGCTTCTGACTTGTTATGCATCGTAGGATTAATCCAGATGTGGATTTGCGATATAGTTTTCCTTCGAAGATTGTATACCGCGAGGCCTTCACTTTGGTCTTTCTCGCTTCCATCTTGTCGTCGGGGAGTTTATCATACTTTAGATAATTCCATATATCGAGCGACCAGTTGTAGACTTCTTCGATCATTTGTACTTTTTCTTTTGCTTCGATGGAAGACATCGTAAGATGAATTATTGGAATATTCTCCAAAGTTGGCTCATTGAATGCGGATCCTAAATTAGCCAAAGCGTCAGCTTGAACGTTCAAATCTCTTGGGATTTGTTCTATCGAGAATTTTTCGAATCGTGCGATGCTTTCTTTAGCGATCTCGAGATATACCATCATTTTCGAATCTTTTGCTTGAAAATCACCGTTAATTTGATTCACCACTAGTAACGAGTCACTTCGTACGTGCAGACATCGTGCCCCCGAGTTATAAGCTATTTCCAATCCAGCAATTAAGGCTTCATATTCTGCTTCGTTGTTGGTAGCCTTGAATTCACATCGTATTGAGTACACCATGTTCCCCCCGTGTGATGATTTCAGGACAATTCCTAATCCCGATCCTCTGATGTTGGAGGATCCATCGACGTACAGAGTCCAAAGCTGATTGTCTTGAATCATCACATTGTTGATCTCATCGTGCGATGGTTGCTCTACTTCTGGACTGAATTCTGCCACGAAATCTGCCAACGCTTGAGATTTTATCGCCGTTCTGGGTTTGTACGTGAGATCAAATCCACTTAGGTAAATACTCCATTTGGCTAATCGACCCGTAAGTTCAGGCTTACGAAGTACGGTCTTGAGAGGATAATTGGTTACGACTATTATATGATGTGATTCGAAATAATGTCGTAACTTTTTAGCTGCTGTCACGAGACCTAAGAGCAATTTTTCCATCGATGTATATCTGGTCTCAGCATTTAGAAAGGATTTACTTATGTAGTAAATCGGATGTTGTTGCTGATCATCTTCTCGTACGAGGACTGCACTTACCGCATTGTTGCTAACGGCTAAGTATAATTGCAAGCTTTCGCCTTCAATCGGTTTTGTTAACAATGGAGGGGAGGCCATGTAGTGCTTCAAATCTTGCAATGCTTTTTCATGAGCCTCTGTCCAGCTGAAGCCTTGGTTTTTACGTAGTACATTGTAAAATATGTGGCATTTGTCAGATGATCGTGAGATGAATCTGTTTAATGCTGCCACTCGTCCAGTAAGCTTTTGTACTTCTTTCACGTTTCTTGGGGATTGTATCTCTTTGATGGCCTTGATCTGCTCTGGACTTGCTTCTATTCCTCGTTGAGTGACCATGTATCCGAGGAATTTTCCAGCACGTACTCCGAAGGAACATTTCGTAGGATTGAGTTTCATTTTGTATTGTCGTAAGATATCGAACGATTGTTTCAAATGATCAATGTGATCATGTGATCGTTCGGATTTTACCAGCATATCGTCGATGTATACTTCCATCGTTCGACCAAGATGTTCTTTAAACATCATGTTTACGAGTCGTTGGTACGTTGATCCTGCGTTCTTGAGGCCGAAGGGCATCACCTTGTAGCAGTATATCCCTTTATCCGTCATGAAGGTTGTCTTCTCTTGATCGTCTGTGTGCATCAGGATTTGATTGTATCCAGAATAAGCGTCCATGAATGTGAGTAATTCATGACCTGCCGTTGCATCGACCATCGCATCGATGTGAGGTAGTGGAAACGGGTCTTTTGGACATGCTTTATTTAAGTCTGTAAAGTCGATACAGACTCGCCACTTTCCATTCTTCTTTTGCACTACTACCACGTTTGCCAGCCAATCTGGATACTTAACTTCTCTAATCTTTCCTGTCTTCAGTAAGTTATCAACTTCGTCGTTAATAACTTTGTTGCGTTCTGGCGCGAACTTACGTCGTTTCTGCTTAATTGGTTTAAAGGATGGATCCACGTTCAGCTTGTGCGATATGATGTCAGGATCAATCCCAACCATGTCTTCGTGCGACCATGCGAAGCAATCTGAGTGTTCCTGTAAAAAAGATATTATTCTGTTTTTTATCTCAGGGGTTAGTGTTGCTCCCACGAAGACTTTTCGATCAGGATGTTTTGGATCTAGTACGACTTCTTCAAGTTGAAGGTCATCGTACGATCGTATTCCATCCTGGCTCTGTAATTGCTAGATATCCTGGGGTTTGGTCTTCATCGTGATCTTGTAGCACTCACGAGCGATTTTCTTTTCACTGACGATCTCTTGCACGCCCCAGGGAGATGGAAATTTGATCTTCTGATGATAGGTTGATGGTACGGCCTTCATATCATGGATCCAGGGTCTTCCGAGTATTGCGTTGTATGCTGACGGACAATCTATGACGTTGAATTTAGTTTGCTTGTTGATTCCTTTGGCGAAGACTGGCAATACTATTTCTCCAAGGGTACTCGTCGCGTCTCCATTGAAGCCTACTAGAGTTGTAGTCCGTCGTACGATGTTGGATCTGTCGATGCCCATGATCTTTAGAGTATCTGAGAATATAACGTTAGCTGAGCTACCTCCATCCACCAATACTCTTTTGGTTAAACAGTTTCCAATGGTTAACTGTATAACCAAAGCATCATGGTGTTTTTGGTTGACGCCCGATAGATCGTCTTGATCGAACGTTAGTTTGGCTGTATCGAGCTCTTTTTCAGCTGCAGTCTTTGAATCTTCAGGAATAGGATAGCCTTCAGGTCCTTCTCGTGCGTGTCGTTTGGCCACAGAGTATGTCAAGCCACATACTTCGGATCCACCAGTAATGCAATTGACCACCTTGGTATGGATCGGAGATGCTGGCCTTTTTGCTTCATCACCGATAATACCTTTTAGGTGCCCATTTGTTTTGAGATAAGCGATCTCCTTTTTGAGGCTGATGCATTCGTCCGTCGTGTGTCCATGATCAGCATGGAACTCGCACCATTTAGTCTGATCTTTGTCTTTGCTAGGATTCTCCGGTTTCTTGGGCCATCGTACGTTTGCATCGATCTTTCGCAAGGAATCCACCAATTCTTTGGATGTACCTGCAAAATTGTAAGTAGATAAATCGGGATATCTAATTCTTCCTGTACCTTTGCTCGTGCGAGTTTTGGATTCTTGTCGAGAGTTTCCAATTTTATTTACTCTCTTAGGTTTAAAATCGTGTTTCTGTGCGCCCAGATTTTTCTTTTCGTTTGAATGCTTCCATCTGAAGATGGCGTCGTCTTCAATTCTCATGTGGGCTAACGTTCGAGCTCGTACATCGTCAAAGTTCTCTGGTGGATATTTTGTGAGATCCGTATATAATTCCGAAGAATTATCGAGCCCACGTTTGTATGCTTCAATTGCGGTTTTTATATCGCAATTCTTGACTTCGATCATTTCTGCATTAAACCTGTTAAAATAATCACGTATCGTTTCTCCAGTTTTCTGTACGACATAGTACAAGTCACTGGTTTGCTTTTCCATCTTGCGACTGCTCGCGAACTGTCGAGTGAATTGGTTCACCAATTCAGCGAATGATTCGATACTCTTTGGCTTTAAATTTATAAGCCATTGTAGCGCGGCTCCTGTTAGAGTAGATCCGAAGCTTTTACACATGCATGCCTCCTGATATTGAGATGGGATCGAAGCAGTCCACATAAGTTGTTTGTATTGCGCGACATGTTCCACTGGATCTGTTATCCCCGAGTACTTGGTTGTAAAGGCAGGAATGTTGTACTTCTTGGGTATTTCCATAAGAGCAATTTCATCAACGTAGGGTGAAGCTTGAAATCCTGTCTTTGGTTCGACTTGAACTGGTACGGCTGCTCCAGGAAGTTTTGCGAGCAATGCGAGCATTGCTTTGTTTTGTTCCTCTAACATCTTTAATCGTACGTCCATTAGGCTTTCAGTAGGTGTTACTCCAATATTTCCTTGATAATTGGGTTGGACTGGAATATGGGTTACGGTAGTGTTTATTGTTGGTATGTGTGGTATTGGCTCTGGGATTGAATAGAAAGGTCGAGGAACACCTTGAGGTTGAACGTAGGTAAATACAGGAGGTGGTCCTGATGGAAAAGGAGGAAAAATGGTTTGGGATTGGTTATTCTGAGGTGGACGTACGTTGTTTTGAGACACTTATGTCATCACTGGTATTTGAGAGGCTTGAGGCATTGAAGGTGCTTGTGGTGTCCTGAACTGATGTTGCTGGACGGGAGGTGGTCTAGGGAGCGGTGCTGATATCGCAGGATTAGTTTGAGAAACTTGCGGGTTTAGACCCCGTAATCGTACGATTTCGTTATTGGCTTCCATGTTTTGATTAGCCAACTGCTGGACTTGTTGCTGAGCAGCTGCTAGTTGTTGTTGCAGAGTTGGTTGGAAGTTATTCTCCATAATCCTGCAATGAATACTCAAGACAACTCGAAGATTAGTAGACAAACGTTTTATCAAACGAAATTTTCTCAGAACGGGGCCCCACGGTGGGCGCCAAATTGTTTTGGTAAAAAATTACACAATTTAATATCGTAAGATGTTGTGAGGCGAATCCGTCGAGAGAAAGAAATTTAGTTCGATAAAACGTGCGATGAAATAAATGACAAGACAATTTGATGACGCAGGAAAAACCTCGAGGTTGAGGAAAAAACCTGCGGCCGACTAAAAGGGTATAGTCGACGTTGCACTAAGTATCACCAATAAGGGGTGATGTCCTCGAGAGTTACAGTATAGATCGTGCGATTACAAGGAAATAGGATGTAAATTACAAAGAGTAATATCAATATTGTAGAGAGATTTTTCTAGCTTCAATGTAATCAGATATCTTCAAATGATGTCTTTGAACTCCTTTTATAGCTGATCAGAGTGTAACGGTCGTCCATAATTGTGTGTTAAATGCAACGGTCATAACCGAAGCTTAATTCTCGCACGTAACGGTTGAAGCTTTATGAGGAGCATATCTTGGTCTTTAACGGTCATTTGTTCTTCAATGTTTGTTGTTTACCTGTTACAAATGATTAATCTCAAGACATATTCAACTGTTAGTATTATATCGTGCGATATCGTACGTATTGTCGTACGATATAGTATAAAGATCGTTCGACAATTGACTGTTATCGTTCGAAGGTATATTTGTTCTTTCTCAGGACCTTATCTTAATACAGGATTATCATCCTGAAAGATATCTTAAGGTTTTAAGTCGGTCGTCGTGCGTCGTGCGATTTTTCACCCAAACAGTCACACAATTGATTATGTTGAATCGTAGCTATTGGTCAGCTTTTAGTGACAATATAATTATTTTAGTCTTGGTTTTAACTATATTAATAGCTACACACATTTCATATTAACTGTGACGAAATCATCACATATTGTCACGCTTCATACAATAAACCGTGGCTACTGGTTATCTTCTTGTCACAAAAAATAATAAAACCATGACTACAAATACATGTGACTTATGGCTACGTTTTACAAATTTTCGTGGTTAAATATGTATATTGTTTTGTTTACGGAAAAATGACTTCATGAGGCCATATGCGGTCTAAGGTCACAAATAATAATTGTCACAAAAAAACCGTGACTATATATATGTCTATGGCCACGATTTTTATATGTTACTTGCCACGACAAAAAAATTGTGGCCATAGGAACAATTTAGTCACGGTTTTGTTTAAACCATGACATTATGTTTAAACATGTTTTCTAATGGTCATGGTTATTGAGTTACATCGTGGCTAAAACAATACTCCAATTTTATTTATGACTTTTAGTCACGGTTCTAGACCTAAATGTGACTAATATGAATTTCAAAACCGTGGCAAAAAATCATATTTGTACTAGTGATAGAAAAGACAATAAGTCTAAACTAAACAATCTAAGCTTTCTTTCACTATGCACTAAAGTGAGAAGATAAGAAAAGAAGGAAGATAGAGGGAATAAGAAAGAAAGGATTAGGGTATTTTTAGGATAAAGAAGAAGTATGGAGAACATCTCTTCAAGTCCTATTTATACCCAATGCATTAAATGCATGCAGACTTACTTTTGTGTACATGTCACATTATAAGTGGTCCTTTGTACTATTTACTATAAACAAATACTCTTAGCATGGTGTGCAAAAGAGGATGTGAGTAAACAGTTGCCTTGAGGTCTGATAAGTACGGAGGGAACAGTAAAGAGACTGTCCTTATGTACTTTTGTGTCAGTAAAGGCGGATAATCCTTTTGTGCATTAGATTAAGACATTACACTAATCCTTCAGGATCAGGATACTGATCAGTGAGTAGAGTCCTGATACTGATGTTGTTCAGGGACACTTGTATCCTGATGAGTCTTCAGGATGTCATACGAAATTGAGCAGCCTGCTATCACTGAGTTCCGTCTTCAGATCACGAGCATGCTGGTCCTGTCATCAGCTAATTCTTCGACGTCGCTGATGGTTCTTTGAGTATGATCTTGATGTCTTCAGGAGGTCTTCACTTCGGTTGTCAGGATGAGTAGACTGCAGAACAGACTCGTTCATCTCCCGATCCTGATCCTGATGATTATAAAAATAAGTTACAGCATAAGTAACATGGAATAATACTGAACAAATTCAGTGATAATTCCTCAAGCTATAACAGAAGTAAAAACCTATTCACTAAGTAAAGTAGCAGGATCATTATCATTTCATCAGGTCTTAGAAGAGAGCTGGATCAACAATCTCCCCTAAATGATAATGATAAGACAATGGAGAAATTGTCTAAGTCTAGAAAGAAAAAAATTTCTAAGTCTAGATGAAATAGTAGGAAATAGAACTCATAAAGGTACATGTCCCATTTACTGTTTTGAGGGATCTTTTTCAGTACTATGATGGAGTAAAGTACAATGCACTGAATTGCATTTTCATTAATCTTAATAGAGGTTACAAGAGTAAAGAAAATACACAAGTACATAAATGAAGTACTGAAAGGAAAATTACAAAAATTCCTAACTATCAGAGTCTTCACTAACTACCTCAGTCTTGACTTGGATGGGAACAGGAGTTGCACCGAAGGCAATTCTTTGATTGAGGATAACTCTGACAGTGCGAATGATTTCTTTATTGTCTTTGTTTTTCTTTCTTTTTGAGCGATAAAGAGAACTGATACCAAGTGTTCATAGGGTGCTTTGTGTAGCTCGCTGAAACGCTGAAAGCGAAGATTTTTAGAGTTGTCGCTTACACAAATACCATGAACAGGTTCTCTGATGACTTGACCTTCAGAGAGAGAAACTCCTGAGGGAAAAGAAAGATCAAGCATCGAGAGATCCAGTGGCTTGATAATAGTCCTGGGCAAGCAAGGAGTGGGTCTCCTTGTTGAAGTGCCTGCTGATCTTCGAACAGGAGGCATTGGTTGTGCTGAAGAAGGTTGGAGTAACTCATCAGGAATTTCTGTTGTTCTTATGATGCGAGCAATAAGTCCATTTATGACTTCTTCTACTTCAGCCCTGTAGTTCTTGTTGGCTTTAGGAAGTAGGCTTCTGATTTCATTCCACTCTGACAAGTTGTATCGGTCTAACTTGTCAAGAGTGTGCTCAACGTCTTATACTCCTGAGCGTTTGACGGTGATCCAGGTTTTGCCAGGATTACCTCTCTTGCCGCGGGTTCGGCGAAGACGGATTCCAGAAATGGCAGCACCATGCTTTCGGAGATGTAGATGATCTCTGCACCAATCAAGCTCGGTATTCACTTCTTCAGCCTGTTCCTCTGCATTTCTGTTGAAGACCTTCAGCGCAGCCTTCTGTGCTAGTAGTGGATCAGCACTTATTTCGTCGTCTTCTTCTACAAAATCAGACGCAAGCCGTCTTGCGGCTTGAGCAGAAAGGAATGCTTCCTTTTGCTTTTTATTATGCTCCTCCTGAGCCTTTATTGCTTCGTCGTATTCCTCCTGTGATACATAGGCGAACTCGGAGTCCCAAGAGGTACGAAGAGGAATTTTTACTCTTGTACTCTAGAGTCGCTCTATCACGGCGTCTAAACGCCCATCCCTGTTCAAAGTAGTAGAAGTGTCAGGGTAGTTTTCTCCTTCAGACCTATGAGAATTAGAAGGAGGAGATCTAGGAGAGGAAGCAGGGGTAGAGAAATCATCAGAGATGAATTCATCATCTGATGATAGGTAGACGGTTTCAGGAGGGGCTTGGATTTCAGGGGTTCTGGATGAAGAGGCTTCAGAATTGAAACGGGTTAGGTTTAAAGGAGTGGTTTCAGGGTTTAAAGGGGTTACTCTGAATGTCATTTTGCTTAGTTTAGTCCTGACAGCTTCTGATCGACTATTCTCCATGAGGTGAATAATCTCACCAGTGACTGAACCGAAGTTTACATCTTGAAATTCAAAGTTGGCTTGGTTTTCAGGTTCAGGAGTTGATTGAGGAGTAGGTTGAGGTGTTGGTTCAGGGGTAGGTTGTTTGGGTGGTTGATAGACAACTAGTTGTAGGTTGTTTGTGGGTGAGTCTTCAGATGACGGTGTCAGTAATGGTAATGGTTTCAGGGGTAGGTTTAGATTTAAGAAGAGAAGATATGGGGAGGTTATCAGAAGATGAGGGAGAGGATGTGATGCGGTAATTATCGTATATAAAAAGCGTAACAAGTTTTAACCTCTAATGCCTAGCCACTGTCTTACCACATATACAGGCAAGCGTACCCGATCGTGAGTAATATAGTGTAGGAAAGTCCAGGTATCGTATCTACCACTGGAACGGTCAAGTTATCGTAGACTAAAGTCTGAATCGGTCTAATTAAACTAAAGGGGGGGGGGGTTTGTATGAAAAGGTTTGAATACTTAAAAGAAACAATTAACTAATTAAAACTAAGAAAGCAATTGAAATAATGATTTAAGTTTATAATAAAGGAAAACAGCAGTACTTATCATGATAAAGTGAATCCCCAATATGGATGAAAATGAATAGGTCGAAGGTTTGGTTGTTTTGACTATTGTAGGAATTTAAGTCTGGGACACCCTAACATGTGCAATTTATGGTTATGAACTAGGATATGGTCCTCCTAAATCGTTTGGTCCACAATCTAGAATCGGTAAACCCTTCCCAATCAATATTATAATGGCTTTTTTACTATCGATCACTATTGGTCAAAGTAACCCCTTAACACAACCTTTTGGTCCAGGTCAAGCTAAGGTAGGTTGATTATCCTTTCGGATTTATCTGCTTTGGTCTAACAAATACACCCAACCAAGTGAATTCAAATTGCCAAAACAACAATAATTAGAAAAGAACCATAAACGACATTCAATTAATCAGAAACAAACCAATAAACATTAATTGCAAAGTATCATCCATAATGGTTCATCTATCATGACAAGCACTACTAATAAACTACTCACTCATAATGAAAACAAAGACATAAACAAAAGTAGACATCGACATGATGTTCGGATTTTGTGACGATCCTCGTATCGAACTGACACGAGAAAAACCGTGATCTCAAACTAACTGGTTTGAGGCACACGACAAAACCATATGAAACAAACTGTTCCAAAAGGTTTAAACAATCAAACCTAACTGGTTTGATTCATGCGGAAGCGATAAGGATATAAATCCCGAAAAACATCACAGACCTTTATTGTTTATTTTACACAATTAATAATAATAGGTTTAGGACTATTACCTGGATTGCTTGAGATAAATCCACCCGTAAACGACCAAACGGAATTCCTTCTAGTTGGATTTAACCCTGAACACCTCACGAACAAACGGTACGTGAAGAACACGATCAAACGAAAAACGAAACCGAATCTGGTTTCTTGTTTGGTGAGATCGACGAGAAGAGAGAGATGGAGAGAGAAAGGTTTCTTGGTTGATTGAATGATTGAATGAATGATCTGATAACCTGGCATATCTATTTATATGGAAAACCTTCCATGTATCAGATAGCCTTATTCTTTCTTTTTCTCTAAGAAAGAATAATTTCCATAATTATCTTATTCTTTCTTTCTCTCCAAGAAAGAATATTTCACTATTATTATATTTCCATATAATAATTATCTAGATAATTATAAACTAATTAATTAACTCTATATATATTTATTTAACTAATAAATATATAACTGTAATTAATTATCAGAAACCTTTCACTTTGGGGTTTATACAGAAAACACCCAACAGTTTTATAATTCACTATTATAAAACTAAACTCTCCAAACTGGGTTATTTTACTATCCGAATTATAGGTCCTCACAGGTGTGACCCTCAAGTGTCTTATAACGTTGGATGTGCGATCAAGTGGTTTGTCAACTTTTGCACATAATTACTAACAGACTCCCACTTGTGCAAGTTGGCAATACCAGATTGATGACACGGACCTAAGGAGGCCCCTAGACAGGCACTTAGGCTAACCAGGTTATAAGCACTCTTATACCCAGATAGGTGATAAAAACGTTTCCTAAAGGAAACAACATTTATGAACAAACTGTCCACAAATCGAGTATAACTAGGCTTTTCCTTTTGCATCATGATATTTCAATTTTGAGTATGAGCATGGATACAGTCAACTCCGAATACTTCAAAGATTATGTTTCTCGACTATCCGACCTCTACTGATTGGTAAACGACAAAGAACAAATCAGTTCGTTTGGGCATGGCCATGCACTTCATCAGTCTTTTCAGTCAGTCAAGGGGCCCACGAAATATCTCTCTTCGAAGAAGAGGTGCAAATCCCATCTTGATATCTGCATTTGTCACCACGGCTTCCGCTGAATCTAGTTACGCCCCGTATGACCACCCTGTTACGGCATGATGTTAGAACGTATAAGTATCCAACGGTCCTCGCAATGCCAAACCAAATACCTCAGGTGCTAAGGACAACCTCTGGGAGTTTTACTCATGACTAAATCCATGGAGTAATCATCAACCGGCGGATCACCTCCGATATTCGCTGCTCTATCGAATATCCATGTAGTTTTTGGTCTACATCACTTGTAGCTGTTATTCAACGACTGATCATAACCACCCAAAAACTCCACGATGACTTTACAGCCCTACCAAGGTTCCCACCTTGATAAGTTGTCACGGATAATTTCAAATAAAAACTGAAACTAGTTTTTATTCCCGGATCAAAACATGCTAAGTGTAAAAGAAACAAAGAAACTAATTTCGTATAGTCCTCCATATTCCACTCTGTAATATAAACGAAATTAATAGCATTTCTAAGTTACTTTTATAGTGTCTATTCAACGAATACTAAATACTGATTTAAACGAAGTATCACCCTTCTTCAGTTTAAACCCTTTAATTAGTGTTTACCATACTAATCAAAGAAAAACAACCAAAATAATACAAGCTTAGTATCAACTGATACTTTCCACTTGATTATGCTAATTTTGTTCTTGCAAACACCCTTAAAACAAAATTAGACTTTCACCATATTCCCTGAACCTGGAGATACTGGAATAACTCCTGGTTTCCTTGAATATGAAACATCAAACTGCAACTTCCCTTAGTTGCTGTGTAGATACATGATTTTGACCTGAAATCCAACAGAATTTCCATTTACCAAATCCAGGAAATTCACCCTAGTGTTTTATAACACTTTGGAGTCCAAAAGATATTTGATATCTTTAACTATTCCAACACAATCTAATTATTGATTAAAGTCAATTATGACTTTATACTGTCTCAAAATTTGAAACTATTTATCTATCCTTTTTGACTAAAAGGTAGATCTTATATCTTATGAATTTATATCCTACCTGGATTATAATTCCGAGATATATTAAATCAATAATTAATACATACAGACATATATACTTATATATATCTTTTATTCTTTATCACGAAACTGGATATAGAATAAACTGGGCTCCCACTAACCTATATGAAAACTGACCATTACTTAAAATTAACTATTGACTTTAGTCAAAACTTGACTTCCTAGTCAATTCTATTTTAAGTAATACCAGAATTTAATATTTACAAAACTTAACTGGATTTTTATCAAATCCCAATTCCAAGACTTGGAATTTCCTAGTTTTATAAATACTGATGTTATCAACGTCGTCTGAGATAACATCCTAAATTCTTTCCAAAACATGTGAGTAATTGAATGTGATTACAAAATATTTTATAATCCTTTTACTCATGTATGTTTTATTCTCAAAAACACATTCCTAGTACTTCGTGTGTTTTTGACAGTTTTCATATAACTATTACTTCAAATCAATTAATTAAAACATCGAAGTAATTCTGTTAGTGTAATATATGACATCTAGGATCTACTTATTTGAATCAAGTCAATCTCGACTTTAAACAGATTCAACAACATCATCATCCACAAGATATTAAATCAAGACAATAAGTTTAAAACCAATTTTAGTAAACCGTAAATATCCAAAAGATCACAACCATTCAAAATTGTTTTAGAACCACAAACATAAATTTAAAATTGTCTTGATAAATATCTAATGATAAGCTAGCACGTAGATCCTCGCAATCTCGGGCACCTCACTTTTGACCACCTGCAATTAATACATTTGTACTAGGTGTCAACATACTTGTAAACTAACAAGTGAAAAGTGATAAATCCAAGCAATCACGAATACCTGAGGCATTACTACCTGCTTCACGATGCTTTGGGTAGTTGTGCCTCCAATGACCGATCTCATGACACTTGAAGCATCTATTTTCGGTCATTGTTTTGTTAGGCTTCACTTTCTTGCCCTTGCACTTGCGTTTGTCATTATTCTCAACCTTGGTCACACTCTGGCTAGCCTGAGGCTGGCTCTTGCCCTTACTGGTGTTTCCATGCCTACGCTTCCTCTTTGCTCCACCATCTCCGACCATGAGCACATCCTTGGTCTTGGTCCCGGTCCCCATACTCAACTTAGCAGTTTTCAACATGGAATGCAACTCAGCAATTGTCTTTTCCATGTTATTCATATTATAGTTAATTACAAACTGCTTGTAATCCTCAGTCAGTGAGTTGAGTATCGTATCCGTTGCTAACTGCAACGGAACTGGGTGACCAAGCCTCTCTAGGTGATCAATATGCCTCTTCATTTTCATGACGTGATCACTGACCGAGGTCCCCTTGGCCATCTTGCACGCGTTCAGTGCCCGAGTGGCATCATAACGCTCTGCGCGTGCTTGCGTCTGAAACATGTCCCTCAACTAGCGGATCATGTCATAGGCATTGGTGTTCATGAGCCCTGTTTGCAGATCTGGGCTCATAGTCGCAAGCATGAGACAGCCAACGTCCAACAAATCATCAGAATTCTTTCTATAAGCATTTCTTACATTGGCAGTTGCATTTGCTGGAGGGGCCTCACCTAGAGGCTCTTCTAGGACGTACCACTTCCTCTCGTGCCTGAGCACAATCATCAGATTGCGCTCCCAGTCGAGGAAGTTAGCTCCAGTGAGCTTGTCCTTTTCAAGAATGGAGCGAAGAGACAGGTTATTAGTGTTGGTTACAGTGTTTGCCATCTACACATTTAAAATATTTGGCTTTAGTAACTGTGAATAGACTCCCAACAAATATCAATAAACCCTTAAATGATAAGTATTGGGCTAGGATCCTTATTTCATACGCCCTGATGTACGGCTTGCTCACGTCACACCAGGCCCGTACTATTTCGGTAGGTAAGGACTTATACCAATCACATCTAACTGACATGACTCCTAGATCTTTTCGGGACATCGGATAAAACCGTACATGTTTTAGTCCCTAGTGCATTTTGGCCCGATACGACACGGTGAATTGTTGCAAAACCAAAATAGATCACACCATTTGGGACTGATGTACTTATCACACCCCCTTCAACTTGGGGTTTGAACGCGGACGCCCAAGGCTTGCTCACTTCCAACGCCCGCGTACCTTACGCCGTTAGGTGTCCCAAGTGGGTTGCACTACTGATCTATGATTTTCTTGGGTTTTTAACTAAGTTTTGAAAAACCTTTTATTTTCCAGTATTTTAGAAAAACTTTGCAATTTTAAAACTGACTGTTTAAAAAGGCAACCAATGTTTAAGAACCAACTGTTATTTAAACATAGACGCTATTTAAAACTAACTGTTTTAAAAGCACTTGCTAATTAAAACTAACTGTTTTAATAGCATGACTGCTAACCAAAAACTAACTGTTTTTGAAAGCCTTCTTGCTGACCAAAACTAACTGTTTTGTCAACATGTCTTTATAAGAGAAACAATCTTATAAACATAAGGTTTTAAAATAAAATCTACCGTTTAAAAGGTTTCGAAAAGCTGGTAATTTTAATTTAAAAACCTAAAAGATTTCATGATTGTAAAGTTTTAAAACTCTCTCTAAATTTTAAAACGTTTGATAAAATTAACATGCAAAAATTATCAACCAATCATGATCAGGCAGTTAAACACATCTACGCAGTTAAAGATTAACAACTACGCAGTTAAAACTTCTAACTATAGATTTGCCAGCTAAATCATAAATGACCTATTAACTATAAACCTTCTTGCGTAGCTCCCACTGGCCTCGGCATGTCTGGTGGAACTCCGGAAAGGGAAAAAATTGAAAATCTATCCTAAGGTCATTTACATTACAAGTTGATTGCAAGTGACATGCAGGTAAAACAATGGTCTAAGTTGGCAAATTCTATAATAGATACAAACAATATACACAACAGGTATAATTCATGCAATCACATAAAGCATTAAGCAAGCAAAGAACAATCCTAGATCCGTTAAAGATAATCTCGTTTGGTTTATCGTAAAACATGGTTTTAACTGATTTATAAAACAAATTGTTTTACAAATCGAAACTAATATTTTAATCTGAAATTGGTTTTAATATTACCTAAGATTTATGAACTATAAATCTATTATATAAAACCAATTTTCTAAAATATTTGCTTTTATCCAAAACATATCAAACCGGACATTCCGAACCAACTGTTCGGAATTATAGACACTGGCCTAAAAACTGTGTCGTGGTTTGACCAACTGGTCAAACATGACATCTGGCCCATTTGACCAAAACTGAGTCAAATAACTGGTTTGATAAACACATGTTTAATAAATCTTATTAAAATAATTTTATAAGATTAACTTATCTAAATAAAATCAATTCGGATAAAAGCCTAAAACCATCAAACCCTTTTGGGCCTCAAACTGGGTCCAAAATTTCTAGGTTTTTGGGCATCGGTTTAAGTTAGGCCCAATAAAACGAAAATCCCAAAAAAAACACGATCTCGTGATTGATCGACATCTCGTCGTTGATCACGTAATCATCGCCTTTTGTGATGATAACAACAAACGGTTGCTACCACCACCGCGATCACCGCACCACCATAGACCGGCGACGACGGTTGCTAAGAAAAACGCCACCGCCGCCACCAATCATCACCATCGGTCGCCACCATCGCCGCCAAGACGACGACAGCAGCAATCAGTGGCTTCTGTTGCCGCTCTCGTGGGTGGTAATCAACCGGTCACCACCGATTGGGTGGATTGGCCATGGCTTCGCCGCGGTACGGCCACAACCGCACGGCGACGCTATCGTCCGGCGACAGCAGCGGCTACAATGCCACCACTGCCACCATCCAACGCCGTCGAACACCGCCTAGTGCGGTTCGGTCCATCAGCCACCGTAGTGGCTCAATCGCCAACAACAGAAAACACCGTCCACCACCACGCTGGTGGTTCGGCCTCGGTCCTGCCGTGGTTCGCGGCTTTAACAACAAACGCCACCACCACCGCACGATGGTGTGGCTTGCGATCGCGAAACAAAAACAGCCACCGCCGCCGCCTGGCGAGGCCGCAAGGCAGCCGGCGGACGGCTTGGTGGTTCGTGGTTCGTACGACAACGATGGCCACAGCCGCCGCCACCACCACGTTTCAGCCGCCACTACCATCGCAACACTACCGCTGCCCAATCGGGGCTTGCGGTGGTCGATAGATTTCGCGAAGCTATCACCGCCGTTTACGGCTACCACCAAACTGGTGGTTTGGCCTCGGCTCGGTGCGGTGCGAGTTCGGCCACCGCTAGGGTGCGGTTCGGCCACCGCCTGGCGGTCCAGTCAGCTGCTGCCGCGGTTGTAGTGGTTTGGCGATCGGTGGAATGGTCCGGTTGCTATTTGCCACCGTTCCGCCACTGATCACACTTCTGTGTGTGCTTTTCGTGTTTTTTTAGTTTCTAACGGGATAAACGATAAACAAAATTAATAAAATTAAATTTTTTACACAACTGATAAAGATTAAACCTGTTATCTAACTGATAAAGGTTAAACCTTTATCTAACTGATAAAGTTAAAAAACTGAAATTTAAAACCAAACCAACATTAGATCTTTACCAAACTGATAAAGATTAAACTAATAAAAATCAAATATTTACCAAACTGATAAAGATTATGTTTTTATTTAAAACTGATAATTATCAAACTGATTGAATCTTTACCAAACTGATAAAGATTAAATCCAAACTTATTCACAAGAAACAATTTAAGGGATCTAATAATAAAATAAACAAATAAATAAAATAAACAATTAAAACCTGTGGCTCTGATACCACTGTTGGGATTTTGTGATGATCCTCGTATCGAACTGACACGAAAAAAACCGTGATCTCAACCTAACTGGTTTGAGGCACACGACAAAACCATATGAAACAAACTGTTCCAAAAGGTTTAAACAATCAACCTAACTGGTTTGATTCATGCGGAAGCGATAAGGATATAAATCCCGAAAAACATCACAGACCTTTATTGTTTATTTTACACAATTAATATAATAGGTTTAGGACTATTACCTGGATTGCTTGAGATAAATCCACCCGTAAACGACCAAACGGAATTCCTTCTAGTTGGATTAAACCCCGAACACCTCACGAACAAACGGTACGTGAAGAACACGATCAAACGAAAAACGAAACCAGATCTGGTTTCTTGTTTGGTGAGATCGACGAGAGAGAGAGATGGAGAGACAAAGGTTTCTTGGTTGATTGAATGATTGAATGAATGATCTGATAACCTGGCATATCTATTTATATGGAAAACCTTCCATGTATCAGATAGCCTTATTCTTTCTTTTTCTCTAAGAAAGAATAATTTCCATAATTATCTTATTCTTTCTTTCTCTCCAAGAAAGAATATTTCACTATTATTATATTTCCATATAATAATTATCTAGATAATTATAAACTAATTAATTAACTCTATATATATTTATTTAACTAATAAATATATAACTATAATTAATTATCAGAAACCTTTCACTTTGGGGTTTATAAAGAAAACACCCAACAGTTTTATAATTCACTATTATAAAACTAAACTCTCCAAACGGGGGTTATTTTACTATCCGAATTATAGGTCCTCACAGGTGTGACCCTCAAGTGTCTTATAACGTTGGATGTGCGATCAAGTGGTTTGTCAACTTTTGCACATAATTACTAACACATGATACCGACAATACAACGATAGATCATCGGAGATCGACTTCCGCAGCGTATCAGCACCTTTCGTACTCTCACTCTCGTTCCTCTGTACTTCCCTCGTGTATCGGCATGTTTAGAACTGAAGGAGGAGGCTGATATTTAAAGGAAAACGTCCAGGCTCCATCTGGCGATCGCCAGACTGCTGACTTGGCGACGCCAAGCACTTAAATCAACCCTAATCTTCAACTCAGTCGCACATGGCGGCGCCAGATTGAGGACTTCGCGATCGCCAAGTGGCTACTGTGTTGACTTTGTGCATTTTTCACGTTTTCTCGCCTTTTTCGTACTTTTCCGTTCCACGGCCTCCAAATCCTTCACAAACAATAATAAACTCTTTTAGTGCATGAAATGATCATAAACGGGTGAGAAATAGGGTAAAGTCATACGATTACGCGCAACCAAAACATGTATAATTTTGGTGTTATCAAAATCCCCACACTTAACTTTGATTGTCCTCAATCAAAAGACTGAAAGATAAGAAAGATAACTCCAAAATTATCTCCACCCAAGATCATCAAAGAAAACAAAGCATACTCACACAATCGAACACACAGACAAGACTCATCAAGCAATCGGATACCCAGGCCAACCTTTTACCCTCACATAATATGCATAACAGTATAAAGTGTATCTCTCAGGGGTAAAAGTGTATATGTAAGTGATCACACCAATACTCAACTAATTCCCGCATGCATAAGCTTGTCACCAAATCTAATCTCCACCACTGAGAAGTTGTCAACCGTCAAGAGGACTTTAGGGTTGTAATGTTAGGCTAAGGGTTAAGGGTAGGATAAAGGATATATAAGTGACTAAGGGTTTTGCAACAAAAATTTGAAAACTCAATCAGTAATGATCCAAACAGTGAAACAATCTGACTTTCAAATAGTGAGACTTTTGGGATGAGTACTCTCTCTTTTCTTTTTGAATTGGCCCTAAGCCTATGGCTTATTTGGGGCGCAAATTCTTTTTTACTCTTTTCAGCTCTCATTCTTTTCTTTTTTGTATTCTCGACTCTTTTGATATTTCTTTTTTTCTTTTCTGAGTCTAAATATTTTTTTCTTTTTCTCTTTTTTTTTCAGAGCAGCAACTATGTTGCTTTTGGGCTCTTTTAATCTCAATCCCATAAAAACTGTCAGATACGAAAAACTGGATCAAAACATCTCAAGATTCAAATTTAAGTCACGGCCAAGAGATAGATAAACAATTAGGCTCAAGGATAAAGTGAATAGTGGGTAATGAATGAAAAGGCTAAGGCTCAAAATGGTTACAAGGGATAAAGTGTCAAAAGGTGAACACTTTTCAAATAAAGGCTAGGCAAATCAGATAACCTTATGATGAGGTTATCTGACGAAGGCTAAAAGGGTTAGAAACGAAGGCCTCTATCAGTGCAATGGTGATAAATACTTCTCTTATGTGGTCTCGACAAGCATTCAAATGACAAGTTCTACCTTGGGTCAAAGTCGGTATTCCTCACAGAATAAACAGATATAACAATTAAGGCTCAATCTCTCAACGAATTGGGTGAGGCACTCATGGTAATCAGTATTCCAAGGCATCCTTTTACTCAACTAATCCTATTCAGTGTTCTCCTATGCAAACAACTCAGTCTCAAAAACAATCTCAGATTTCAAAAAAAAAAATTTGGGTCAAATCTCAAAGCTTTCAAAAGTTTGAAAAACGACAATCCATAAGCAAAAAGTGAACCCATTTAAACAGATAAGTCTACATAACCCCCTCCCCACACTTAAAATTTGCAGTGTCCTCAATGCAACAATTAACACAATTAAGGAGTAATTGGGAAAAGAGAAACTTCCCGGGTTATGTGACGAAATCTGTTCTGATCTCAGAGTGGTGCATAAAATTCGTGCTCGATCATAAATCGCCATATCTACCAACAAAAAGAAAAAGAAAAGTAAAAACGAACAAATGAAAATAAACCAAACCAAACTACTTAAAATCCTAAGCAATCCAAAAAAAATAAAAATTGTTCAACACAACCACGCAGTTCAAAAATAAAATTGTCTCAAACAACCATATCGAATAACGGAGATAAAAGAGAGATCAATAAGGGCTACGAGGTTGGTTTTGCCAATCCTCGTAAGTCGGGCAACTGGGCGGAGCATCCTCGGAGTATGGCCAATATGGAGATGGAGGATAAGCGGTATTCGGTTGAATACCGAAGTGGGAGGCCATCTGGTTCATCACTCCACTTTGCCAGTTGGCTTGGTGAAGAGCCTCCACGGTGTTGTACTCCATATGCTGTTGATGCCGGCCATGAGAAAGTGACATCTCCGAGAGTTGGTTACTCAAGTCTTGGTAACCCGAATACGCCGTCCAATCTGCCGGTTGTTGACCCACATTCGCCCCACTCGTTCCACTTGTTCCGCCAATCTCGTGCGTGCTCCTCGGTGGTTGACTTCTCGGTTGACTCCTATAGGTTTGAGGATTATGGATCCATGCATTGTAGTCTCTTCCGATCGCATGTTCAACTCTCGCCACGCCCATACCTCAGAGTTGGTCCATGTCGATCAACCCCATCTCCCCGAGGTTCGTCATCGAAGCGATCGCGGCGTTGGTTAGGATACCGAAGTGCTTGGCCAAGATCGTCACGTACTGGCCACCAACGATGCGACTACCCTCGCGATAACCGCTCGCCTTAGCGAGTTGAGCGGCGATGAGATACGGAGCATTCGGATATTTATCATCCGTAGAGAGTTGCTCAAGAAGCCACAAATCCTGCACGGTAACTTTCTCCTCACTCGAAGAACGAGCGTTCACCGCTTCAATCAGCATGCGGTGTAGAAGTCTATCCGACGAAGCAAGAAAACCTTTCACCTTGAGGTTGCCATGATAAACACCATCACCCAAAATCGACCATGCCAAACTCGGATCAAAATCATCAGGTCTCTTTGCGGTCGCCCACATGTACTCCTCGAATCCGGGAGTATCAACGTCCAATTGGGTATATATCCCCAAAGCAAGAGAAAAGTCGATTAAAGAAAGAGATCTCCAAACGCCACCAAGCCGGAAAGTCATACACGATTGATGAAATTCCCCAAGAGGCTTGATCGCATCGAAACGAAACGTGGCCACAAACTCCACGATAAGCTCTCGGTAAAGGGTCTCGACAATATCGAAAACTCGCTCCCATGCATGGCATATGTAGTACTCATTGCCATCCTCATCATATGCGTGCTTTTCAAGAATTGCTTTGATTTCGTTCTCGACAACCATCGATCGAAGAAGATCCCAATCGACTCTCTTCGGCATGAGAATTTGGCGGGGGAGAAGTCGGTTAACGATGTCCCGATATTCCTCATTCTTTCGAGCATTCAAAGTCGGGTCGTTTGTGAACGAGATGAAAATATGACTTCCATCCGGTGCATGGAAGTTAGCTACAGCGGTCGTAGACGAGGGGGTCTTTGTCTCTACAAAAACCAAATACCATTGTCTTAGAAAAGTTTCAATTCATAAACGCAAGACAAGGTTTATTCACTTTCAAAATTCTAACGAGACAAAACCTATACTACTAACAAGTTCAAGTATCACAATCTCAAATGCATTAACGGACAAAGGGGATGTGGAACATCCCCACACTTTAACTTTTAGTTCAATTCACAATCTCAAACTAATCTAGCTAATCAAGAAGGAATGGGGGATTTTGGTGTTCTCAAAATCCCCACACTTATCATTTAACTACAATCACTAGATTCAACAATCAAATAGCATGCTAGAAACAAGATTAATTTCAATCACAAAGTAGGGCATGCATTTATCTATAAGCTCTAAACAATCAATGGTGTACCAAGAACAATGTTAATTCCATTCAAGCAAACAAACACCATTGATACCCAAAACAAGATCCCCAATTACCAAATCGAGCAATCCTTACGAAATCAAAGTTAGGAAACGTACCTTGTTCATGTTGAAAGATGAAATTGAAGCTCAAGAAAGTCGAATTTAGCAAGAACGTGAGAGGGTTTGGCGGCTCCTAAGAGGAATTAGGTTTGTGTGTTTGTGAAAAGTGGGAAAAAGAAGGTTTAAAAACCGTTTGTCCCGACTTCGTGTCGCGAAACCCTGGGTTTCGCGTCGCCAAACAGGCTAATTTCAAAAAACCCTAATTTTTAAAAGTTTAGCGTCGCCAAACGGCCCTTTTCGCGTCGCCAAGTTCGAAAATTTTTACCTGATTCGTGGCTTACCTACTTGGCGTCGCCAGATTGAGAATCTGGCGATCGCCAAATGCCCACTGTTTCCAACTTGTGAAATTTTGCATCGCATTCCGGTTTCGCTCGAATCTGGTTTCTATCTCCTCCGTATGGTTACCTAAGCAATATCAAATGAAAATATTAATAAAAACACACATAAAAATCACTAAAAACGATAGAAAATCAAAAAGCTCGGGTTGCCTCCCGAGAAGCGCTTCATTTTTGGACGGGTCTAGAGCTCGACCCCACTTTCGGCTCATTTCTTGGCACGTCGGGATGACGAGCCCCTCTTCTTCCTGTGATCTTTCTTGGAGGACCCCGGTTCCTTGGTTGATTGCTCCTTTTTGCGTATCGGGTTTGAATAGTCCTCCGTTTTCTTTTCGAGCTCATGCGGGAGTAGCGGACGGTTCATGCTTTTGGTGTAGGCCAGAGAAGGATCATCATAAGGTTCATCAAGGTGTCTAACCGGCTCTCCGTTAGGATCAAAGTAAATCCGATTGTCTCCATAGCCTAAGCTTGTCACTTGATTTCGCATATCGGTATTTACTTGAGCGGTGTGCAAGAAAGATCTCCCGAGGATTATCGGGATCTCCGTGTTTTGTGGAAGGTTAGCTATGACGAAGTACGTATAGTACACAAATTTTCCAATACAAATCGGGACTCCTTCCGCTATTCCTAACGGTGTTGTCATGTAACCATTCACTCCCCGGTATTGATAGTTCGTTGGCACGATTCTCTTGACTCCCATTTTCCTGCAATAGCCAACAAGCATCATATTAAGAGCGGCACCTGAATCAACCAAAGCAAGACCACTAAATTTATGACAAGAAATAGGTAAGTTGTAACTCCCTCGATCATGCTTGATTGGCGCGATGTAGATGAGATCATCTTCCGTGCTTTCTCCTTTTCTTTCTCCTTGCCTTTATCTTCCTTCTTCGGGATCACGAACTCCGCGTATCCACCTTGCTTTCCATCTTCCTCATCTTCATCATCACTTGAAGCTTCGGGCATCTTGAGTCTTAGGTGTTTGAAAGACACGGTGAACCCCTCCGAATCGTAATCTGTGGCATAATCGGGCTCACTTTCACTCTCGGTTTCCACATACTTCTTGGTGTAGATGTCCGTCCACTTCTTCTTTGAGGCTCTCCGGTTATCATGAGCATCGGCTTTACATTTTCCACTTTCGGGTTGACTTGTGTTTGCGTTGGCAATTCTCCTTGCGTCCTTTCACTTAGCATCTGCGAAACACGTCCAACCTGCAATTCCAAATTCTGGATGGTACTTTGGTGATTACGTAGGTATGAACCCACTTCATCTTTAGCTTCTTTTGTGCATCCATGAATTGGATGATCCGATCTTCGATAGAAACACGTGGCTCTCCCTCCGATCTTTGGTTCTGTTGAGTTGGTGCAAAGAAACCGGGAGGTATCGGGATAAAATTACGGTTGTTGTTCCACCTCCCTTGGTAATCGCCTCGGTTGATATAGTTCACCTCCTCGGGTGTCATCATCGGTTTGTTCGGGCTATCTTTCGTCAAATGCGGTCCATTGCACTCCTCGCATCCAACCTGCAAAGCATGAACAGATTTAATAAGTTCCTCGATTTTTTGTTCAAACTTTACCTGTTGGTTTTTCATAGCGGCTAGTTCATCGGATGGATCGAAGTCGGTAGAGATCTTTCCGGCCATCCTCGGGATTTGCAATCGCTTGTCCGTCCTCCAATCTATGTTATGTATGAGCATGTCTTCGAGGAGCTTGTAACTTTCCGTGGGCGTTTTGTACATGAAGACACCACCTGCAGATGAATCCAAAGTAGCTCGTGAGGAGTAAGCAAGTCCACTATAGAAAGTTTGAACCTGTTCACTCTTATTCAACTCGTGACTCGGGCACGAGTTTAGGAGGTGCTTAAAACGTTCCCATGCTTCGGAGATGGTTTCCCCGTCTTGTTGTTGGAATGATCGGATCTCGGCTCTCAGTTTATCGATCTTGGATGGTGGAAAGAATGGGAAAGGAATTTTGAACGAAGTCCTTCCCATGTAGTGATTGAGCTCGGCTCTAAGGATCGTAACCAAGCCCTAGCTTCTCCGATAAGCGTTAGAGGAAAGACCCGAAGACGAATTGCATCATCCCGGTCTGCCTCTGTTTTGAACAGATCACATATGTCCACGAAGTTTTCCATGTGAACGATAGGATTGCTATCGTTTTTTCCCGTCGAAGGTAAGGTCCTTGATCATGTGTAGGAGCTTCCCCAGGATTTCTTTGTTCAGGTTCGGCTTCGTGATCGGATTGGTGGGTACAGTTGGAGTGGCTCTCCTGGCGGTCCACATCGGTGCCTCGTCTCCCATCTCAAAAATCAAAGCTCTCGGGCGAACTTTGTTTGCTTTTGACTTCTTTTTGTTTCTTTTTCTGAATTCTCTCTCCGGCTCCTCAAATGGCTCTAACAAGTCTGCCGTGACTGAAATCACAACAAACGGTAACGCGCAACTTGCGGGAAACAAAGAGATAAAATAAAATAAAGATAAAACTAATTGATTAAACTAGAAAGCGAAAAACTTGCAAGGGACAGAATCCCTCACAAGGATCGATTAACCAAACTAATTAGACTAAAATCTAACAACTACCGTTCCCCGGCAGCGGCGCCAAAAACTTGATGCGGTAATTATCGTATATAAAAAGCGTAACAAGTTTTAACCTCTAATCCTAGCCACTGTCGTACCACATATACAGGCAAGCGTACCTGATCGTGAGTAATATAGTGTAGGAAAGTCCATGTATCGTATCTACCACTGGGAACGGTCAAGTTATCGTAGACTAAAGTCTGAATCGGTCTAATTAACCTAAAGGGGGGTTTTGTATGAAAAGGTTTTAATACTTAAAAGAAACAATTAACTAATTAAAACTAATAAAGCAATTGAAATAATGACTTAAGTTTATAATAAAGGAAAACAGCAGTACTTATCATGATAAAGTGAATCCCCAATATGGATAACATGAATAGGTCGAAGGTTTGGTTGTTTTGACTATTGTAGGAATTTAAGTCTGAGACACCCTAACATGTGCAATTTATGGTTATGAACTAGGATATGGTCCTCCTAATTCCAATCCTAAATCGTTTGGTCCACAATCTAGAATCGGTAAACCCTTCCCAATCAATATTATAATGGCTTTTTTACTATCGGTCACTATTGGTCAAAGTCACCCCTTAACACAACCTTTTGGTCCAGGTCAAGCTAAGGTAGGTTGATTATCCTTTCGGAGTCTATCTGCTTTGGTATAACAAATACACCCAACCAAGTGAATTCAAATTGCCACAACAACAATAATTAGAAAAGAACCATAAACGACATTCAATTAATCAGAAACAAACCAATAAACATTAATTGCAAAGTATCATCCATAATGGTTCATCTATCATGACAAGCACTACTAATAAACTACTCACTCATAATGAAAACAAAGACATAAACAAAAGTAGACATCGACATGATACCGACAATACAACGATAGATGATCGGAGATCGACTTCCGCAGCGTATCGGCACCTTTCGTACTCTCACTCTCGTTCCTCTGTACTTCCCTCGTGTATCGGACATGTTTAGAACTGAAGGAGGAGGCTGATATTTAAAGGAAAACGTCCAGGCTCCATCTGGCGATCGCCAGACTGCTGACTTGGCGACGCCAAGCACTTAAATCAACCCTAATCTTCAACTCAGTCGCACTTGGCGGCGCCAGATTGAGGACTTCGCGATCGCCAAGTGGCTACTGTGTTGACTTTGTGCATTTTTCACGTTTTCTCGCCTTTTTTCGTACTTTTCCGTTCCACGGCCTCCAAATCCTTCACAAACAATAATAAACTCTTTTAGTGCATGAAATGATCATAGACGGGTGAGAAATGGGGTAAAGTCATACGATTACGCGCAACCAAAACATGTATAATTTTGGTGTTATCAGGATGGTTGAGGTAACATACCAGGTGCACCGGGGTTCCCCCCCTGAGACTGTGCAGGCCCTGGAGTGGCCGTTGAAGCTGGGCTCTTTTCGACGATGAAGTCGTCGTCTTCCTCATCATCATCATCATCATCTTCATCATCATCCTCGTTCGTTCCCCCTTGTTCATTTGTTCTCCAGTTGGTGGAGGGGGAATAAACGGAATGGTCTCGCTGCAGAGGCTGTCTCTCCCCCTCAACAGGTGCCCTAGAAAAGGCAGCTGTTGATATACACCTCTGGAGGAGAAGGCCATATCGGTTTGAAGCTTGGCGGAGATGATGGAGGAGCTGACCAGGGATTGAAGCAGATCCCTGTCAGCGTTTGAGAACGCTGGTGGCGGAGGAGCAGTGGTGATGGCGTTGACGGCGGTGGTGATTCCAGTCACCTGCTCCTGGAGAGCGCGGAGCCCTGCCTCTTGAGCATCCAACCTCTTACCACTGTAGTTTGAAAAGTGGTGAGAGAGTTGGTGCTGTTGGTGACAGCAGTAGAGAGAGCAGGCAGGGCGGTGGTCTTCAGGTCGTCGATGGACGCCTGGAGGGAGGTGGAGGAAGTGGCCACCTGGAGACCTTGTCATGGATAGTTCCAGACAAGGAATTGTCAACGTCACAGCCGTTGGCGGCAGGAGTGGCAGCGGTAGCAGCAGCAGTGGCAATAGCGGCGGCGGCTTCAGCAGCAGTTGCAGCGGCCTTTGCCGAGGCAAGCTCCAGCTCCAAGGCCTGGAGACGGGCTTGGTGCGCATCCTCCTGCTGTTGGAGTGCTCTGCGAGCCTCCTAGAGTTGTCGCTCAGCGGACTGACGACGGAGCTCGGCTGCATTCAGCTGTCGCTCGGAGTCCGTGAAGATGAACTCGTCGAATGGATCATCCTGAAGCTGAGGATGTCCCTGAGAAGCAGCTCCAAAAGAACCTGTAAAATTAGTAGCTAAATGAGTACTAGAAGACTCAGTAGCTTTCTCAGAAGAAAGAATAGCAATATTGTGCTTAGTAATATTACCTGAGGTTAGGAGGGCATCAGAGCGATTACCCTCCACGTTCTCTGAGTGTTCGAGTAGAACAACCTCAGGTTCTCGTTGTTGCTGAGCAGGAGTATCTGCAGGTAGTGAAGTTTTAGATAAAGGGGAAGGTTTATTAAAAAGTTGAGGCAGGGTAAGATAGTATTTCTTACCAGCAGCAGGAGCCTTCTTTTTCTTTTACGCCTTATGCTTGGCGCGTTTAGGTTGGGGGGGAGGAGTAGAGCCAGAAGGAGGTGGGCGCTTCAGGAGCGCGGAAGAAGTGGTTGCAGCTGGGGAAGTCAGTATTGGGTTAGCTACTGACATAGCTTGCAGAGAAAGAGAAGAAGATGGTTTGGATGAGAGGGAAGAAAACATACCTTGACCAGGAGGAGAGGTGGGTTGCTCTTCTGCTTCTAGATCTGGTTCAGGGACAACCAGAACTGCAGAGAGAGGAACGTCTTCAGGTTTAAGAGAAACCTGGTCCAGGAACTTGGGTCCGAGGGCGTAGTTGTTGAACGTTCCTTCCTTGGGGTAGGCAGTCCCCATATGGAGTTCCAGAACAGCCGAGAAGAACCGAGTATAGGGGACGTTGACCACCCGGGTTCTGTTCTTGATCTTCTTGACCATGTCATCCCAGATGCAGCGAACATAGTCAAACTTGCGATTTTTGATCGCAGAGTAGACCATGTTTTGGATTGCAGTGGTGAATTGTTCTGTGCTCCCCGTCTTCCCTGTCAGACAGAGACTGAACGTGTTCCATATGTAGTAGAACGTAGCGTTCAGCCCTGTCTTGTGGACAGTAGCAGAGTCTTGACGAGAGGGACACCTTCCCTCTCAGGCCATTTGTAGCCAATAGCATCGAGCAGAGAGATGACTTCGTCAGAGGAAGGAGGAGGAGGAAATTTCTTCTTCTTGGGGAATTGTAGGACGTTTCGCAGGGTCCCAATTCCAAAGGAAATGATGTCTTCCTTTATCTGGAATTTTATCACTTCATGCATTTTGCCCTTGGAGTTTCTCTCCTGGGCTACTGTGGCAGTTGACCACAGCTGGAGAAGCAGGGGTTTGTTTGGCTTTGGGTTGAGGGTGAAAGTCGTCTTAAGGGGACAGCTGAGAAGAAAGTCCCTAGCAGGCTTCAGATAGGCCTTGCTGGCAGGTAGATCGAACAGGCCGATCAGGTTGTTTCCCTTGAATTGGATGTCATGCTGAGGGATGACAACCGGCAGGCTTCCAGTAGCAGTCAGCAGAGTCGTTGCCTCAGAGGAGAGCTGGGCGTCTAGTGATGTAGAAGTAGTAGCAGCCATCCTGTTAAAAACAAAAATAACAATGTGGACGATTAAGAATCCAAAATATGCATTTTTCTTCACTTTTCAATGAACACAGAATATGTTCATAAAAGTGGTGAAATCCTTTATACTTGGAATAGATTGGATACCAAAATGCACAAAAGGAATGTGTTTTGGTATTAAAGAGAACTTCTATTTTGATGAAATTATATGAAAATAGGAGTTGATGATTTTTCTTAAAAGAAATAAGAATAATCATTTAAACAGTTTTAACAAAAATCTAAGAAGATTTTGGGAAAAGCTAAGATCAAACGAAGTGATCTTAGGGTTTTTGTGAAAACGTTTATCAAAATAAGTTGTTTGGAGCAAAGATCAACTTAGTTTGTGAAAGAACAAGAAGGGATGTAACACTTACGATTGATTCTTGAGGAGAAGTAGTGAGTGTGTGTTCTTGGTGTTCTTGGTGAATTAGAAACTTTAAAAGTTTTCTTGCTTTTTCTTGCTTGAGTACGTAGAGAGAGTTTTGTAAGCGTAAAGAGTGAAATGGATTACGAGTGAGGTTTTTATACCTCGTGGTAGGAGAGAGAAAATGGAAGAGAGAGAAAAGAGCGGCTAATTTCAAACGTAATGATGAAAAAAGAAGTTCTACGCGCGTTCACGCGCCTGACACACGTCGTGGGGAACAGGAAACGTCCCATTACGTGTCAGTGCAGATGAAAAGTTTGTTTTATTCAAAAACTTAAAAACCACCTTTTCAGGGGATAATTCCATTTTGATGAAAGAAGAGTTTTCTTGGAATTTGAGTACTTATCAGATAAGTACTGTTTTGGGAAAATCTCTTATCACATTTAATGCGATAAGGTTTCAGGAGCAGAGGTACTTACCTGAGAATCATCAGTATTCGGATTTTGAACAAAGATTTTGTAAGTACTGAATAGAGTTATCTCCTGATGAGAGTATTATTCAGGAGTTGTTAAGAAAAGAGCCCTGAGAAAAGTTATTCTATAGGATTTAACAACTGTTTGTCCTGATAAACTTCAATCATCAGGATTTAACATCCAAGTTCACTGATGAGCATATTAAAACGCGTTACATCCAGTGGTTTGGTAAAGAGGTCAGCGAGCTGATATTCAGTAGGGACAAAATGGAGTTCAATATCACCATTCATCACATGATCCCGATGAAGTGATATCTCACTTCAATGTGCTTTGTCTTGGGGTGTAAGACAGGATTGTTAGCGATGGCGATCGCTGAAGTGTTGTCACAGTAGATAGGAATTTTAGAGAGTTGTATGTCATAGTCCTAAAGTTGATTTCTCAGCCACAGGACTTGAGCACAACAGATTCCTGCTGCAACATATTCAGCTTCAGCAGTTGAGGTGGACACAGAGTTCTGTTTCTTGCTAGTCCAACTCACCAACTTGCCACCTAGCAGGTGACACCCACCAGTGGTGCTTTTCCTGTTGATCTTACATCCTGCAAAGTCACTATCAGAATAAGCAGTTAGATCGAACCCTGAGTCCTTGGAGTACCAAAGACCCAGATTAGGAGTTCCCTTCAGATATCTGAAAATTCGCTTTACAGCGGTCAGATTGGATTCTTTGGGTTCAGCCTGAAACGAGCACATAAACATGTAGAATACATGATATCAGGGCGACTAGCTGTGAGATACAACAGAGAGCCGATCATTCCTCTGTAGAGAGTCACATCAACAGGTTTCCCTTTGGAATCCTTGTCAAGTGAAAGAGGAGGAGCATTGGAGTCTTCATCGGTGTACAAGATGTGAGATCAAATTTCTTTAGCATCTCATGTACATATTTACCTTGATTGATAAAGATTCCCTTTTCAGATTGCTTGATCTGAAGTCCTAAAAAGAATGTAAGTTCACCCATCATGACATTTTATATTCAGATTTCATGAGTAACTCAAACTTTTCGCAGAGTTTGGGATTGGTTGATCCAAAGATAATGTCATCGACATATATCTGGACAAGAAGGATATGCTTAGGATATTTCTTAAGAAATAAAGTGCTATCGATCTTACCACGAACAAAACCTTTAGAGAGAAGAAAGGTTGACAGGGTATCATACCAGGCACGAGGAGCCTGTTTTAACCCATAGAGAGCCTTGTTTAACTTGTAGACGTGATCAGGGAACTTAGGATCTACAAAGCCAGGAGGCTTAGCCACATAGACTTCTTCATTAAGTTTTCCATTTAGAAAGGCATTTTTATGTCCATCTGAAAAACCTTGAAGTTCATATGTGCTGCAAAGGCTAGGAAAAGTCGAATTGCTTCGAGCCTAGCCACAGGAGCAAAGGTTTCATCGTAATCAATGCCCTCTTCCTGCCTGTATCCCTGAGCCACAAGGCGAGCCTTGTTTCGAATAATCGTACCAATCTCATCAAGCTTATTTTGAAAAATCCACTTGGAACCAATGATAGTACGTTTTCGAGGCCTAGGGACGAGAAGCCAGACATTGTTTCTGATGAACTCTGCTAGCTCCTCCTGCATGGCTGAGACCCAGGCAGGATCACGCAAGGCATCATCTATTTCTTTAGGTTCATTTTCAGAAATGAAATTAACATAAAGACAGATGCTACCAGATTGACGTCGAGTTTTAATGCCAGAGGAGGGATTACCAAGAACTTGATCAATAGGATGATCCTTGGTCCATCGAAGAGCAGGTGGCTGATACACCTGTCCTGAAGTGGAGGCTTCATTTACTGATGGACCAGGGAGAAGATTAGTAGGAGCAAGTTCACTATCAATGGTTTGAAAAAGTCTTCACTGTTATTGGATTGATCAGGTTCAGTTGGTGTGATTTGGGTAATTGGTGTGGCATTTATCAGAGGTGGAGTGGGTATTTCAGAGGGTGGTAAGGGATTTTCTTCAAAACCATCAGGAAGGTCTTGAGGAGTTGGATCAATAATGGGAGTTTCAGGGACTTGAAAGAAAGAGTCAGCCCACTGATTTATTTCAGAATTTTCATGAGGGTGAGGAAAGGTAGGACCCGATTCATCAAATTTGACATGAATCGTTTCCTCTATGGATTGTCTTCGTTTTTAAACACACGGTAGGTTTTAGAAATAGAGGAGTATCCAAGGAAGATTCCATCATCAGACTTGGAATCGAACTTTCCAAGATTATCTTTGTTGTTCAGGATGTAGCAGACACAACCAAAGATATGGAGATGTTCGATTGAAGGTTTCCTGTTACGAAAGAGTTCGTAAGGAGTTCTTCTGAAGCGCTTTACTATCAGGGATCTGTTCTGAGTATAGCAAGCTGTGTTCACAGCTTCAGCCTAGAATTGAGTGGCAAGGTTGGCTTCACTCAACATAGATCTGCAGCTTCAATCAGGGTTTTGTTTCGTCTTTCAGCAACACCATTTTGCTGAGGAGTTCTTACAGATGAGAAGTTCTGAGAGATACCTTTCTGATCGAAGAAGGTTTCCAGGGTACTGTTTTTGAACTCAGTTCCGTGGTCACTCCTGATTGATCGAACAGTAAGGTTGTTGAGCCTTTCCATCTTCTTGACGAACATAATGATTTCTTCAGGAGCATCACTCTTGGATCGAAGAAAGAATACCCAGGTATATCTGGAATATTCATCCACGATTACCAAAGTATATTTCTTTCCAACAATGGATTGGACATTGACAGGTCCAAAGAGATCCATGTGGAGAAGTTGTAGAGGAGAGCTGATGGAGGAAATCTGCTTGGACTTAAAGCTAGCCCTGGTATGTTTTCCTTTCTCACATGCTGAACAAAGAGATACCTTTGTATAGCGAAAGTCAGGAAGACCAACAACAAGATTGTTAATGTAGAGTTGATTTATCGTTTGAAGTTGAGATGAGAAAGACGCTTGTGCCATAGCCAATTTGTATCAGAGGAAGCACGAGATACAAAGCAGAAGTTGTCAGTGGAAGTATTCATGTTGATGATGTAGATATCAGCATGTCTCACTCCAGTGAGAATAACTTCCTTACGTCTGTTTTTGACTTTGCATTTTTTCTTTGAGAAGAAACTTTGTGATTCTTATCACACAGTTGACTGATGCTCAGCAAATTATGCATCAGGCCTTCAACATAAGCAACTCTTTTGAACGTAGTTACTCCGTTGGTCAATGTGCCATACCCTCGGGTTTGGCCTTTACCGTTTCCACCAAAGGTCACAGCAGGACCTCTTTCTTCACGGTAGTTAGAGAGGACAGATTTAGAACCAGTCATATGTCGAGAGCATCCACTGTCCAAGTACCAGATGCCCTTATCCTGTAAAATTTAGAGTTTAAGTTTTTCTTGGTACCCATAGGACTATGGATCCAGAATTATCAGTAGGACTGGTGGAGTTAGTGGCAGCCTTTACTGAATTACCAGTACTTGAGGCTGGAGTTTTGACTGAGGAGACAGTCTTGACAACCTTCTTTCCTTTGACTGAGTTATCAGTCTTAGGATTTTTCTTTACCTTAGCTGATTTTTCAGCTTTGGTAGCATCAGGACATTACTCGCAATATGGTCATTTAATCCACAGTGATAACATTTGCGATATAGAAAGCGTTTAGTGGGGTCCAGGAAGTCTTTGAACTTCAGGTGAGCAGGACCAGTACCAAGTATGCCTTTAGCATTGGATAGAGGAGGAATTGGTTTCTTCTCCAGAGTCTTTTGCTTTAGGTCGATCTTCAGTCTGGGAACAGGATTTTGAGAAAAAGATTTTGATCCTGAGACTGAAGGACCACCACCCAGAACTTTGTTCTTGGGTTTAGGACTCTTGGTCGTTGAAGGTGTTACAGTTTTGGATTTTTCATTGGCTGTTTTCTTTTTGCTCTTAGGAGCACCTTCAGTGTGTGTGTTGGAAGGAGAAGGGATGTTTTCAGGAGCATTAGGATCAGGGATAGAAAAAACAAACATTCCAAATTTAAGCATGGAACGATCAGGTCTAGGACATCCACTAGTGAATCCAAGACCCTTTTTGTTTTTGACATTTCTCCCTGAAGCTAATATTTCATCAACTTTCTCAGAGGCGTCACTCCATCCTTTGATGGTGACTTTTTCAGCATTTAACTCAGCCAGGGCTCTTTCTTTGGCAGCAAGAGCCATTTCCCTTTCAATACAGAGGGTTTTATTAACAGTGACCTGGTCTTTATAGTTTTCTTCCAGAATAGTAAGTTGTTTTATTTTTTCTTGGCACTCTCTGAGTTGATCACGAAGATCAATATTCATCTTCTCAGCAGAGGTTTTACCATTCAGGGCTTTGTAGAGATCGAGAGTAACCAGGTCCAGCTGAGTTAAGCTTTCAAGAGGGACAAGAGGAATAGGTACCTGACTGGGAGAATCAGTCGCAGAGAAGCTTCAGGAGTCGTAGAGGAAGAAGCTTCAGGAGCTTGAGTAGGAACCTCTTCAGGGACCTCTTCTATCTTAGCCATTAGAGCTAAGGTAGGTTCCTCAATAATGGCCATCAGTGCCACTTGAGTATCTTCCTCATCAGATGAGTCATCAGAGGAGACATCATCCCAATCGCAGTCTTCTGCGATAAGACCTTTACCTTTGCGCTGAATTTTCATCTTCTTGTATTTCTCTTTCAGGCGCTGGTATTTGGGGTTCTTAGAGGAAGATTTGGCAGAAGAGGGAGCAAACTGACTTTTCCTGTACCTGCAATCATTAGCAAAGTGTCCTTTGCCCTGACAGTTGTAGCAGATAGCAGTAGCCTTATCAACAGGTTCTGATTTAGGCTTGTCAGTTATAGAAAGAGGTTTCTTTTATGGAAGTTTCCCTTTTTGGCAAACTTTTTAAAAGATCTAGTTAATAAAGCAAGAGATTCATTGAATTCAGGATCTTCTGACATATCAGAGTCAGAGGATTCTAATTCAGTAATAGTTGCCGAAGAAGGAGTAGCAACAGTAGGAACTGAATCAGAGACCAGTGCAATAGAGTTACTTTTGGTATCTTTAGTATCTCTTATGAGATTCTTTTTCAGTTTCTTCTGTTGTTCACGGTTTAGAAGAATACCGTACAACTCACTTAGTGTGAGTGTCTTTATGTCTTTTGACATAGTTAAGCAGGAGGTGTAGATTTCCCAATGTTCAGGAAGAGCTTCCATGAACTTGGTAACCACCTCAGAGTTAGGATAGGTAGTACCGATAGTCTTCAGGTCAATCAGGAGACAGTTGAATCTCTGATGTAGCTGGGAGAGAGTTTCATCCTTCTGATGAATAAAGCTTTCGTACTGACGAACCAAGAAAATCTTTCTTGATTCCATGAGAACAGCAGTACCTTCATATTGAACACAGAGGGTGTCCCAAATCTCTTTAGTAGAGCGAAGGTGACAGATAGAGTGGAATACATCATCAGGGAGTGACATGCAATGAGAGACCTACCTTAGTGTCAATGTTGACCAGGCGTCTGTCTTCATCATTCCAGTCAGTCACAGGTTTTACCAGTTCCCTTTCAGGTAAAGCTGGTTGGTTGCCTGCAGCAGGAATGGCATGAACGGTTTGTGTGGGCACATGTGGTCCATTTTCCAGAAAGTAAGGAATCTGGGGATCAGAACCAGAAAGAAAGAGTTCCATCCTGGTTTTCCAAAGAGAGAAGTTATCTTTGTTAAACCTTGGAGGTTTTCCAGCAGAGCCGGTATCAAAGTAGTTATCCTTAGCTTGAAGAGCCATGGATTAAGAGAAGAGAGGATCACAAGATGTTTCTTAGAGAAGAAAATGAGAGCTTGTATCTGCTCTGATACCACTTGTTGGTCCCAATGAGGTGACCTTCAAGTAAGGATAGTGTTTGGGATTATAGAAGGGGGGGGGGGGGTTGAATATAATCACACAAAATTTCACTTTTAAATTCTTTGTTATATTAACAATATGAATTTACAGATTGTTGCGAAAATAGAAAAGACAATAAGTCTAAACTAAACAATCTAAGCTTTCTTTCACTATGCACTAAAGTGAGAAGATAAGAAAAGAAGGAAGATAGAGGGAATAAGAAAGAAAGGATTTGGGTATTTTTAGGATAAAGAAGAAGTATGGAGAACATCTCTTCAAGTCCTATTTATACCCAATGCATTAAATGCATGCAGACTTACTTTTGTGTACGTGTCACATTATAAGTGGTCCTTTGTACTATTTACTATAAACAAATACTCTTAGCATGGTGTGCAAAAGAGGATGTGAGTAAACAGTTGCCTTGAGGTCTGATAAGTACGGAGGGAACAGTAAAGAGACTATCCTTATGTACTTTTGTGTCAGTAAAGGCGGATAATCCTTTTGTGCATTAGATTAAGACATTACACTAATCCTTCAGGATCAGAATACTGTTTAGTGAGTGGAGTCCTGATACTGATGTTGTTCAGGGTCACTTGTATCCTGATGAGTCTTCAGGATGTCATACGAAATTGAGCAGCCTGCTATCACTGAGTTCCGTCTTCAGATCACGAGCATGCTGGTCCTGTCATCAGCTAATTCTTCGACGTCGCTGATGGTTCTTTGAGTATGATCTTGATGTCTTCAGGAGGTCTTCACTTCGGTGGTCAGGATCAGTAGACTGCAGAACAGACTCGTTCATCTCCTGATCCTGATCCTGATGATTATAAAAATAAGTTACAGCATAAGTAACATGGAATAATACTGAACAGATTCAGTGATAATTCCTCAAGCTATAACAGAAGTAAAAACCTATTCACTAAGTAAAGTAGCAGGATCATTATCATTTCATCAGGTCTTAGGAGAGCTGGATCAACACAAAACCATTGTAAGTCTCAAGTTATAAAGCAACGTATTTCCCAATGAACTAAGCTAAGCCTTGACCACATCCGAGCATCAAGCAGGTCCCTTTCCCTTATCCATGCCGGAAGTACCTTCAACTAAAAAGATAGAACCACTACGGGTTAAGATTTACGCTTAGTGAGCACAAACCCACTACATATGCACCACATATCACATAATCACGTACATAGCAAGAACTGGGTATGCAACACACAAATGTCCTTACGACTCTCTACCGTCAAGGACTACAGACTTTGGTACCAGACTACCACACCACCGATACCCACGGTGGCCACCACCACTACAATGGGCACGGCCAACACAAGCAAGCTAGTCTCATTTAAACCACAACACGTATACGCGTAATTAGCATACATAGCTACACATAGAGGGTTAATGTACTCACCTGTCACAACGCCTCAAGACACGCACTTGAATCACCACAAACACGTATTAAGCACCTATAATACATACACTTGCGCACACATATAAAAACTCATCCCAAAATGGATTCTAACATGTATCCCGACCCATTAACCGAAATGACCTAGCTACGCTAGTCCAATTTCTCTCAAACTCCACAAGACATCAAGTACCAACATCCCTTAGTGGTATATGGACTCGAAAACCCCAAACAGTCTCAAACGAAAAAGTTCAAAATTCTTAACATAAATTTTTTATTTTCGCGAAATCCAAATTTCGCATTTGCGAGACATAACGAAACGGACAACCCACCCGAGACTGTGGTGCTCGCGGCGCGAGCCACACCCTCGTGGCGCGAGGCTTACCTTCACGGCGTGAGCCACCCTTTTCGCGGTGCGAGACTATGTTAGTTCCTCCCAATCATCCTATTTTCGAGAAAACGACCAAAAATCGAGGTTTCTCACCCCAAGGCTTCGAACCAGTCAATTTATACCAAAAACATGAAATCAAACAACCCCAAATCAACTAACAACAATCCTTTAACATAATCCACACTTTAAAACAACAAATCGACAATATATTGATCATCAATTTCACTTTTACACTTCCAAAAACCTAACTTTTCCTTAGACTCCAAATCCAACAATTTACTAAGGAATTAACATCCATACCTTGATAGATTCCACTAATCAACCGTGAATTGCACAATTGCCGCTTCGATTGGTTGATTTCCTTTTTCAATTTGGAACTCCAAAATCGCCCCACTCCTTCTCTCTGCCTCTCTAAGCCGCTTCCAGGGAAATTATGGAAGAGACTAGGGTTTTAACCCCTTTTATATACAAAGCAATCACAACTTCATCCTTTGAATAATGACACCAAGGCCCCTAAAGTTCTACACTTCACAAAATAACCCAAAAGTTAACATAACATAACACTAACGTCGTTAAAATACTAGCTTTGGAAAACGAGGCGTTACACGTATGTTCTCCAAATCCTTCTTGCTACCGCTCAATCTAATTCTTTCTTTCAAAAAGTATACCAATCCCTAGGCTGGAAATCTGAATTTAAAAGGCAGGTTCGGCGGACCTCGCGATCGCGAGATGGGCATCACGCCACGAGGCCTGGATCTTCTTCCAAAAATATGAGATTTTATCCCTAAATTCTTTAGAACCGGAAGCCTTGATCTCGGTAAAAGCCTTCGTACTTTTTGCAATGCCAAATAGCTTTTCGCGACGCCAAACCTTCAAAATGTAGAAAAATCATCCCAAGTCTCGGACATCTCACGGAGTGAGAGGGGACTCTTGCGATCGCGAGATTCTCTCTGTCCACTTTATGCACTTTTTCACACTTTTTGGCCTTCGTATTTTTTGTTCCGAGCGTCTTCCAAACCTACAAAGTCAAGAATCATAGCTTTTCGGAGCTTAAAGGTACTAATAAGGGTGCAAAATGGTGGTAAAACCATTGATGTAGAATTTAAAAACATGTATAATTTTGGCTATATCAGTGGCTCGTAATGGGACATAAGTTTCGACGATTAACTTGATGTGTCGCGGTTTAGAGTTAAGTAACCACATATCACAAAGACAAATCATTCCCATGTTATATTTGTTTCAAGTTTTGAACTTGTAATCATTTACGAGGCCGTGTACTATAAACTTATCTAGTAAACGTTTACTAGCATCATTTACCTTATTGATTAGTATGATGAAGACCAAAAAGTTTACTCATTAAAAGACAAGGCAAGGACCCATAGTTTAATGACCTGGGTAAGTGGGAAAACCGGTAAGCACTTATCAGGTTTAAAGTATCATCAATCCATTTTCATGGCCAAAGATGTTACACTCACTACTAAAAAGGGGTATTACCGACGGCCGAAACAGTTAAAAAGCAATCGAAAATAGGCTATACCGACGGTTTTCTGATGAAAAGAGTGCCGCTAAAATGCTTGTCTGCAAAAAAACTACCGATGGATTTTCAGATGGCCTTTATCAACTGTTTTCCAACTATTTAATTTACAGATGTTTTCTCGACGCGGTTTATTGACGATTTTCCAACTATTTCGGATGACCAATTAAAATCTATATGTAAATTAAATTAAAAACTAGAAACGGTCGGTAAACCATCCGACTGCTTTAAACCGTTGGTAACGACTAACGACCGTAGGTTATACGCTACTTTTTAGTTATGACAAGAAAGTTAATAAAGATGCATCTCATACCGATAGATGTTTGTGAAGTGAGAATTTGGTAAATCGTCTCTATTAGTTTTATAATAGAAATAAATATTGATGAAACCAAAGACAATTGAATAATTATGTATTTGATTTGAGAACGTGGTTATGCCTTATGATGATATGCATTAATGAATGTAGTAAACTTCTAATTACGACATTTGAAGTTTTACTATAATATATTAGTCGATAGGTTGACTTTTCTTAATCGATGGGCAAAACATGTCATTATCTTTTTGGACGATTAAATGGCCACATGTATGGGCATAAGTCTGCTGGCTTATTGATCTAATGATTTACTTTAATGTCAAAGACTTATTCTATGCAGCAGTAAATTACATTTTGATCCCTATGTTTGATCTTTTCCCTGGTTTCCATCTTAGCTACAACTTATTTAACTAATTAGGTCCTTTATTTTAAGTTTTTAACACCAGTTAACTATCACCTATTAAGTAAGAGATTTTTGTCTCTTTCTCTTTTCTTATATTAAACATAAACATATAATTTATTTATTAAATACATTTGTATATATACATACACCGCATTTTCCCACACCTTTCAGATCTCCTTTGGTAAATCTCATCCTCTCTAATGTTACAAAAACTCATTCCTTCTATATGCCCACACCTCAACCTCCCACCACCCCCCCCCCACATATCAAAAAAAAAAAAATAAAATTTAAATAAATAAATAATATTTGGTATGACACATAACAAAGTTCATGGTAGACAAGATTAAAAACACTAAAACTCACTTGAACCAAAACTATAAACCAACTTCAACAACCCAATTTTGGTATGTCCAATGCAATGATTATTTGTTTGCATGAGTGTCACAGGGTATCATCGAGGTGCTAACGGAAGGTGAGGATTGGGTTGGAGTCCGAGGTGGGACGTGGGGAAATAATGATAAAAAATATAAATATTTAAATAGCGAAAGACCAAAATACTCCTCACTTACAGCTAAAAGTTAATTGTTGTTAGGAAAAAGGACTAATTCTAATGTTTTTGCAAACCATGGTAACTAAGTTGTAATCTTTAAACAACAGAACATAAACCGAAAAAACAAAATAAGATAGGGACCAAATATGTAATTTAAATACCCCTATATATACATTTTAATGGAAGAAAAATATTGGGAAAACAATCAATCAAACGTTTCAAGAATGGAGAATTATAAGCTGATGTCCCTTGACCATGGTGTTCTTAATCATGCTTATATCCGGCTGCAATGCCAATGCTTAAACAAAACCACTGAATTCCAAACCAATCTCAAAACCCTCCTGAATTTGCTCAGCAAAACCGCCCCTTCTCGCGACGGCTTTTATCAAACAAGCGTCGGAAATAACTCAGATCGAGTCTACGGCATGGTTCAATGTAAGGCCAACATTTCATCAAACGCTTGCACCAATTGTCCTAAAATCTTCCACAAGCTCCATAGACATATGCCAAGAAAGCGCTGGCAATACCGAGTCTATGTGGTCCTTTTGCACGTTACGGTTCTCCAACGAAATTTCTTTGGCGACTGGAGTAACACTTCATCGGCGTCTTATCAAACCGATGCAGTAATGGACGAACCGTTGGTGTTTTCAAAAGGGTTTTCGATGATGGAAGGATTGGCTGAAACGGTTGCTGACCAACCTTGATGTACGAGGCTGGAGAAGTTGATGTTGGAGATGATGGGAAACGGTATGGTTTGGTTCAATGTAGTAGGGATTTGAGCAAGCCAAAGTGTCGGAATTGCGTGGAGGATCGATTGGTTCATTATAGATCGTTTGTCGAGAACCAAACAGATTGGCAGATTTTGGGGACGAGTTGTAGTTTGTGGTATAATAAGTTTAATAACGGTTCGGCTGTTGATACATCGGCTTCTACCACGGCTCCTACGCCTACTCAGAGTCGGCTTCCACAAGAAAATCCTTCGGTTACTTCAGGTAAGCTCCATGGTTTTTATAATTAGTATGCTTCGAACACTACAAAAAATAAGGGTTTAGCGATGGTCGAAAACAATCGGTAAACCGTCTAAAACAGGCTTACCGATTGTTATATGACGAGAACAAGCGTCGATAAAAAGCTGGTGGGTAAAAGCTAGCGACGGTTTTCTAACAGTTTCATTTACCGCGGTCTTTCAACGATTTTTCCGACAGTTTTTCGATAATTTTCCGACAACTAATTAAAAAAAATAAAAAAGGAAGGTAAACCGTCGGAAAGTTGTCGGTAATACACAAATTTTTAGTAGTGGAAAAACGGTGCTATAGAGGGTTGTTATATTAGATTGGTTTATTCGGTTTTCATTATTCTCATACGTCATAGCTAAAGATAACTGGACCAGATAAGATTCGGTTTAATCGTTATTGAGTTGTTCGGTTTTTTCGACTAAACCGAACAAAAATCTTATATCAATACAAGGCTTTCTTTTTCACGTTTCAGAAAATTTATAGTTAATAAATATAGATTAATTATTGTTTTAGATATAAACTTAAATAAAAGTTGTTAAGCTTAGAATAAAATATATTTCTTAATTTTAAATTACTAATATAAAATAAAATAACTTTTTTATTTGGTTGACCTGATACCTTAACAGAAAAATAAAAAGTATGCCATAAATTATAAAACCAAATAAAGAATTATAACCAAACAATAACTAGGAAAGACATGGATAACTTGAAACATTCAACCAAACATAATTAATTAGATCATGACTACCGTCCAAAAAACCTGTTTATCCTAATCTTACTTTAGTATTCCATTAGCTTTTTTTTTTCTATCCAATTTATCTTAAATTGGAATATTCAAATCCTATACTACCTTAATCTTTATTCCGGTTTTTTTATTTTATTTTAATATATATGTATAAGAGAGGGAAAAAAAGAGAAAAAGGAAGAGAGAGGAGAGAGAAAGGAACAGAAAGAGAGAAGAAGTCGCCTAGGTGTGGCAAGATGAGCTACGGCCTCACCCTCCATGTTACATGTCATAGCCCGTATGGGTGTTTCAGCCGGAGCCGGTAGCAATACACTTGGCCGTACTACCGGTGCATTATTAATCTTCTTTTTTTATTTTTCGACACACATGATGTTTAACCAACCAGTCAACTTGCTCTCGAAAATATCCTCTAACTATGGCATTTATAAAGCTCAAACTTTTATGATCAGTGATACACAAATCATAAGAAATTAGTAGCACCTAACAATCTTATAAAAACACTATATATACTTATAAAAAAAGTTTGAGTAAGTTTGTACATAAACCTAGTTGTCTGTCTAAATACTCTATAAAATGTTATTTCTTTTTTGATGCCATATACACAGGAAGTCGAAGAAGTCATGGCAAATTCGTAGTTGGAATCACTACCAGTCTCAATATTGGTATCTTGATGTTACTAGCCATTTACGTGTTTCATTTGTTGTCATGAATCCGCATTCTCAAAATCTGCATTTTATGTCAACTAATCTTTTTAAATGTTGTACTTATATTTCTTGAACATATCAATCAATGTAAAATGTTGTTTATTTGTCAAGTCAGAAATAATATTTATGGAAAAATTTGTCCTCTGAACCTCTATTAATTTAGATTGTAAGCTATAATGGTTACATGTTAAATGCTTAAAATATCTCTAACAACTTTTATAAAATAAAATAAATAAAAGTTTTGTTTTTTATTTGGCTTCAAAAGGTTCTTTATCTTGTTTTCTAAGATATAGAAAATAAAGAAAAAACTTCAAGTTTAATGAAATCAATAAAACTTGATGAGAGATAAGAGAAATTATTATTTTATTTATTTTTAACTATTATTGTTTTACATATTTTTTTTTATAAATAAAGTGAATTAGAATAATAAAATTTCTATATAAAATTTGAATAATATATTTAATGCTAAACTCTCTTAAATAAAGAATAGTTTAAATTAAATTATATTTTATTTAGTATATTGACTTTTATTTCTTTATTTTAAAGAAATTATAAAAAAATCTAATAAAGATGCTCTTAATCCCAAAGACTAAGGTGTAATTTGTTTTTAAGAGGTCTGACGTCTAAAGTATGATTTCATGTTAAAAAATAAGAGATGGATGGTGCACCTCTTAAAACTTCAGAAGAAGTTAAGAGGCTTTCAGACTTTTTTCTTAAAAATAAAACAAAACAGTATTAAGTTTGCAAACCTTTTAATTTTTAGACTTAAGAGGTACTTTTAAAAATAAACAGCCTCTAAGAGCAATTTGGAGAAATTCTCTAAAAAAATTAAAAATGGAGAATCAAAGTCCAAAATCCCTATATAAAAAGTGCATTTAACTCCAACAGGTTTTTCATTTTAGAGATATATTGGCTTTGTTTGGCAAGCATAAGCTAGCTTATAAGCTAGCTGATAAGCTAGCTTATAAGCTAGTCCATCCAAACATGTACCAGGAAGTGATAAGCTAGCTTATAAGCTATTATCATTACTTATAAGCTATTATCATTACTTATATTAAAATATTACATATATCTAATAAAATATTATTTTTCTTTTCTAAACAATTTATTTCAATAGTTCTTATTCGTGGAACATAATAAAACCCATTTTCTCTCAATAATAATTATTTTTAAAGGTTTTTTTTAGAGTTTTCTAAATTTGAAGATTTTTTCACTCTTTTTCTTACTTTCTTTATTTAAAATTTAGAGAATTTATTGAAGTCTAAAATTATTTAAATATTTATTTTCTTTATTTTAAAGAAGTTATTAGAAATACTTTAAATGAAATTTATATATGTTCATTAGTTGAGGAGCATTTGTGTATTTTCACCATCATCATAGATCTTATCATTTTTATCAATTATATGAGTTTTATTTTTTTGTATATTAAAATTCATAGACCCTGTGAAGATAATCAAATTTGATTATAAAGCTTATAATTAAGACAACAATAATATGTTGAATATCCAAATCCCTAATTAATCCAAAATACCGATACAACCTCAAATTTTCGTGTAAATTCTACTTTAGTAACCAAACAGTAATCAAGGATTTGTGGATCGATGTTAATGTGATACAAAAAGCTTTTGAGGAGATTTTTCGAAGTGGTTGGTGGGCAGTGTGTACCATCTTAAAACACGTGTAGATAGACCTTAAGACATATACTAGTATAAATTTTGGTTTACCATGGTAAGTAAAAATGGTACGATACCGTATATCGATCCATAAAAAGAAGGTTGGTCGCATTCTTTCAAAAAGTCTAGTCTTTTGAAGCTAGTTTCAGATGACGAATTCGAAGAAATTGTTTTGGTTAGTTTGTTGATTATACTACAAAAATTCAATTGTAAAAAGAAACAAATACTATAAAGCCTTGTTGAGGTATGAACGACCTGCCTGGTAAAAAGATATTATACCATACTAGCATATTCCAGAATTAACATTTTATTAACTTTTTAAAAGTCGTGAACACAATTTCATACGTCTAATTATTTGTCAATTAACTAAAAATAATCTTCGATTAAACATTAAAAAACCCGGAATAATGCAACGAGACTTTAAAATATATTATATACACGGGTCTTTTTACTATTTTACCAGGCGTTATCTCGGATAAAAATCACCTGTCCCCACTTTCCCTGTACTTTACATGTCCCACCAGTAATATATTGCCATATCATATTGAATTAATTATCCTTTTAATATAATATTACGGTGAAAGTAATTTATATAAAAATAAGTCATAAAATTAATTTATTATAAAAATAAAACATAATTTATGAAACTAGTATAAAATAATAGGAGATACACGGTTTTTTAATTAATATGTAAAAGGTATTTAAAAAAATATAATATTTAAATTAATTTAATGGAAAGATTCCTTGGTTGACGGAGGAGTAAACTCCGTTAACAATATTTATATAAGATTACCTTTAAATGACTTTTTCTTTATTTCACTTTTTCATTTTCATTTATAACTTTTGTTTATATTAGTATTTGTTGTTCCAGATTCAAGTTCTAATCAACATGCAACCAAGTAGAGAATGATTTGAAAGCCATATGTCATTGATTCTTGGATGAAAAGTTACACACACTAACACACCAAGAACACACACACTTAAGAACTAACTTTCTCTCAATTCACTCTCAATTCACATTAATGATACGTATGCATGTTACCAACTAACAAACTAACTCACTTTGGGTATTTATACCCAAACATCTAAACCCTCAAGGTTTACAAGAATTACACAAACTACCCTATTATTACAAAACTATTACAAAGCACATATAAAACAACTAAAGCATTAAAAGCAAACTTTGACTTTGTAGTCCTCTTTGACTTTGCCTTTGTCTTCACTTTGAGCATCAACTTGTGATCTCGGATACAATCCGATTTTGCACCCAACAATCTCCCCCTTTGGATTCGAGATCACAAAAAGAATTAGGCAAACGTCTTCAAGAAAGCATCAACACTTTAAACATCAACAATAAGCTTCCTTGAACGATAAGCTTCCGTAAAAATCTTCACGAATCATCCAATCTTCATGAAGCTTTAACAAACTTTGAACACGAAGCTTTAGCAAATCAAGATATCTTCAAATAATCACCAAACTTCAAACATCTCTAGCAAACATCTCTTGTCATATCTCGAAATCTTCTCTTTGATTTGATATTTCGGAACCATCTCCTCAAAGTATCTTCAAAAAACATTTCTAAACCATCTCCCCCTTTTTGATGAAATATGAAATAATCATCAAAACTCTAGAAATGTAAGATCAGAACAACTCGTCACGGAAAGTTACAAACATGTGAACAAACCACCATAGATAGCAAAAACCATCTTACATAACCATCTCCACCTTGTTACTCCAGAATTCCCCTTATTACTCCAAAGAAATACCGTCAATTCCATAAAGTAATCCGAATCTTTTCAAATTCAGATTTAAGTGGGAAAATCCTGAAACAACACATGAATCAGTTGGAATGCCTGTGAGAAGCACAAAGCAACTCAGTACAACGAATGCACTATATAAGGAGCTTTAGTGATGATCACTCCCCAGGGCTTCCGTTCAATCATCGCAAACACGAAAAGTATTCCTATGAACGTTCCGACAAAGAAACAAATTCCTTGTGTGTATTTGTGATGAAAGAAAATAGCATCATGTGCTTTCATAAGGCTCAAAATGTGAAAACATTTCACGACTCGATGTGTAGAAATGAAGTTCGAAGGCAGGGCAGCTTCCTTCTGTTTCAATATCGATTTTCCAAATGAAAACCTGATAGATTATGTGCTGCGTCCCCGTGATGAAATGAAACATCTCCTTGTTAAGAAGGAAATGAGTAGCTAGTGGGGTAAAAACGAGAGTCGGCATTGGGCTTTGCCTTATTTCAATATCGGTCACCAAAGAATGTGAACCAATAGATTATGTGGTTGCCCGGCTTAGAAGTGGTTGGTGCAGAGTATTATGTTTCTTTTAACTATGTTCTCACACCCTCCAATGCTTTTAAACATTCTCACTTCTAACCAATCTCTCATATAGTATTTTTCCTCTCAATCACTATGAGAATAACTCGACCACCTGAGTTATCTCCCCCATTCTTTGATGTAGACCCCTCACTCATTTCTCAAGGATAACTTCTTGGGTAGGATTACCGGTTCTGGAAATCCATAGAAGTTCTATTAAGCTCACACATCCCATGAAATAAGTTTCCTAAACATGAAAGTACAATGATTCATCGGGTGAATCAATGAGCCAATATGAAACATGCTCAAACAAATATATATATGAACAAAATAGGAGCATAAGAATTTCTTCAAACAAGTAAATGAAATGAAGAACATGAATGATATAAACTTGTTTGAGAAAACGGATTCATTATATGTGGTGAGATATGTTCTTGAAAAACTGTGGTTCACACAAAAAATTATGTTATCTATACGAACGAGATATAGATATAACATTGAAGAACGTATCTGATCAAATAAACGATGAAGCACAAATAGGAAGATATCAAGCGAGCGTATTACCACCGAAAAATATAGTCATATAGAGACATGGTAATAACTAAGTCAAAAGAAGCTAAACCGGTGTGTATGAATACTTGAAAAGTTTATGAAAAGATAATACGCAAGTATTAATCTTTGGAAACACACGGTTAGAAAATATCCGTCAACTCATCATGATATGAAAACATGGAAAATCACACTTCTAATTCGAAAAATCATTTGAGAATCGAGAAGTGAGTTTGAACATTTAAAAACATTTTTCATACCTGAAAGTTGTTCATCTTTCAAATATGTAAGCATTAAAGCATATTATAACACTCCCCCTAAAAACAATATCTCTTTTATGTACTCCCCCTCAAATGGATAATCAAACATTTACTTAAAATTCTCCCTCAAAGTAAGAATAATACCTAGAGAACCATTGAAGATCGGGTCTTGAACTGATTTAATCAAGAGCCACTTGCACATTGAGGAACGGGTCCTAAACTGATATATATTTAGGAACCACATGTTTGCAGAAACTCCCCCTTGAAAAATGCAGTGAAAATATGGGGACCTGCAAAAACAAAATCATACAGATTTTGGTATCCACTTGAAAGTGGATCCTCTTTTGTTAAAAGAAGTTGGTTTATAAGTTGGAATACTATAAGTACCATACCAACTTTCCGACTTTTCTTTTCGAACAAACTTATTTGTTCCACAGTAAGAACAACATATTTTCTTTTGAGATAATCTGATCATATGATTTACAGAGTAAATTGGATCAGATTTAACAAAAGATTTAGCTTTAAAAACCTTGTTCTTTTGAACATTTTGTTTAGGAACAAATAACTTTGGTTTATCTACATTTGGTGTAGACCCTTTAACTCTCCAAACAAACTTACCTTTCTTCGAATGTTTTTTACCTGAACCATCAATCTGATGATCATAGAAAAGATTAGAAGGACGAATCTGATTAGTTGGTGTAAAACTTTTTGTTGAAGAAACATCTGCATGAATAGAACTTGGAGCAGTTTTGAATGAACACTCAGAATCAGCATAATCAACATATGGTGATTGTACTATAACATCGGGACTCTTTGGTTCATTCAAATTGACTTTAAAAACAATATCTTCAAGATCTTTCACCATTGCAGATAAAAGATTCTTTTCTTCAACTGTTTCATTAAGCTTCTTTTTCAGATTAGAACTCATAATCTGTTCTTTCATGATATCAGAAGACAATTCAGATAAGCTTCGTGTAAGTTTCCTTATCTCCATCTCAAAAACTCTCTTTTCCTCTTCAAAATCACTTTTCTCAAAGGTTGGTTTCTTTAGTTCAGCAATCAGTTCCTCAAAACCTTTTATCTCACACTTTAAAAGGTGTTCTTTTCTTTTAAAAGCACTTCTTTCATCCGAAAGTTGCACTTCTAAATTAGCAATCTTCTTCCTAAATAGAACACTCTTTTCTTCAAAAGATTTTCTTTCTTTTTCAAAAACTTTACTTTCTTTCTCAAACTCAAACTCACCACACCTATCTTTTTCCACACGGAGAGACTTTTTCTTTAAATCTTTCTTCTTGCTTTCAAAAAGCACTCTTCTTTTTCTCAAAATCTTTTCTTTCACTCACAATCTGTCTCTCCAAATCAGAAATCTTCTTTGAAAGTTTATCGCTTTTCAACTCAAAAGATTTTCTCTCTTTCTCAAAAACCTTTCTCTCCTCTTGTAAAATCTTTTCAAAATTAATCAACTCACTATCCACAACATTTTTCTTGTTGGTACAAGAATCAGTACAAGACTCAAGAGAATCAAACACATTCATTCCATCATAAGAGTTGGAATCATCATCATCATAACAACAATTAACATAACATGTTGATTCAGAAAACTCTTTGAAAATCGCGTTGTCTTTTGGCTTTTCAAAAACTGATTTTTTCACAAAAAGTTCGTTAATCTTTGCTTCAAAAGCTTGTCTTTCTTTCTCAAAGTTACTCCTCTCGATGATCACGATTTTCTCAAAATCATTTACTTGGTTTGAAAGTTCTATCACTCTCGAATGAGAAGATATAAGTTTGTTCTCAAAGACTTTCTTATCTTCATCTAATTCATGAACTTTCTTTTGCAAACATTCATTTTCTTTCCTCAAAGAAGTTACAAGTTTTAAGTTTTGAGCATTTCCAAAAGAATGTTTTAACAGTTCATCATGCTCATTTTGCAAATCAATTTTTAAACTTGTAATTAAACTTCTTTCATTAGAAAGTGACTCTTCAAGATCAGTAACTTTAATAAGAAGATCAGCCTTTTCAGCATTTGATGTAGATAAAGTTTGCTGAAGCTCAGTTATCTGTTTTGACAACTTTGAATTCTCCGATTCTTGCCCTTTTTCACTCTGTAATAACTTCTCTAAATCCACAATCTTCATTTCTAACAAAGATTTGTCAGAACTCAACTTTAGATTTTCCTGGTTTAGCTTAAAGGCACGCTGACTGTATGTCATATAATTCTTCCATAATGTATGATGGTCAACTAGCTCCGTCATCTTGACTAATACGAAAATAGAACTTGAAAATGATCGATAATTCACTGAAACTGGTAGATTTCTTCTGAACTGCTGGAGGTATGCAAATCGGAACACTTCTTTTGATCAAAGATAAAGTTAGTGACAAAAGTCAAAAAGTCAACTGAAAAGTCAACCGGTGAATAGTGAAATCCCGAAAAAAATATTTTTCAAAAATTTGAAAGTTGATTTTGACCGCGAAATTGAAATCTTAGTCCAAAAATACAACCTCTCGGAAATCACCAAAATCTCGGAAAAACCGGCATTTTTCGGGAAAAAATGACCTTAAAAATGACTGAACTTTTTCACCGTAGAATCAGATAAGAAGACTAAAAAAGTTCACGTGAAAAAGTGCCCGATAAATGACTGACCGGCATTTTTTTTTTTTTTTTAAATAACCAGATTCGGAAAACACTAAATCCGAATCGGATTTTTTTCAATTTTCCGAATCGGAAAATGATGTTTTCCGAATCGGAAAAGAAATTATGAACAGAGTTCCTAGATAAAATTCGAGTTGGTATTTGGTCAAATTCCGAATCGGAAAATGATGTTTTCCGAATCGGAGTTTGATTAATACCAAGTCGAAAACGAGTAAAACTACCTTCGAACACAATTTCCGAATCCAAAAAATTTTCCGATTCGGAAAACTTCAAAAATTCCGATTCGGAAAACTTGAATATCCCAATTCGGAATTTATGAATATTCCGATTCGGAATATATGAACACCAATTCGGAAAATATGAATACCAGTTCGGAAAACCGAACAAAAACCGAGCAGAAGGTAAAAAACTAAAAAATTACTGCTCAAATCACCAAATTTTGACACAAACAATCACATTTACATGCAAATCATGATCAAATTAAGGAAATCAAACCTCAAACCTCCATTTCTAAAAAAAACACAAAAAGCTTAAGAAATCATACCAAATTCAATGAATTTCCAGCTCTGATACCACTTGTTGTTCCAGATTCAAGTTCTAATCAACATGCAACCAAGTAGAGAATGATTTGAAAGCCATATGTCATTGATTCTTGGATGAAAAGTTTACACACACTAACACACCAAGAACACACACACTTAAGAACTAACTTTCTCTCAATTCACTCTCAATTCACAATGATACGTATGCATGTTACCAACTAACAAACTAACTCACTTTGGGTATTTATACCCAAACATCTAAACCCTCAAGGTTTACAAGAATTACACAAACTACCCTATTATTACAAAACTATTACAAAGCACATATAAAACAACTAAAGCATTAAAAGCAAACTTTGACTTTGTAGTCCTCTTTGACTTTGCCTTTGTCTTCACTTTGAGCATCAACTTGTGATCTCGGATACAATCCGATTTTGCACCCAACAATATTGAAGTAATCATGTATAATCAATTTTAATATCAATTATTTTTTAATTTAAATTTAAATATAACCTGATTTTTTTGAAGCTAATATCTAAAAATTACTATTAATATTTTTTAATATTTTTTTATACATATAAAAGTTATACTTATGTTTATAAAAATTAATCAATTGACTTATGAATTTGATGTCACAAATATAGAACTATAGATATAACTAATATTTAACATCATAATTAAATTCAACACATGTCAACCAATTTAATTAACATAAGAGATGTAAAAATTCTTTGACATAGATAATAAATTCTAACATCATAACCTATTTTAATTTTAAGAAATCCCTAACTTCAGTAAACCGAATCTTTACAAACCCTTGAAAAATTGGTTGCCTTCAACTTGTAAGAGCAATCCAGTCATACTTGTTTTTTAATTGGATCTTCAGATATCATGTCAGCCTGTAAAAAAAGCATTCATGTATCATATATTTATTTATAAACCTTACTCTCGGTAAATATTATTGAATAGAAAATATAAAATAGCATATGATTTAATATACACGGTTTTATGGAATGTGAAAATTTTAGTTGACATAATGAAATACAATCATTAACTGGTACATTGTCGTTATACTCTATTGGAACCAACAAAATTACATATATATATATATATATTGTAAAATCTGATAGAAATCTAGTTAGTTGTGTCAATTTTACAATTACTTATACCTTGTTTCCTTTTATGTAAATTGTAGTTGAGGCCCAATTGTTTAGGGTCCATCTATTTTGTAAAGCCTAGTCCATTAGAGTTTAGTATAAATAGTGTTGAATTCCTCATTTGTACTTTCTCTCTTCTCTTACACCTTTGAATGAAAATCTATCTTGGATCATGTACTTAGCATTTACATCATAGAGATCTAAGTGTTCTTGATTGATTGATTTGGAACCTACAATTGGTATCAGAGCCTGCCACTTGCTCTTGATCCATTGTGTTCTGGTTCTGGTAAAATCTCTGCTCCAGACAAAAGCTTTGGGTACCGGGTCTCCGCTTCAGACTTGGATATTAGGCATCAAGTGTTTTCTTCAGACTAGAGTTTCCATATTTCTCTAAGTCATTTCAATATCAATACCTAACCTCATTCTTCCATACTCATCATCCATTATACATCACTTTTCTCAACCTTCAGATCTGAACCTAACCTCCAGATCTAGACCCAACCTTCAGAACTGAATCATTTTCAAGAATTTCACAAGTCTTGAGATTTTTCACCAACCAAATCACCTGATCATTCTAAGTGGTTTAAGATCCACAATCAATCTTTAATCATGAACACAAGAGAAGCCTTGGCAATCGGGTCTGACACCCGACCTCCAGTTCTGTTCAGAGGTGACTTCTCCTAATGGAAATCACGTTTCTTAGACTTTGTCACAAAGCAACCTCTCAGCAAGCAAATCATGGAGTCTCTCAAGAACAGACCGATGAAGGTCTATACCACCATTCCTGCTGTCCCTGATGGTAATCCACCCATTGTAGGGGGAGTAGTGGAAAAAGATGAAACAAACTTCACTCCTGAAGAAGCCAATCGAGTCAGAGGTGACATTCTTGCCAAATCATATCTCATTCAGAGCCTGCCCAATGAGATATATGCTAACATTGACTGCAATGACACCGAAAAGGCTATGTGGGATGAGATCGTTAGCCTAATGCATGGGACAGAGAAAGGCATACAGATGAAAAGAACTAACCTTCTGACTAAGTTTGCCACCTTCAAAGGTCGAGAGGGAGAATTACTTGAAGACATCTATCATAGGTTCTGCAATATGATCAATGAGCTCTGGAAGAACAACTTCAAGAAGTCTCAGTTGGATATCAATATCCAATTCATCAACAGACTCAGGTCTGAATGGGGGAGATTTGCTTCCAACATTCAACGGAATCGCAACTTGGAAGATCTCGACATTCATGAGTTTTTGAATTGTTCAACCATAACCAAGATGAGGTGCTTGAAATACTTGGTACCGAGAAGAAAGCAGAAAAGTATATCGATCCACTTGCCTTAGTCGTTGATAGAAGACAATACTCATCTGGGAGATCATCAAGATATGAAGAAGACTATGATATTCCTTCCGACATTGGTGAAAGAGGAAGTGAATCTGATGAAGAGATGAGCGATATGAAGAAAGCATTGGCATTGATCACCAGAACAATGGCCAAAAGAACTTCAAGGAAACCTTTGTCTTCCAACAACCATAGGTATTCCAGTGGCAGAAGGTATGAAGCCCGGGATAGATATGAACCAAAGAATGATGCTCGAAGGTATGAGAGGGCAACTGAGACAGATAACATGAGGTATGAAGATTCTAGAGAGCGGAGGTATGAAAAGCTGAGAGAGAGAAGATATGAAGAAAGAATGTTTGCTGATACAAGGGATAAGAGGTTTGAAGAACCAAAGAGGTATGAGCCAAGGAGGTTTGAACAAGGTGGTAGAGCTGACTACCAGAAACCTGAAGAAAAGGCTAAACCTGATGATAAGGGCAAAGAGCCGAAGAAAGATGTTGCTGGTCCAAATTGCTTCAAGTGTGGAAAGCTTGGGCGCCTCGCCCGGAATTGTACTAATCATGTCTCCAAGTATGATTACTACAAAAACAAAATGAACTTGGCCAAAATGCAGGATGACGGACATGCCTTGTTAGCTGAAGATGAGGCCTGGTTGCAGATGTCCAGTGACGATGAAGAGAAAGGTCTCGTATGTATGCTAGCCCAGGATGAAGCATGGGATCTGAATAGCAATGACGAAAGGGAAGATCAATTGTGCCTGATGGCAAATCACAGTGAGGAGGAACAGTATTCAGAAGGCAGTGATAGGGATTACAATGATCTTGACTCAGACCATTCCGAGTCATCCTCTGAGGTACTTCCTGATCCTTATATTGAACTTGAAAATCATGTCAACGATCTTGCTCTTAAGGTTTCTGAGTATGAAAATAAAATTAAAAAGGCAAATAGCTTGACAGCAACTGCAGAATCCAAATTAGCTAGTGAGCATGCCTTAGTTGTAAAATTCTCAATTGAACTAGCTCATTCCAAAGAAAAGGTAACCACTGTTACTCTTGCAAACAAAACCTTAGAAGATAAAGTTGCTAGTTTGAATGATAATATCTTAGATTTGCAAAAGAAGCTTCATGAGGCTGAAGTTTTGAGTAGAGAAAGTTTACAAAAGTATGAAGTGATTTTTGCCCAAATAACAAACTTATTTGCAAAGATAAAAGATATGGAGGACAAGTTCTTAAAGAGAGGCCAGACTGATCAAACCATTCACATGAACCAACCCAAAGAGTTCAATTATTACAACCCAAAAGAAGGCATTGGATATAAAAGTCCATGCTATCTTAAGCGTGCCATATCCAAGACTCCTACCTTGTATGATCTGAGTTACGTAAGTCGGATACAAAATCATTTTCATGAAAGAGTCTGATGATCCTGAGCAGTTGAAGGAAATTGAGAAGAAAGAAAAAGGTAGAAAAAACAAACACTCCATTCCCTTCAACTATTCATCTCAATGCCAGTTATGCAACGCGTGAGATTCCTTTGTCTAAGGACTACACGCCTAGCTATACTGAGGCTGAGATGAATCAGGAAGTTCCAATCCTTGAAAAAGTTTACAAAGATCACCAAACCTTTTATGAGAAAAGGATTGCTAAACTTGAGGCGGAGCTAGAGGATGAGAGGCGCATGAGCCTTAGGGAAAATGACCTATTCTTGAGTAAAATCAATGAATTGGAGGAAGCCCTCAAATCCAGAAGCACACCAAAAGCAAGTCAATCTCCCTTTGGAACTCGTGATAACTCACGTCATCATCACCATACATGGAATGCGAATGCATTAGATTTCAGACCTTCAAATACTTTTTCTCAAAATTCCAAATCTATAGTACTAAGGTCTCCAATCTGCACCACCGTTTCATACATGGAAGACTTAACACATATGGCACCTAAATCAACGGTACAAATTTCTGAAATTGTATCGGATGATTGTACCAATAGGGTTGGTGAGAATGGTAGATCATCAGGCCAGTCCAAATCAGGAAACATGGCTCCTCCTAAACTATCCCGGAAAGACTAAGGGAAGGACAAAGTGGTCACCCCTGAGTCTGAAGTTGCGAGTTCATCTCGTACCAATGTGAATGTTCCTAAGAAAAACAAACGTTTTCGAAAACGAAAGAATGCTACCAAACCAAAGGAACACTCACACAACTTCACTCCGAAGAAAAACACCTCACATACTCATTCTCCAAATGTCAAAGGTACTAATCACGGTTCCCAAAATGCGACAGATCATAATATGAGAAATGGTAGGCATAAGAACAAGGAGAGTGGATCAAAAGAAGGCAGTCGTCCGAAGCCATTTGCACATAAGCCTAGTTTTATGAAAAACAATTTTTCCAATTTTGTATATCATAGAACTAATAGGCATGTACCACGAACTCCATTTCAATGTTATGAATGTGAACATATTGTTTATGGATGTCATAGCAATTTTCGTTGTCAAAATCAATTTAGATTTGGGTACTGTGCAAATGCTTTCGTGAATGATTACTTTGTTCCTAACTATCATGGATTCTACAATCGTGGTTATCATCATACTCATAACAAGAAACCTAATCCAAAACCTAAACAAAAATCTCCACCTAAGGGCAAACAGGAACCTTTATCGAAATCTGTTAATCCTAATCAGAAAGGACCCATTCCCAAATGGGTACCTAAAAATGTTTGTCCGTGATTTTGCAGGACGGTCATGTGTGGTACATGGATTCAGGGTGTTCCAAGCATATGACCGGAAGGAAGGAACTTCTCACTAACTTCAAACAAAAATATGGCCGGAACGTTAGGTTTGGGAATAAGCTTTCAGCACCAATAATGGGATATGGTGATATCCTCCATCATAAAATCACCATCAATAAAGTAGCCTACGTAGAAGGGTTGAGTCACAACCTGCTCAGCATCGGAAAGTTCTGTGATAAAGGCCTTGAAATAAACTTTCGGGAAACAAGATGTTGTGTCAGGACATATGAGGGACAGGAACTCATTGAGGGTACTTGCAGATCAAATCTCTACACGGTAAATTTCCAGAAACAACGCCCATTCACAGAAATATGTCTTCTCTCTAGGCATCCCTCAATCAGAATGTACTATGGCACCAGAGACTATTACACCTGAACTATGCTACGATCAATCAACTAGCAAAGGCAGGTCTGGTGACTGGTCTCCCATCCCTAAAGTTCACCAAGGAACAATTATGTTCAGCATGTGAGATGGGGAAGATCAAGAAATCGTCGCACAAGCTGAAAGTGGAACACAACACCTCCAAACCACTTCAGCTCCTCCATATGGACTTGTGCGGACCAATGCGTGTACAAAGCATCAACGAGAGGAAGTATGTACTGGTAATTGTGGATGACCTCTCAAGGTATACATGGGTGAACTTTCTTAGAAGTAAAGATGGTGCTTTAGAGATCATCATTTCGTTCATCAGAAGTGTGCAGGTTAGACTACAACTACCTGTCCAAGTGATTCGTACCGACAACGGCACTGAATTCAAGAATCGCACGCTTGACTCGTTCCTTGATTCTGTCGGCATCACTCACACCTTTTCGGCTGCCCGAACACCTCAACAAAATGGTGTGTTGAGAGAAAGAACCGTACCCTAGTGGAAGCTGCACGCACCATGTTGGCATTCTCCAAGCTTCCACTACACTTCTGGGCTGAAGCGTTGCGTCTGCCTGTTTCACCCAAAACCGGTCTCTTATCACCAAAAGGTTCATGAAGACTCCGTATGAATTGGTGTACAATCGACCTCCCAACATCAAATTCTTTAGAATTTTTGGATGTGAATGCTTCGTGAAAAATGACAAAGACAATCTTGACAAGTTCAGTCCAAAGGGTGACGAGGGTGTTTTCATTGGGTATGGCAAGGACTCTCCGTCCTACCGTATCTACAACAAGAGAACAAGATGTGTGGTTGAGAGCACTAATGTGGATTTTTAAGAAGGCATTGAAGAAGACACTACACCAGCTCCAGTTACACCAGGAATCTCTGGTGTTCTGGCTTCTGATCAACTTCATGGCAATCCCATGACCTCTTCTTCACCAGTGAACAAACCGTCTACTTCTAACTCTAACACTTGTGATTTGGATGAACTGTTTGAATTCTTTTATAAAGATTTGTCTGCACCTGCTAATGTTGTTCTTCCTATTCCTACAGTGGTTCAAGCAGCACCTCATGTCATGGTCTCTACCACTGACATTTCATCTTCCATCCTTCAAGGCAATTCATCATCTTCGTCTGCAACAACATCACCAAGTTCCAGCGCATCTCCTGCAACGGCTGAAGGGGAACCTTCCCACACCTTCCAGCAACAGGCTCCGGTGGTGAATGTTCCAAGTCCTCAAAGTGGTGCTTCCTCCACTATGCCTACTACAAGTCAACAACAAGGCATTCCTACTCCTGCACCACAAGTGGCAGGTCCCAGTACAAGCACCGCTCAACCTGCTCCACAAGCTGCTGGTCCCTCACATGTCTCCTCAGACGCACTAGCAGCTCCTGGTCCCATTGTGGTACAATCTCAAGTGCCACCTACTTCTACCACTCTAACAACGACAAGACATGAACCCGAGTTCTATATCGATCTGAGGATAGAACCTTACCCCCTCCAACCTTACCTCATACAACCAAGTGGACCCGAGCTATCCACCCCATCAAGTGATTGGCAGCACGTCCGCGCCAGTCAAAACCAGATCGACAACTCAAAATGAATGCTTATTTGCAGCCTTCCTATCAACTGATGAACCCTCGCACGTGACGGAAGCCCTTGATATCTCTGACTGGGTAACCGCCATGTAAGAGGAATTGAATCAGTTTGAACGCCTGGGTGTCTAGAGACTTGTACCTAGACCAAATAACAAGACAATCATCGATCTGAAGTGGATCTTCAAGAACAAGAAGGATGAAGATGGGATTGTAACCAGAAACAAAGCTCGTCTAGTAGCCAAGGGATACAAGCAACAAGCAGGAATTGATTATGACGAGACATTCACACCGGTGGCCAGACTTGAGGCTATTTGGATCTTCTTAGCCTACGCCACTCACAAGAACTTCACTGTCTACCAGATGGATGTGAAAAATGCCTTTCTCAACGGTGAACTGAAAGAAGAAGTTTATGTCTCTCAACCTGAAGGCTTTGTTGATCGTACCAAGCCTAATCATGTCTACATCCTAGACAAGGCTCTCTACGGGTTGAAGCAAGCTCCCGTGCCTGGTATGATCATCTCTCCAATGCGCTACTAGATAATGGTTTCTACAAAGGTAAAATCGATCCTACTCTTTTCATCAAGACCGAAGGTAATGATATCTTGTTAGTTCAAATTTATGTCGACGACATCATATTCGGCTCTACTAACTCAGATATGTGCACGTAGTTCAGTGATCTCATGACCACCAGGTTTGAGATGAGTATGCTCCGGGAGTTGCCCTTCTTTTTAGGACTTCAAGTTCTACAAAAACCTGATGGCATTTTGATTAATCAATTGAAATACATCAGTGATCTTTTAAAACGTTTTCACATGGACAAATCTTCCGTTGCTAAAACTCCCATGGCCTCGAGCACTTTGATCGGGGCTGACCCAAAAGGGAAGCCTGTTGATCAAAAGACTTATAGAGCCATCATTGGTTCTTTGTTATATCTGACTGCTAGTAGGCATGATATTATGTTCGCTACTTGCTTTTGTACTCGTTTTCAGACAAACCCAAAGGAATCACACATGCTGGCTGTCAAACGCATCCTTCGGTACCTGAAAGGCACATCCAACAGTGGGTTGTGGTACCCAAAGGAGTCTGGATTTGAGCTCCTCGCGTTTTCGGATGCGGATCATGGAGGTTGTCAACTAGACCGGAAAAGTACTTCAGGCCATGTCCAGTTCTTGGGTGATAAGCTAGTCAGCTGGGGTTCAAAGAAACAACATTGTGTTTCCACATCCACAGCCGAGGCGGAGTATGTCGCTGCTGCCAGCTGCTGTTCCCAAGTGTTGTGGATGCGGACCCAGCTCAGAGATTATGGTTACAATTTCAACCATATACCCATCTACTGCGACTCCAAAAGCGCCATAGCCAACACATGCAATCCAGTCCAACATACTCGCACTAAGCATATTGATATAAGGTATCACTTCATCAAGGACCATGTGGAGAGAGGTACGATTGAACTTTACGTTGTCAAAACCGAGTATCAACTTACGGATCTGTTCACTAAGCCTTTGGATGAGAAACAGTTTAATTTCCTAATATCCAAGCTTGGCATGTTTGATCCTCAAGAGTGATCATCTCTCAACTACTCAGTCCTTCAGAACCATGACTCAGTGTTCAGACTCGTGCTCTTGACCACTGTATCATTGTTGTCTTAGACTAAGTTATTTACAGATTAGGTTTTGCTTTTAGAGTTTTTGTATTTTTTTATATACCTGATTGTATTACTAATTCTCGGTCTTGAGTATGCGTGTGTCAAGGGGGGACGTTCCCTCCCCATGCCTGTTCCGAGGGGGAACGTTGTCTGCCTCCGCCTGATCTGAGGGGGAACAGGTAAGCACCCCAGGTAAGTTTTCTATTTCTTTTTATATGTATATATATATTTTTTTTAAATTCTTTTTTATCTTAATGTGTTAATCTTGTACACAAAAAAATAAATAAAATTAAATTAAATAAAATTAAAATTAAAAATTAAAAATTAAAAATTAAAAATTAAAAAAAAATCTGATTTTATATCATTTGTCCTTTTCCTCATTCATCTTCTCCAACAATCCTTTATTCCCCAATTTTTTTTTCTTTCTCCAAAAATCTCATTAAATTTTCAAAGAATCATCATCATTTTGTGTTCTTCAAAGGTAAAATCACACATCTCATTTCACATTTGTGTTCTTTGTTGATTTGCCTAAAATCTCTTGTTGTTTTTGTTGAAAAACCCCAAACTCACTAATCTTTGGATTTTGAGTTTTTGGGTTGGATGTTTGTGCTAAATGTGCTTATTAAAGTTGTAAATCGCATCAAGAGCTTTCATTTCTTATAGATTTTGGTTGATTTGGTGCAACTTTGTGATTATGTGGGTTTCCACCATTGTTGTGTTCTTGAAGCCTTCATATTTTTCTTGAAAAAAACCACTTTTTGATCCGTTTTAATTTGGAAATCTTTGTGAAAGGTGTTTTTGAGACTTGTTAGTGTTTTCATAATATCTTATAAGTCTTGAATGGGGTTATGGGTTTCTATTTGGTCAAAAATCATTTGAGTTTTGATCGTCTTTCGGTTTCAAAAATCTTGCTTGATTCACCATCTTTTTTGTCAAAGTTGTGTTGGATTTTTTTGGCAATCAGTTTTTTTATGTTTTTTTTATATATAAATCAGTTTTTTTTAAAGAAAACCTTTTTAAGTTTTTTTTAATCAGTTTTTTTTTTCAGTTTTTTAAATAATAAATAAATTTTGAGTGTGTTTTTTTAAATAAAAAATAAAAAAATAAAAAAAATAAAAAAAATAAAAAAAGTAAAAAATATAAAAAAAAAAATCAGTATTTGAGCGTTTCCTTCACAACCCCCTCCACCGGATTCGGAACCGGACCGGAGCAAACTCCAGCGACCGGACCGGAGCAAACTCCGATGACCGGACCACCCACCGAATCTGAAACTCTCATTCTCCTCTTAAGGTTGATGATCTGCCTGAACCGGATCTGTTGTCGTCGCCGGCGACCGGGCTAGAATCTCGCCGGCGACCGGACCGAAACCACCATCCATCCCCACTGAATCTGAAATGAAATCCAAAGCAAGCTTTGTGACCGAACCGAACCTCCACCAGATCTAAGCTAGAACCGGACATGAACTCTCTCGTCGTAGACCGAACCAAATCTGACCAGACCGGATGTGTCTCCGGCGACCATACCAGATGTGTCTTCGGCGACCATACCAGATGTGTCTCCGGCGACCAGACCGGGGATGGTACCCTCGCCGGACCAGACCGGACCGAACCTGTGAACTCTTACTTGACCAGAAGTCGTTGACCGGAAGTGTGACCAGACCGGAATCTCACCGGCGTCATCGAAACTCTCTTCCCGTTTTGTTTGTTGTTGTGTGTGTAGACCAGACCGAGACCGGATTTTCACCGGCGACCGTCGACCGGACCGGACCGGATGGTGTCCGGCGACCGAAGGCTTTGTGTGTGAGAGTTTTTTTTATTGACCGAACCATCATCTTCTTCTATTTTTTTTTACTGAAGGCTCTGTGTGTGAGGTGTTTTGTTTTTGTTTTTTTGTTTACAGATCTGTTAATCTAATAAAAAAAAGGGATAAATATGGATGAATCTCAGCCTTTCACGCCTCACACACAAACACATGTCACACACACACAAACATACGTCATCTCAGCCTTACACACACCACACACGCTGGTACACACTCAACACACGCTTTACACACGCACACACACGTCTAAAACTCGCCCAACACACGCAAGACACACACACACCACTCACATACCCTCCAACTCAGCGCCACCTGCTCATTTCACTCGGTCAGCACTCGATTAGAGGTGTTGACCGAGCCTCTGACCGGCCACCCTCGTCTGACCGCGCTCTGACCCACCTTTCTTCTTCTGACCGGCGTCTGACCCAAACCCTCTCATCTGACCGAATTTTTTTTAATTCTTTTTTTTTTCTTTCTTTTCTTTCATTTTGTTTATATAAGACTTAGTTTTTTTTTCTTTCATTTTCCTTGTATACTTTTCTTTTCTCTTTCTCTTGTACTTTATAGGTTTCAATGTTTTTTCTTCCTTATTTTTGTTTGGTTCTAAATTGTGAGCTTAGTAGAATGTTTCCACATTGATACTTGTGTACCAACTTTTGGTAAAAAATCATTTTCCAAAACTTTTGCATGTGCACATGTTATGCCTTGTTGAATTATATGTGTGCACCTAGGCATTAAAGGATGTATGTGTGATTCGGGCTTATTTGCTTACGTGATTACTTGAGTATTTGTGTGTCAACATTGCTTAAGTGTACACATGTTCTGTTTACTTGTTTCACCATACCATGATACAACCTCATCCAGAATATCTTAAGTGTTCACCATCTTGTCTCGGGTTGGTAAGATTGTTCATGGATTTTTGTTGATCACCTTGAGAAAAGTCACACTCAATGTGTTGTGTTATTCCTTATCAAATCTTTTGATTTAGTACACAATAACACATCTCAATGATGTATGTCTTATATCTCAATTATGCCTATACCTCAATACTAACATCTTATTTTTCAGGTATAATGGTGAATCCAAGCTCTTCGGCTCACCATCAGTCTGTTGACGCTCAACCCCAAACCCTCACTTACCATACACTTTCACCTCAACAGAAGGAAATCTCTGATAGCATCTTTCCCTATGACGACTACCTTCCTTCCACCCAAAATAACCACTACCTTGACCTTGATCACTTCACCATCGCAAACCCAATCATAATTGAAATCCTTCGAAACCACCCACTAACCCCACTTCTCACCCGACATGTAGATATCCCAGAAGTTTACATACAACAATTCTATGACTCCATGGAATTTGTTATGGGTACCTCTTCCAAATCTGAGCACTTCAAATGAAGGGCGAATCCTAAGAAAACTCACCCAGCCAGATTCTGTCGCATCTTACAAGTACCCGTTGACAACCCTGAGACATATCACCTGTCTGATGAAGAACTGTACGAGGCCATCTTTACTATCGGATATGATGCAGACCTCCCTAGTCTTGGAACGTTCAAACGCAAGCATATCGCAGGTGTTTGGTCCACTCTATTCGCCATCCTCAACAAGTGTCTTTCCTCTGCACCAAAGGACAGATCAATGCAGCAAAAAACTAAAGCATATCTTTCTTGGTTGTGTCACCAACAACCCCGACACCGACTATTAGTACTTTCTTTGGAAGGAATTTTCATCCGTGATCACAGACAAGACAACATCGAAGGCCAGAAATTTCATTCGTATCCCCGATTCTTGGCACTAATCATCTCTCATATCTTAGACAAGAACGATCTTGTTCCACGAAGGCGCTTCCAATATTTCCTACCTGGCTTATGACGAAACTGGTTGATAATACTGATCATCAACATATTGTTCCTATGAAGATTCCCCAAGAATTACTTGATGCAGCTGATCATCGTTCACCGGTTGTGAGAGCATACTTAGAATCACTGTCTCCACCAGGCCCTCCAGAGCCGGAGGCTGGCACCCTGGAGGTATCCCCTAGACAAGAGAGTGAGGGTTATAAGAGTGGTCATTCATCTGGGGGTGATGACCAAGGGTGTGAGGATGAGGAATCGGGGGGAGATGACGGGGGTAACTTAGGCAGTGACGATGATCAAACCGGAGCAGGCCCTTCTCAACCTTTTCTACCCATACTGGGTAACAACACACCCTATTCTTTGGTGGATTATTATTCTAAGTCTGAATACTCCTGTGAGTTGAAATAAGGTTTGAGGGAGACAAAATAGTCGAAGATAGTTATGATAGTGAGCTGAGCGAGGGAAGTGAAAGAAATGATGAGTGGGAGTCTGGACCAAAGGTTTTAACCAGTCCTCGCCTATCCTTAGGTAGACGTCAGGCAGCCACATCTGCTACCCGTACACATGTGTTGAGTACGGGTATTGAAGGAGAAACCTCCCACCCAGAGGTGCAATTGCACGCCCCACATAGCTACTCATCCATCTCTCAAAAGGTGGGTGTTTCATTCCACGGGGACAAAGCACAACGGCTATCAAGCCCTCACTTGGAGGGTGATGATATTGAAACAAGAGGATCCCTGCCCCGATCCCCACCTTTCCTTCATGTGCACCAGAGTCTAGTACCCGATACACCTTTAGGTATACATACTGCCAGTCTATGTGATGCAGTCTCAGCTCCACCAGTAACGATTCTTAGTGACGTGACCGGAACCCCGAGAGTGGTGTCCACGACGGGCATTTCACGAGGACCGGAGGGAAGACCTACCACGGCTATCATCACCCCAACCGTAAACATAGGCCACACCGTTGATTCAGCGGTTGTGCAAACGGATCGTCTATTTGACACCGGTGTTACTTACCCGGCATTTGTTGTCAAGGAATTGGTGGATAACGCCGTAAAGGCTGTCTGTGAGGAGTTTGAAGCTAAGTTCATGGCACTTGAGGCCCGGCTAAAGGGCAAAGGGAAGTTGACTGAGCCTGAGCGAGATCCAACACCACCTCCCCGTTCACCATCCCCACCTTCGAGATCCACCGCTCCTGTTTCCTCTACCGATGAGTTACGGGACCTTCTTATGGCATCCTTACTGTCCAGGAGTGATCTTAATGAACATGAGGTCAATATTCTGGGGTACTTGAAGCGGTTCACCGCTCCATCACTTCCTGCGAGCCGTCCCGAGCTGGCTACCTCCTCTTCTCAAGAGGTAGTCTCATCTATCCAGAGGCTCAAGGGAAGCTTGATGCCCTGAAGACGGAGGATTTAGCTGAGATCAAGGGCTCTATTTCAGACATGCAGATCAGATCCGAGCCCTTGAGACTACTTGTCGTGCGACAGCCGAGCCACCAAAGCGCAGACACAACGACCGAGATGACCCCGATCGTCGCCACAAAAGCAGGCCAAGTATCTCTATTGGATGGATACCCAAGCCAAACCCAAAGCAGATGTGTTCTTCTATGATAACCCGATCATTTGACTCAGTGAGGTTTCATCCGTATGCTTCCAGGGCTTATGTCTCAGTCTTTACTGTCATCCGAAAGAGAAACGGGGAGTACACATTCACCGAAGCCGACTTCGATAATGTGCATATTGATGACATAGACACATTATACACTGACTTAAAGACGCTTACAACCCGACCTCAGGAGACAGTGAAAGGACTAGAAGCTGTTAAGCGCTTTATCGAAAGGAACCGGAGGAACTCAGAGATTCATGACTTTCAGATCGGGTTAGAGAGTTATCACAACACTATCAACCTTTCACCGCCAAATCAAGACCTTCCAACATCGATCGCTATCCTCTCTACAAAGTCCTCGAGAAACCGGCTCTTGGGGTAGTGTACCAGAATCAGAAGGAAGAGAAGAAGTTTATGCGATGCGATGAGGTCCACAAGTACAGTGATGGGACTCTCCACATCATCAACAAAGGGTTGGCTATCGAAAAGAATAGGCTTGAGCTTGAGGTGTTGAAGACTAAGCACTGGATAAATCCCTCCATCCTGATAGACGAGGTTTGCCAGATCATCGAGCATCGTCTAGAACATCGCATTGTTCTACGACGCCTCGAATCCTATTGTGGTCTACGGAAGATAGAGGGACCAGTCAAAAGGCTTGAGGAGAGACCACCGCCACCATTATCACGGAAAAGAGAAGGATTGTCAAAGAAGCCCAAAGAGACTGAAGCTTCAAGGAAGAAGTCATCAAGCCATCATCAGAAGCGGATAAATTGACACAAAGGGGGAAATTGATAGAAATCTAGTTAGTTGTGTCAATTTTACAATTACTTAAACCTTGTTTCCTTTTATGTAAATTTTAGTTGAGGCCCAATTGTTTAGGGCCCATCTATTTTGTAAAGCCTAGTCCATTAGAGTTTAGTATAAATAGTGTTGAATTCCTCATTTGTACTTTCTCTCTTCTCTTACACCTTTGAATGAAAATCTATCTTGGATCATGTACTTAGCATTTACATCATAGAGATCTAAGTGTTCTTTATTGATTGATTTGGAACCTACAAAATCAATCCGATAAAACATGAATTTAAGTAGGAAACAAAATTCAAACCTCTTGTTCAACCCCAGTTTGTAAGAGTGATCCACTTGTACTTGTTCTTGTACATGAGCGGGCCCATGCATGTAGTACATTGGTTGCACAATGTAGTGTCATGATAATCTGTAAAAGAAGTTATACATACTTATATCACCAATTAATCAATGTAATTATAGATAAGAATAACATTAAAAATCAATGTATTACTTGGTCAAGGTCAAATGGTGTTGTGGGATATGACAAATCTGGTTGAGAAGATGTCATATAATCACTATCTTGAATCTTGTTAACATCTTGTAAAACCTACAAAATTAAATATATAAATTTCAATATGATCAAAACATTCTAATTAAAAAAATTAAGAAATAAGAGAAAGAAAGTCAAACCTCTGGTGTAGACAAATGTTTTTTGGAAGCTTTGTTTTTCTTACGAATCTTCTCAATAGCATTCTTTGGACGTGAAGAGCTACCGCCATTCTCTTACTTTTTGTTTTTATACCTTTTATTGTCGTATTTGATTTCACTAGTAACATTTCGCTTTTCATCGCCTTCAACTCTCTCTTCCCTCAAAAATGCATTAACATCATCTAACACTTTTTTAAAGCCTTCTCTAGCAACTTTGTAGGCTCTTTCAGTTTCCGATGCTCTTGTCACAATATGAGTATAAGATCTGGACAAATCTTGATAACGTAGTGCCAAACATGCTTTAGGATCATCGCCTTCTTTAATCTCAGATGTACTACTGTTGGACCTCTTTGTTGTGAAGAGTCAGAAAACACTATCTTTATCAGCTTTCTAGTTTAATTCAGTTAGTTGTAAACAATTCAGTTTTTGTTAGCCCTTGTTTAGAGGTTTGGAACCTCGGGGCCATTTGTGAACATCTTGTATTCTTCCTCTTACCTATATAAGGTAAGAGATGATTAGGGTTTTGTGGTTCGATTCGTACTTTACTACTTTGGGCAAAAACCTCCATTAATGAATTCATCAAGCTTTTGTTCTTCAATCTATATGATTTCTTCCATTTCTTCTCTTTTCTATTGATTTTTGGGACAACAATTGGTATCAGAGCCATACCTTGTTGATTCCTTGGCTTTGTTGTTGATTTTAAAAGGATTTCACAAGTTTTTAAAACTTTGAGTTTTCTAAACTTTTTGGGTTTTTAATCCAAAAAGTGGTTTAAAAAGAGTTTTATAAGTGATAAGTGATTCCCCACTGTTTTCTAATCATTTTCCTACAAATTGGGGGTCTTATCACTTATCTTTTAAGTGATTTTTAGTGATTTTGAGTGATTTTTCGGAGTTCCTGTGCAGGTTTTCCGAATCGGAAAACGAGAGCTGAAATTTCAGTTCAAATTTTCCGAATCGGAAATTGTACTATACTCCGAATCGGAAAACACCTCTTTTCCGAATCGGAAAATATCATTTTCCGAATCGGAGAACAGGCTTCTGATTTGGGGTTTTGCTCCTGAAAATATCATTTTCCGAATCAAGCTTGCCTTTTCCGAACCCAACACTTTCCGAATCGGAAAATACCATTTTCCGAATCGGAAAAGTGCCTTTTCCGCATCCATTGTTTTGAGCCAAATCCGATTCGGAAAACTTCAGTTTCCAGATCGGATTTCGCTCTTCGGGCCGAAACTCTTGACAATTTGTTCCCCGAATTCGACACTTAGCCTCTTTTCAAAACCTTTTAATTTTCAAAGCTATTTGTGTCCCGAGGCGCTCAAAATACCTGTTTTTCAAAACTTTTTAAAGCCAAGTGAGTCTTACAAGGAGGTCTGTCAGTGTGAGAGAAATGTCGAAGGAAATTATCGGCATAGGATCCGAATCTCACCCTCCCGTCCTGGTGATGGGCGAGTACCAACAGTGGAAACGCAGAATGATCCACTTCCTAGATCTGCTGGATGAGAATCTTATGAAGTCCATCCGTGAAGGGCCTATCAGACCGACCGTCACCGTCGCAGCAGTTCCCAGAACCGATACATGTCCCAAACTACCAGCTTACGTGGGTGAGAAGCCAGTTGAGATGTTCAACCCAAAACAGAGAGCCCGACACCTCATCGACAAGCGCGCTCTTACCCTCTTGATCATGGCTCTCCCAAACGACATGTATGCGAGAGTGGATAGTCTGACCAACGCACGAGACGTTTGGTTGGAAATCGAACAACAAATGCAAGGAGGTGATACTGCTTTGGAGAGTCAGAAGGAAAGTGCACTCAGTGCCTACGAAGGATTCAAGGCTAGGGAAAACGAATCCCTCACCGAGTCTTATCAAAGACTGAATGCCTTCGTCAACGATCTGAGACGGCTCGGGGTTGAGAAATCAAAGTACGAAGTGAACGTTATGTTCTTGAAGAATCTCACTCAGGAATGGCAAAATATGGCAATTAACATTCAGTTAAGCCGGAATCTGGGAGCCATGGGTCTGCACGACTTATTCAGCATGATGGTTCAACACGAAGAATTCATCACCGGTGGACGCACCAAGAAAGCAGTCGATCCTCTGGCACTGTCGGCCGTGCCCTTCGGAGGACCAAGCCCTGCACCTGTCCAACCAATGCCATACAACAATGTTTCTCCCCAGTACTATCAAGAGGAATACAATCAAGAGTTCAACCCAAACTATGGAACAAGCGTACAACATCCCGATGATCCAGTGATTATTTCCATCTCAGATGAAGAACTCTTCCATGTGAATGAGTCCCTTGCCCTCATTTCACACAGTGTACAACGACTGAACGCAAACCGTGGATACAACCGATCCCGAGGATCCGGATTTCCCAGTAGAGGAAGAACGGGGCAAGGTAGAGGAGGTCATTATCAGCAAGATAGAGGTCAGTACGGAAATCAAGGGAGAGGAAGCTATTAGCAAGGGGGGATCCAGGCATACGATCAAGGAGGTTATCGGAACAACCAAGGGAGGTACAGGGAAGATCAAGGCAGATACAGAGATCAGCCCAGAAGAGACATCACGTACCTTGACTATCAAGGAGGCCAAGGTAGTCAGGGAGATTGGAGAGGTCAAGTCTCATACATCAACTACCGAAACAGCATGAGGCAATATACTCCTGAATCTAGATATATCGATCGTCAGGGATATGAGATTGGGTATGGAGGAAGACATGAGAGTGGAAGGCTAGATCAAGGACCAGGCTATGGGTATGAGCAGAATAGAGGTGATCGAAGGCAAGATGAGAGAATGGATCACGGGAAAAGTAACTACAACGGAGGTGATTCCCGGGGAAACAGCTCCAGGCATGTTCAGAAGGAAGATCCACAGATTCAAGCTGAACAAGGAATTCAACGGTCAAATCATCCCCAAGTTCCCATAACCCAGAACCCCGCTCCCAACAAACCGCAAGTCCCACTACCACTTGTTACAAGTGCGGTAAGTTGGGACACTACGCTAGAGATTGCTCCGTCAAGTACAAGGATGCCGCGTACTTTGAGAGGAAGGCCTCACTGATGAGGAAGAAGGAAAAAGGGGTTGCTTTGCTGGTTGATGAAGAGAACTGGGTTTGTGAAGAGGAGAGCTCAGATGAGGATGATCATTTGGTGAAGGGTCTTTGCTTGATGGCTGACTTCGAGGGATCAGAAGCCGTTGGACCGAGCACTTATCAAGATATTGATCCGTCTGAGGTATCCTCTATTCAGATATGACTGATACTGTGGCAATGTTGGAATCTAAAATTTGTGAATTAGAGAGATGTCTCCAATCGGAGAGGACTCTCGTCACGAAATTTAGAATCGACAGTGCCATTTACAAAGACTCTCTCGAGGATTTGACCATAGTTTATAATCGTGAAACACTTGAGTCTGGGATTAGAGAGTCCAATTTAACAAACAAACTTTGTTGTCTTCAAAAAAGCCATGAAGAACTTAACAGTAATCATGGGGAGCTCAACATTAAATTCCAGTTACTTTCGGAAGAAAGAACTCGGTTGTTTTCAAAAATCCAAGAGCTTGAGGACAACAATTTCAAAAGAGGACAATCTGAACAGACTTTAAGTATCTTCACTCAGCATGCCAAAAAGAATCCTTTTTATAAAGCCAAACCCGGCCTAGGTCTATCTGAAAACCATGTTTTAGATAAAGCACCTTCCCATCTATACAATTTTGAGGACATGGCAGCCTCCAAACCCAAACCACCCATAGTAGGAGGACATGTGACCGAGGAATTCGTTAGGCAGACTGTCACATACACTGAAGTAATAAACGGTGAGACCATAACTAGAACAACCAGTCCAACGAACAGTTCCACTAGCAGTCCACCCACTAGCCCTCCTCCTAATAGACCAATCTTTGTTCCGGCTAGTGATCCGACCAACTCCAAACCTACATGGGAAGGCATTAAGGCCAGAACCCCTAGAGTAGCAGTGCTTCCCATCAACTATAATGACCTGAACTCAAGCTATGACTCTAGGGAGATGGAGTTTTCAGAGGAGACCTTAGTTTTCCCACCCGAGGATACTTCCGCAACTAAGTGTCCCGACCTAGACAGGCTAGAAAGGAAAGTGTTTGCTCTTAGGTTGAAAGCCATGGATTTCGATGCATGTCAACATCAGATCTTGAATCTGAAAGTTATTGTTTCGGAGAAAGACACATTGGTTCGCAATCTGGAAAAAGACTTGCTTGAGGCAAATGCCGAGAGAATTAGGCTTTCTTCAGAATGTGAGACCGCAACCTCAGCTTTCACTAATTTTCAAATCAAGGTTGCGGATCTTCAGGCTCGATATGTTATCCTAGACATCCATTTTGAACTTTTAAAGGAACTTGATCATGATGAAAGGATAACTTATCGCCGATCTTTAACCAACCAACTTGTGTCTAACTCTATTTTGAAAAGACAAACTATGAATCTTGAAAACCGTTACTTTTCAGACTCAGTTGATGATAAGACTGCTCCTATCCCTAACCGACCAGTAGCTAATACCCAACCCAAGTCTGTCATAGATACTGAGGATCATTGCTCCATAGTCTCAGATGATGATGAACCCCCCAACTCACACCATAGGATAGCTGAACCCAAGACTATCCATGATCCGAACATTGAATATGATATGAAGGTGTTTTTAGATGAGGATGATGATCCTTCAGGCTTTATTCCAAAGAAGCCAAAACTTGTTGTTGTCAAATCTGAAAACTCTGCTGAGTCACGAGCCCCTATTTCTGAGAAAAGTAACCCTAAGGGTGAAAATGTGTTGGTACTGACAAGGGTAAGTCAGTTAAGCCTCACGCACCCAAAGGACTCCAGAAAAAGCATTCAAAGTCTAACGATGCTTGTAACTCAGTTAAGCCCATTAAAAGTCTTGACTTTCATTCAAGTTCCTTTGAAGTGGGTGAGACCTCTCAGTTACAACCCAATCAACCTTTCAGTTCCACAAAACCTAAATTTTCTAAAATGTCATCTGGAAAAGGTGGAAACTCCATTCCCACAAAGCCGTCCTCTAACTCACACCGTGCTTTTCATGCAGATGCGAGGAGGAAAGATGGTGGACCGAATGTGAAGCCACCAAGAAAGGATCATCATGGGAGGAACAACTCTTTTTCTGCTTTCCCTAAGAAACATAGTCCTAGCCGTGCGGGTTTAGGCTATGTTCCACCTAGTGTAGGAATGAATTCGAACATGTCTGTTAATCGTAATCGTAACTTGAACGATGCCTTTAATACTTTTCGCAATGACATGTGTTTTATGTTTGATAATTTCCTGCGTTATGGTGTGTCTGACTCTTTCTATGCTCCTAATTCTAATGTCAAATCCCGAAAGAGAAGGGGAAGAAAAAGAGGGAAAGCAAAATCCTCTTCGTCAGCGAAGTCCCCTCCGCCTAAGGAGAAATCCGAAAAGGGGACTACACCGACTGATTTATCTGTTTCTAACCCACAGGAACCCATTTGGCAATGGGTCCCTAAACAAGCTTAGTCTGTCTTGCAGGTCAGTCATGTGTGGTACTTCGATTCCGGCGCATATAGACACATGACTGGTCAGAGATCCTTCCTTTTCGACTACGTTGAAAGGTTTGAGGGATATGTTAAAACAGCCGACAAGACGCCTAAGCCAATGGTGGGTTATGGGAAAATTACGGATGGGAAATACATCATTAAAGATGTAAGGTATGTCGAGGGGTTAGGTTACAACATGTTTAGCTCCAGTCAGTTCTGCGACAACGGATACTGGGTGAAGCAATTTCAATACGGAAGCGATGTGAATGATGAAGACAACAACGTCATCCTCAGTGCACGGAGGAATGGTAATCTTTACTCCACCGTCTTTCGTTCAATCCCTCAGACACACCCACAGTTTGAAGCAATTTCTGATCCGAGGAATGCAATCTGTCTGCTCGCAAAGGCTTCAAAGGAGGACAGTTGGTTATGGCATCGAAGACTCTGCCATCAGAATTTCAAAGACATGAACAAGCTGGTTTCGAAAAATCTCGTCAAGGGACTACCGGAGACTCGTCTTTCCAAGGATACACTGTGTCCCGCTTGTGAACAAGGAAAGATGATGAGAAGCTCTCATCCACCGAGGATGGATACGAATAGCAAGAGTCCCCTTGACATGATTCATATGGATCTTTGTGGACCTACCAGAACCGAGAGCCTAGCCCGAAAGAAATACATGTTAGTTCTCGTTGATGAGTTCTCTAGGTTCACATGGCTTGAACTCCTACGAGCCAAGTCTGACGCTGCTGATCGAATCATTGCCATCATCAAGCGGATTCAAGTTCTCTTGGGTCGCCGAATGAAGAAGTTGAGAAGTGACAACGGGACCGAGTTTCGCAATGCAAAGCTGCAATCCTTTCTTGAAGACGTGGGAATCTCTCACAACTTCTTAGCCGTACGTACTCCTCAACAAAATGGGGTAGTGGAAAGGAAGAACCGGACGTTAGTCGAAGCAGCGAGATCCATGATGGCTCATTCTGGAGTTCCTCAATCATTTTGGGTTGAAGCAGTATCAACAGCATGCTACACGCAGAATCGGACCTTGATCGTTAAGCGGACCGGTAAAACCGCCTACGAGATGGTCGAACAACGTAAGCCTAACATCGATTACTTTAGAGTTTTGGATGTAAATGCTATGTTTTAAACGACCGGGATGATTTGGGAAAGTTTGCACCCAAGTCTGACGAGTCTATCTTCATCGGATACTCACATAACTCGAAGGCTTATAGGGTTTTCAACAAACGGACCCGAACCATCCTGGAAAGCTCAAATGTTGATTTCTCTGAAACCGAAACTTATTCTGTTGCAAGTCCAAGCAATGTAAATGCCTCTTTTCCTGAACTGTTCCCCGCACCAACGAGCACGGATTCTTCCACTAACTTTTCTGCTTTAGACTTCTTAGACCTCGCAGATTATGATCTACCCATACTCACGGGTCCAATTGTAGTTCCTGCTCATGCTGGCTCAACTTCTACTTCAGTGACATCCGATGCTTTCATCACTGAGCCATCCTCAAGCACTTCTACGAACTCAGTGACACCAGAATCTGCGGTCTCCCCCAATGAAACCACATCCACTGCCTCACCGGAACCCGTCCGAGAACAGACTCCACAAGCTGTTCTTGCACCTATCCCAGAAGAAGCTCCACTACCTTCACCCAGTTCAGCTCAGAGAACTTATGCTCAGGTAGTGCGTGAGCCCCGGTTGGAGGCATCACCGCAGAATAATCGGGTGGCCGGGTCTTCAAGTAGAAACCAGCAAGAGGTCTTTGCCGTGCAAGATAAGAACGACGCCACCAACAACCAACAAGCTTATGTCACTCATCCCCACACTCGAAAGTGGACAAGAGATCACCCCCCCTCCCAGATCATCGGGAGTCCTTCACAACCTGTCACTACGAGATCTGCAAAGAATGTCGAAAACCTGATTCTATTCGGAGGGTTCCTTAGTGAATTCGAACCTTCGGATGTTTCCCAAGCTCTCAGCGATCCTGATTGGGTTTTAGCAATGCAAGAAGAGCTTGTGGAATTCGAGAGGAACAAAGTATGGCGTTTGGTAACCAGACTGTGGGGAAAGTCCATAATCGGCCTGAAGTGGATCTTCCGGAACAAGAAGGACGAGAACGATCTCATCATCCGGAACAAGGCTCGATTGGTCGCCAAGGGTTATCGCCAGCAAGAGGGTATCGACTACGACGAGACGTTTGCGCCCGTAGCTCGGATCGAGGCAATTCGGATCTTCCTTGCGTATGTTGCACACAAGAACATGACGGTGTATCAAATAGACGTCAAGTGTGCCTTCTTGAATGGAGTTCTTCAAGAAAGGTGTACGTCGAACAACCGGAAGGATTCGTTGATCCCAGATTTCCAGAACACGTGTACGTGTTGGACAAGGCGCTTTACGGTCTCAAGCAAGCTCCTAGGGCATGGTAGAAACACTCACTGATTACTTGCTAGGAGTTGGCTACAAGAAAGGTACAATCGATCCCACTTTTTTCTTAAGAGATCAGGTAAAGATTTAATTATAGTCCAGATATACGTGGATGATATTATCTTTGCATCTACAAAGCCTGAGATGTGCCAAGAGTTTGAGAACACCATGAAATCCCAATTTAAAATGAGCATGATGGGCGAGTTGACGTTCTTTTTAGGACTTCAAGTTCGACAACGCCCTGATGGCATTTTTATAAATCAAGCCAAATATGTTCAAGATCTTTTAAAACGATTCGATTTCGGTGGTTCAAACTCTGCGGCAACACCAATGCCTAGAAATTTTCAACTAAATGCAGATATCTCTGGTAAACCGGTTGACCAGAAGACTTATCGGGCAATCATTGGTTCTCTTTTATATCTCACGGCTAGTAGACCAGACATTGTCTTCTCCACGGGTGTTGCGCTCGTTTTCAGTGTGATCCACGTGATTCACACCTATCTGCAGTCAAAAGAATCCTTAGGTATCTGAAGGGCACACCGGATTTTGGCCTTTGGTACCCAAAGGATTCTAGTTTTGAACTAATTGCATATACAGACTCAGACCATGCAGGTTGTAAGCTCAACAGGAAAAGCACATCTGGTGCTTGTCAGTTTCTCGGAGACAAGCTGGTGAGTTGGTCATCCCGGAAGCAGAATTGCGTTTCCTTATCCACCGCGGAGGCAGAGTATGTTGCTGCCGCCTGCTGCTGCTCGCAAGTTCTGTGGATGAAAACCTAACTTGCCGACTTCGGATACACCATGCAACGGATTCCCATCTATTGCGACTCCAAGAGTGCGATTCAGATCACCGCAATCCCAGTTCAACATTCTCGGACGAAACATATCGACATCCGATATCATTTCATCAAAGACCACGTCGAGAAAGGTAATGTTGAACTTTACTTTGTTGAGAGTGACTATCAGCTTGCTGATCTGTTCACAAAGCCGTTTGACGAGAAACGTCACTTCTTTCTCCTAAGTAAGTTAGGAATGCTGGACCTCCCTGCCTGAGGTCTAAGGGGAGTCGGGAGTTCATTATATGCATGCATGTGTGTAGGGGGAGTCTTTATTAACCTTTGAGAGATTGCATGAATTGAGGGGGAGTACTAAGTCTTGCTTTAAATGTTTGTTGTGCCTGCTAACGTTCTCGGATCCACAACACCTTGGATACCATTTTATACTTTTCTTTATAGGTGTGGATTCCCACGACGACTTCTGGTTACTTCAGATCAGGACTCGCACAAAACCCAGCTGAGACAAACCAGGTAAGTCTCTTTTCTCGGAAGTCGAGCGCTGAACTTGTAAATTTTTGAGAACTTGAAAGTTCAGGGGGCGGTAGAGTACATGTCTTGAACTTACAAGTTCGGGGACTAACCTTGCTACTTTCTGATTCTTAAAGTTCAGGACTCGTTTTGCACTTTTGTGAAACTTGTAGTACAGGGTCTGTTTTGAAACTTTCTAAAACTACAAGTTCAGGGACTAGTTCGTAAGTTTCTTGAAACTTCAAGTCCAGGGGTGGTTTTTGCCAAGAGGTGAAAGTCGGGTTAAGAGAGCCATCAGGAGAGCCAAACACAGTGTTTTTGACCCAAACACAGTGTAAATCGGTAAAAATATAAATATCGGTTTTCAAGAATTACTTTTCACAAAATTTCAAATTTTCACTTTTCTCTCTGAATTCTCACCCGGTAACCGCTCTCGCGCTCGATTCGATTTCGCTCGTTTTTGCTCCATTCGTCGATCCAAGTACGTTTTCGGATTCCTGAAATGGCTCGTCAATCGAACGCTCCTGCTCCTCCTTCCCCGGTCAACAACGCTGCTGACCGAGCCCTCATTGACCCTACTGACATCCGTCCCATCCACCAGAACAACGAGTACGTTGACCTGGGCAACTTCACTGCTCAGGAAGAGGTGGTCCTGGAGATACTTCGGGCGCATCCTTTGGCTTATGCGATGCAGGAAACTGCCGACATTCCTATGATTTACCTTCAGCAGTTCTGGAGGTCATCTACCGGGAGAACCGAGACGGCGTGCAGACCATCGTGGGTCGAGTTGACCACACCGAACTCACCATCACTGTGGAGGACCTGAGGCGAATCCTCTGTCTGCCTGCCGCTACTCCCGAGGCCCCGTTCGAGCCACTCGTCACTGGCCCGAGCTCTTCAGCGAGGTACTAGCTCTTGGAGTCCACTTCACTGCGAACAACCGACCGAACGGGATCTCCCAAGTCACTCAGGGAATGCTGCCCCCAATCCGGTTTTCCTTTTTCAACATACTCAACCGGACCTTGTCTTCGAAGACCCACGGAGTGGACCGTGCATCTACTCAGTTCTGGCATGTCATTCATGCGGTCGCCTACGGGAGACGCATCGACTTCGCTCAACAACTTTGGGCGGACATGGTCACCGACGTCCGACAAGGGCCTACTAGAACTCGTCACACATCCATTCCTTGGATGCGGTTCTTTAGCCTAATCATCCGTGATCACATGGATCACCATCCGGCCGTCAGACGCAGATCCAGCCACCAGCGCTTCGAAAGCATTCAGATCGGCAGGATAAACCGAAGGACTCTGCGACCAGGTCAGGTAGAAACACCTATCCCTGATAATGTGCTAGGTATGGCGGACCGTAGGGCGGAGAGTGTTAGAATGTACCAAGCGTCCTTAGGATTAGAAGACGCGTCCACGGACTCCTCAGAACCGAGGAGCCCTACCCCGGACGCGCGACCCGTCCTTCCTAGGAGCCGTGCCTCTGGCACGGGTGGCCAGAGCTCCAGTGGGGGAGCTCGAGGCTCGGGAGTGATGAGTGTGGTCGTAAGGGGCGATGCGGGTAGGGTTGTTGGAACGTCCGCCACACCGCACATGTCGCATGACGACGCCTACCAGACGATGGTCCGGAACCGAGCCCGTAGAACACGAACGCCAACTTACGTTGATGAGTCTGCCGAGCAAGACATCATGAGAGGATACAGAGTGAAGCAGTACACCGGGATTCTCCAGCAATCCCCTGTACACTCGTCTTCGGAAGAGCGCCGATCGCCATCTCGCCGCAACAACAACCGACAGGTGAGGACGTGGAAGCTTTCCCACAAGAACAAGCACACGTACCTCCACCACCACACTCGGCGGCCGTTACTACTCAAGGAGGCGAACCCTCTGGCGATCCTTCCGGCGATGACTCCGACGGTCACGAATCCTCCGAGCATACTCCTTCGGACCGTCGTGAGCCCGATGACGAGGCCACAGATGCAGAGATGGTGATTATGGATCCGACTCAGAGTTCCAATTATCAGAACCGGCGAAGGGCGGCAAGGCCCAGGTGATAGATGTGGATGAAGCCACCTCTTCCTTCAACGACGACAGAATCTCCGGAGATCCAGTACTTGCTGAGGATCTTGCTTCAGATGACCGGACCGTCGGTCATGAGGAAGAAGGTGAGGCCGAGGTTGCTACCGACTGGGGACGAGAAGATAGTGAGGAAGAAGTGAGAGAGAGGAGAGAAAAAGAGACCGAAGATGTTGAGGTCCAGCTAGGCGAGCCATGGGCTCAGATTCAGGATGCGGGCGAAGAAGAAGAGCCACATAGGTTAGAAACGGAAGTTCCCCTTACCTCGAGTCCATCCAACAGAGAGGCAACCCACACCGAGACCGGGCACCCTACGGTGTCTGGTCAAGACGCTAGCAGCCAACTAGCGCACTTGCACACCCCACCCAGCCACTCGACCATCTCTCAACAGATGGTCGTTTCAGTAAGTCACGGGGATCAAGCACAACTTCCACCGGCCACTCAATCGGAGTCTGCCGGTGTTGAGATCAGAGAGGAATTGCCCCACCTCTCGACTTCACTTGCTGCACATAGAGTCGTAGAGCCACTTCCTGGGACGTTTACGATCCCTTCTATCATTAGGCCACGATCTATGGTACCACAAGCGGAGATCCCACGGGACTCCGCCGGAACGGGGAGAGTTGGTGCGTCAGGTGACGCCCTTCGAGGATCCGCCGGAAGCCCTGACACCGTCAACATTACACCAGCGGTGACGTCAGGCCGAGAGAGCACCTCAGCAGGACTCTTCTCGACAATTGGAGCCCAAGTGGCACCGGGTGTTGTACTACCGGGACCGGGTCCGACAGACTCGAGCAAAGTTTCTAAAGATGCTCATGCAACATCGGGGCTTCTAGGCCTGCGGATTCGGGTGGCATCCCTAAAACCACCCCTGTACCAACGGGACTTCAAGGTCCGACGGATTCGGACGACATCCTAAAAGTCGTCCAAACCAGACTACTAGCGATGGAGGAAGCCAACAGGGCTAGGGATGCGCGGGTCGAGGCACTGGAGAAAGCCTTGGCCGAGACGGAGAGAAAGAGATCGGCGGATCTTGAAGCGTCGCGAAAGCTTCAAGAAGACAGGGATGCGGAGCTTTACGAGCTCAAACGGCGAATCAAGGGCAAACACTCCGAGGCAGCCCCGTCAACCGAAGCACCGATCCCTCGTCAGACCGAGGACGTTCTCAGACTCGCCCCTCCGACTTCGGGCGATCTACCTCCGATTCCGGGTTATGTCATTGAGGCGGAACACGCTTACGTCATCTCATCCTACACCACTCAGAACGACAGCCTCTCCGCCAAGCTTCGCGATCGGGAAGCCCAGATAGAGATCCTCCTGCAGCGCATCAGGGAACTGGAGGCCACGTGTCGGTCTCAGACTCAGCCTTCCAAACGGAGGCATGACGAACCTGATGACTCGGCACCAGGTCCTCATGAGGGGGAGGTGCAGGCTTCATCCAAAAGGCCTCGCACCGACCTCCACTCTGCCTCCGGTTCCGATTCTTCATCCGCTCCAGCTTCATCAGCCGCCCCCTCTAGTGCTCAAAGAGATTCTGCTTCCGCCGACGCTCCCTATGTCGATTCAGACACGGAGGAGATTCCTGACATGGGGAGTTGGCACTATGAGCCGATCCCGGCAGGGGAGACGGTTCAGTTTCCTCAGATGACCGATACGGCGCAGATTGACGTCGTTCCCCCAGAAGCAGCACCGACAGACTTATCAGATGTTCAGATTCCGAAGGAAGCCCAGAAGATTCTTCGGTCGCTTGCTCAAAGCCTCAGGATTTTCCAGAAGGGGGACGACATCGTCCGGGATACAGACTACAACAGCTTCCTATCGGCATTTGAGTTTCCCACTCCAGAAGCTCCTCGGACCATCCACTTGACAGATCCTGAGTCCGCCGCTCCAACTGTCATCCAGCTCAACTGGAATCATTCCGTCATCTTCCGACCATTCCTTGAGGAGTCCTTCTCCCGCATCTTCCAGCAGGAAAGGCTGCACGTATGGTCCCGAAAGGTCTACTTCGGGATCTCGCACATCAAGACGAAGAGAAGAAGGACCGCTTACGTACACCAGAGGATGTGCAACTGGGCCACCCACGGACGTCAAAGAATCCGACGTCGTTTCATCAAGGTAACTGCTATGCGCCCTTACAGACATGGTCATCAGATTTTCCTTGAGTACGACGTCCGTATGTATGGGACCGGCACTCCACGAGGTGTGTTGCAAGACTGGACCTTCACAGAAGCAGATCTGGATCGGGTGCATTTGGAAGATCTCCTCACGCTCATCAAGTACCTCCAGGGTCCAATTCTCCGACCCGAACACTACAGAGACGACACCGAGATACTGAAGAAGTACGTTCGCCACGCGATCACACTTGCGCGGGTGACGGACTACCAGCTTGCGATCGAGAGCCGCCAGCCGAAGGTCAACCTGCTCCGACCGAACCTGCTCGTACCTGGTATTGATGCTTATCTTCCGTACATGCCAACCAGGATACCGGAGCACGGGGTTCTCTACGTGACGAGGAAGAAGAGGGAACGCAGATTCATGAGGTTTGGCGAGCTTGCCAAGTTTTGCGACGGGACCCTTCTCTACGTCTACAACGGGATGCAGAGTAGACTATTGGCTGATCAGATACCGGGCCGGAAAATCATAGACGGAAAGGGAAAGATTCTGGAGGGGATGAACCTGATCAAGAGAAAACTCAAGGAAAGGTTGATGTACAGACGCGTTGAGGCGGCGATGCAGATGAGAGTGAGGATCATCGAAGAATGGGAGGAGTTCCTGCAGATGTCCAAGTGGGAGCCGGCACTGGAGCTTCCACCACCTTTCTGACTTCTTCACAAAGGGGGAGATTGTTGGACCTCTTTGTTGTGAAGAGTCAGAAAACACTATCTTTATCAGCTTTCTAGTTTAATTCAGTTAGTTGTAAACAATTCAGTTTTTGTTAGCCCTTGTTTAGAGGTTTGGAACCTCGGGGGCCATTTGTGAACATCTTGTATTCTTCCTCTTACCTATATAACGTAAGAGATGATTAGGGTTTTGTGGTTGAATTCATACTTTACTACTTTGGGCAAAAACCTCCATTAATGAATTCATCAAGCTTTTGTTCTTCAATCTATATGATTTCTTCCATTTCTTCTTCTTTTCTATTGATTTTTGGGACAACAACTACATGTACCTCCCATCTTAGCATGTTTTGTCCACGTCTTCAAAATGTATTGAGAAGGTATTTTCATGACATTACGAAAGGAAAACACCTTAAGAATATGTGAGCACAATATTCCTGCAAACTGGAACTTTTTGCAACTACATATCACAGTATTGGTTGCTGATTCATATTTGACTTTATGATGGAAATGCTTACCGTTAGGATTAAGCTTATACTCTTCCACTTTTGCTCCTTGCTCGGAACAAAGTTCCATGGCACAGTTGTAAGACTTTGAAAACTCAACCTCAAACATTCTCAACATTGTAATGGTGTACAAAGTTGCTGCATGGTTTAAAATTTCAATCGGAAGAGATGGCGCTAAGTTACGCTGACTTACTTTAAAATCTGCTTTTAGCTCTTCATAACGACGATCCATAATTAACCTCTCAAAATTTTCTAGAAAACGCAACATTGAGTGTTGATAGCTAACGTACTTTTTAAGCTAGTTATTCATGCTTTCACTTCGTTGAGTAGTAGTCATATTTGCACAAAAAGTTTCTCTTCCATTAACTAAAGCCCATTTCTCCTTCAATTTGAACTGTTGAGCCAACCAATCATTACTTTCAAGATTGTATTTCTTAAGCATATTTTCCCAAGCATCAATGAAAATTCACGAAACCTTTCAAAAACACTACTCAAGTGTTTTGTTGCATTTTGATACATATGCCAAATACATAATCGATGGTAAGTTTCTGGCCATTGGGATCTTAATGCTTTTGCCATTGCTGCATCTTGATCGGTCAAAATTGTTTTCGGTTTTTTTTCCTGACATTGCTGCTACAAAAGTATCAAATAACCACATAAACGTCTCACTAGTTTCATCATATAACAATGCAGCACCAAATATAGTGGTTTGCTTGTGATGATTGACCCCAACGAACATAGCAAAAGGCCGACAATCTTTATTTTTCCTATAGGTTGTGTCAAAACAAATAACATCACCAAAGTTAAAATATGACGCCTTCATCTGTGCATCTGCCCAAAATATATTCGTTATCAAATCATCTTTATCAGCTTGTAAAGCATAAAAGAAGTTAGGGTCCTTTGACTTCTTTTCTTGAAGATATTCAAGCACACCACCTGTATCCCCTACACACATTTGAACTGTTCTTTTGGTGCGTAAATAATTTCTACAATCATCTAAAGTAAATCCAAGATTTGGATGACCACCAGCTCGTCTAATCATTAGTTCGACACTAGCTTTAGGAGCAATTCCAAAATTCTCGGCCAATAAAATTTCAGATGCTTGGGCATGTGTTACTTTTCTTTGTGACCTATGTAAGTGGCTCGTATGTGGACTTGCAAGCACATGCGTATGCTTAGCTTTAAACTCAACTACTTTATATATTCCACATTCATGAAGTTTTATCTTCATCATTGCTAAGCAACTAAACCTTGTTTGAGCATGATGAGATTTCACGTTATCATATCGTTTGTCTTTTCCACAAAAGCCTTCACATGAACAACAAAATATTCTACTTTTTTATTTTTCCATCTTTATGGTCTTTATGTGCTTTGCTTCTTTATGTGCTAAAGCCAACTTTATAAGCATAAGTATTATAAAAGTGGTAAGCTTGTTCCTCGGTTTCAAATTCCATACTAACCTTTGGTATATCTTCATCAAAAATGTTGGAATGAATATGTTTCATATTCACTCTATCATCGGTCGGAGCTTCTTCTCTTTCCCTAAACATATCATCTGAATGTCCTTCCCCACCGCTTATATCAATATTCATTATGTTAAAAAAAAAAGAAAAAAAAGTAAGATGTTAATTTCTACAACATTATTTATATTTAATTAAATATAAACTTACTTGATATTTTGTCTTCCACTAGAGATCACGAGCAAAGGGAAATCAAATGAGAGAAATCAAGCATTAAAATCATTGATCAAAAAGTAAAATATGTAAAAGATATTAAAGAAGTGAGATAAATAAGATGTATATCATTTAAAAGATAATTACGAATTAAATGAAATAGATTATGATTACAAAAATTAACACTAAGATTAATATAAACAAAAGAATTGTCATAAAAAATTAGATAAAGAAGATAAAACATTTAAAGATAATTATAAATATATACATATAAACTGAAGTGTATATAATAATTAAAAAAATAGAGTTATAAGATAAAATTAATTTGTTTAAAAATAAAATGTAAAAATATAAAAACCATAATTATATTATAACAGTGAAAGTGATTTGTATAAAAATAAACCTAAAAAGGTAGGATTTATTTATTATAAAAATAAAACATAATTTATGAAACTAGTATAAAATAATAGGAGATACACGATTTTTTAATTAATATATAAAAGATATTTAAAGAAAATATAATATTTAAATTAATTTAATGGAAAGATGTAACACCCCGCTAAAGCGGAACCGCAAGGTGTGACAGTTAAGATTTCATCGCGATAGGAGATAAACCACACCAATCATTCATAATATAAATTAAAATAGTTTAAAAGTATTACAACCCAACCATAATTCAAATTTTACATAATTAAGCAAAATGAACATTGTCTTGATTGGTGAACACAACATTCCACTAAAGACCTGATCAAACTTTTGGATTTCCTGAAAAGCATGTTAGACAAGTGTCAACTACAAGAGTTGGTGAGTTCACAGGTTTTACAGATGCAAAACAGTTATGTAAAACATCAATTCCGATAAAACGTTTATTCGCAACATGTTTTGTAAACAGTTTGGTGAATCAGTTCATTCACCCCAAAAATAACAGTTTGGTATCAAACAGTGAGTAAATTTTCCAAGTGATGTGTTAATTACATGATATGCATTAGTGAGTTACTACAATCCTTCATTTTGTGACATAGCTACGCCCCTATCCAACCTTGCCGGGGGAAAACTAATTCCAGCCGGGGTGAATATTTTTCAATACAGTGCACCTATTACTCGTCAGTTCTAGGTGGGTATGTCAATCCAAATAGCGCTATCCACATGTATCATAGGCCCAATTTGTGAGGGTTAATAGTAGTGCAGGGGACATTTTCATTTTGTGCTCACTATATCATGTTTCAACATATCAAAATTTAACTCACATAGCATTTCATTTCATTTTATTTCGATACTAACAATACATTTCATTTCATTTTGTTTCAATACTCAAATTCATTTCATTTCAATTCATTTCGATATTCGGAACACATTTCAATTCATTTTATTTCAATATACACAAAACATTTCATTTCATTTCATTTCAAGAAAACATTTCATTTCAATAATCACATAACATTTCATTTCATTTCATTTTATTACGCAACATTTTCACAAATAAACACATTTATTCATAAACATGCTTTTCACCCCAAAAACTTCGTAAAAACGGTAAAAAGGGGCTGTGAAAACTCACCTCAAGCGTTTAGTGCGGATTCGTAAGGGTTGATGCGCGATCTAATTCCCGGCTCCGAACTAGGGTCGCCCTATCAAACACGTAATTTTAACGTAAGTTCTAGGTCCAACGGTCCTTATCAAAAATCGTACCGAAATCCATATAATGCCATTATGTTAATTTTATAATCCAATCTAATAAAATTTCATTTTGTCACATTTGAAAGTCTTCCAAACATTTTGGGAAGTTCAAAGTTTATAAGTTTGGTTTTTGATGAAATTTCCAGAATCTGCCAACCATTTTGGGTTGTAAAAATTGCTACTTTGAACTTAGGTCCTCTAAGTATTAAGTCCTCAAATTTTTACCCTCTGAATTTAAGGATGTTAGGAACAATTCCACCAAATTTCACAATTTTTAGAGTTTTTTACTATTTTTAAATAATTTTACAAAATCAGTGGTACAATCTGAAATTCCAGAATACCTTTAAGTGAAGTTTAACTCATAGATAATTCATTACACCACTAATTCACGAATTTCAAAAGGGATTTTCTAGCCAACACACATACCAAGCTAATGAGACAAGATTCAAATCATTAGAGTGATTTTTGAGGGAGATATGCCTCTTTGAAGTTGTGCATGTGGTTCTGCCATCTTGGGACAGATTGCACTATCAATTTGTTTTCATTGGTTAAACCCTCAAAACTACTCTAAATGACTTGATTTTGGATTCTATAGAAAGCTAACTCAGAATACTTGAGTTTAGAATCAAAAAGTTTGTGGTTTGGATGATTTATCAATGAGTTATGCATGCATGAATGTGACTCAAGTTTCTGACCAAGTGCTGTTGCACACGAAAATGTTTCAAGATGGTTTGAACTCAAATCTTGGTGTTTTTATGCAAATCCAGTGGGGTTTGAACCCTAACACCTTAAATATCATCCCATAAAAATTTCATAAAGAAATGAATACAAAAAGACCCCTTTTGGGTCGTGTAAAGTACATGCAAAAGTTTTGACAGAATCTGTCACAAATCCAACATCATATCCACCATTAAATCACATAAAATCATAACTCTTTGGGGTTTTTCTTGCTATTTCACCCCCAAATCAGATTGTATAAATGAAAAATAAACTAACCATGATTTGATACCATCAAAGCTCATGCATGAACTATCAAACAAGTCTAGCCCAAGATTGATGGTCAAAAACAACATTAACAAGAAATTTTTGCATCCAAATTTGTGTTCTTATGGGGAAATCATAGATTTTCACCTTCTTAGATTGTTTTTCAAACATTTCTAAGGTTGAATCTCTTTCCCAAACAACAATAAAGATTAAGAACCATAGAAGGAGGTTTAAACCTCAAGAATGTATGAAAATGAAGCTTAAAAATGGTTGAAAACGAAGTAAAACCCCTATCTAACTATCTTACCTTTGATATACACTTAGGAAATCTTCAAAATCAACTTGAATCTTCAAGAGTGATTCAATTTCTTGAAGATATTGGCTGGAAATTATGAAGGTTTTAGAGAGAAGGAGGAGAAAATGATTTTAGAGAGAGAGAGAGCAAATTTGAAAATGAAATGATTAATGAAATTGGGAAATGGATTTAGGGATTAAAAGAGAAGAGAGAGAGAGGGTCTTGGGAGGGGGGTGGCCGGCCATGTGGGGCCCACCCCACCCTCTCATCTTTCTTTTTTTTTTTTTTTTACACAGTGTAGAGTTTTTACACTGCATTTTCAAACGCAGTGTCGGGTTTCGGCGATTTTCGATAGGAACCGATTTTTCGAGAGAATTTTTGGACCATTTAAATTAGTTTACTTATTATATTTTTTTTTAAAAAAGAAGTAACTTAATTCTCTAAGAATTTCTTTAAAATTTGACATTATAGGATTATCGGATGATTTCGGGCCGGTTCGGGCTTGTTCGGGCGATTTTCGGAGCTTTTAGGTTTTAACCTATCTTTTTCACGCAACTAACCTAGTTTCATTTAAAGACTTAAATAACTAAATTTTTAACCTACGGAAATACTACAGAGTGATTAGACGAGTAGCTAACCTGAAGGTCAAAAATTGACGGATGTCACAGTTACCCCGGTTGAAAGAAATTTCGTCCCGAAATTTAAGTCTTGCTGCTACCGCCGGGGTTTTCTGTGAAGAGATGCGGGTACTTGCTTTTCATGAAGGCCTCCCGCTCCCAAGTAAACTCTGGTCCGTGCCTAGAGTTCCATTTCACTTTGACTATCGGTATCCTGCTGCGTCGGAGTTGCTTGATTTCTCGATCAAGAATTTCGATTGGTTCCTCTGAGACGCGCAGTTGTCCATCAATTTGAATCTCATCCAGGGGCAGAACTACTGTCTCCTCCGACAAACATTTCTTTAGGTTGGACACATGGAACGTGTCATGAATTGAGCTCAACTCTATAGGTAAGTCCAACCTATAGGCAACAGGTCCGATCCTTTCTATGACCTTGAATGGTCCAACAAAACGAGGGTTCAGTTTCCCTTTCTTTCCGAACCTTATTAACCCTTTCCATGGTGCTACTTTTAGCAGTACTTTATCACCCACTTGGAATTCCAACGGTTTTCGCCGATTATCGGCATAGCTTTTCTGGCGATCCCTGGCCACTTTCAGCTTTTCTTGAACCATTTTGATTTTGTCGGTGGTCTCCTGCACGACATCAGGTCTAAACAATCGGTTCTCTCCCACTTCCAACCAATTAAGTGGGGACCTACACTTGCGTCCATACAGTGCCTCGTAGGGCGCACACTGAATGCTGGCATTATAGCTGTTGTTGTAGGAGAACTCGATTAAGGGTAGATGATCGTCCCAACTACCTCCAAATTCTAACACACAAGCACGTAGCATATCCTCTAATGTTTGGATGGTTCTCTCAGTCTGTCCATCGGTCTGAGGATGGTAAGCCGTGCTTAGATCCACACGAGTGCCCAAAGTTGCTTGCAGCGATTGCCAAAATCGCGAGGTAAATCTGCTATCTCTATCAGAGATGATCGATATCGGGACTCCATGTCGCATGACAATCTCACCGACATACAGCTGCGCAAGCTTATCGATGCTATAAGTCTCCTTTATTGGCAAGAAATGCGCTGATTTCGTGAGTCTGTCAACGATTACCCAAATCGTATCATGACCCTTTTTAGTCTTGGGTAGCTTAGTCACGAAATCCATCGATATCTGCTCCCATTTCCACTCCGGGATTTCCGGTTGCTGAAGAAGTCCGGACGGTTTCTGGTGCTCTGCTTTAACTTTTGCGCAAGTCAAGCATTTACTCACGTAAGTGGCGATATCTCTTTTCATACCGGGCCACCAGTAATGCTCCTTCAGTCCTTTGTACATTTTATCGGATCCTGGATGTATCGAATACTTCGACTGATGAGCTTCATCCATGATCATCTTTCTCAATAGCTCCACCCTCGGAATCCAAATGCTTCCCTTGAAATAACACACTCCGTCCACTTTCTCCTCAAATTCCTTTTCTATGCCGTGAAGAGTTTCTTTATTTAAGCTGTCAGCCTTTAGAGCTTCCTTTTGAGCTTCCACTATTTGACTTTTTAAGCTGGTCTGCACTACCATTCCCATTGCTCGTGACCTAATGGGCTTTACCCGCTCCTTTCGGCTTAACGCATCAGCTACGACATTTGCTTTCCCTGGATGATACTTAATCTCGCAGTCGTAGTCGCTGAGCAATTCAACCCATCTTCTTTGTCTCATATTCAACATCTTTTGATCAAGTATGTGCTGGAGGCTCTTATGATCCGTAAAAACGGTACATTTGGTGCCGTAGAGATAATGTCTCCATATCTTAAGGGCAAACACTACTGCTCCAAGCTCCAAATCATGAGTGGTGTAGTTCTTCTCATGGACTTTCAGCTGTCTGGATGCGTAGGCGATGACCTTCTCGTTTTGCATCAAAACACATCCCAAGCCTTGATGTGAAGCATCGCAATATACCACGAAGTTATCTGTCCCTTCGGGTAATGCTAGAATGGGTGCATTGCACAATTTATGCTTTAGCACTTGGAACGCTTCCTCTTGCTTCTCTCCCCATATAAACTTCTTATCCTTTTGAGTTAAGGCTGTCAGCGGCTGCGCAATCTTGGAAAAGTTTGCGATGAACCTTCGGTAATAACCTGCCAGACCGAGAAATTGTCGAATTTCTATCGGTGTTCTCGGGGCTTCCCATTTCTTTATAGCCTCAATCTTAGCTGGATCAACATGTATTCCCTCTCTATTCACTACATGTCCTAGAAAGTGAACTTCTCGAATCCAAAACTCGCACATGGAAGAATTTGGCGTATAGCTGCTCGGCCTTCAACAGTTCCAATATCAGCCTCAAATGATGCTCGTGGTACGGTCCTCCTTGCTCCTAGAGTAGATTAGGATGTCATCAATGAAGACAATCACAAACTTATCTAAGTATGGCCGACATACTCGGTTCATCAAATCCATGAACACTGCCGGAGCGTTCGTCAAACCAAAAGGCATGACTAAGAACTCATAGTGACCATAACGGGTTCTAAACGCTGTCTTTGCGATGTCTTCCTCACGAACTCGCATTTGATGGTAACCAGATCGAAGATCGATTTTGGAGAAGTACGTTGCTCCTTGCAGTTGATCGAACAGGTCGTCGATGCGCGGAAGAGGGTAGCGATTTTTAACAGTGATCTTGTTCAGCTCTCTGTAATCGATGCACATACGAAAAGATCCGTCCTTCTCTTTGACGAACAACACAGGGGCTCCCCACGGTGATGAACTGGGTCGGATGAATCCTTTGTCTAATAGCTCCTGAAGTTGATTTGACAGCTCTTGCATCTCCGACGGTGCTAGTCGATAAGGCGACTTTGCTATAGGACCTGCTCCAGGAACTAAGTCAATGTGAAACTCTACTTGTCGTTGCGGAGGCAACCCAGGTAATTCTTCCGGAAATACCTCTGGAAATTCTCGCACAACTGGAATATCCTGCATTCGCTTCTCCTTTGCCTTTGTATCTATGACGTGTGCCATGAACGCTATGCATTCCTTCCGTAGATGACCTCGCATCTTCATATAAGACACGATCTTAATGTCTCTCTTTGGCCTATCTCCATACACTTCGAGTAGTCCTCCATCAGGTAATGGTAATGCGACTATCTTCTCAGCACAACGTATTGTTGCTCGATGCTTGGACATCCAATCCATACCGACGATTATGTCAAAGCTCCCTATCTTGATCGGGATCAAGTCTATGCTAAAATCCTTTCCAGCTAAGCCTAGAGTGCATTTTCTGATTACTTTGTTAGCCTTAACTAATTCTCCGTTGGAGTATTCGATTACATGGTCCTCTTTCAGATTCTGTGACTTTTTATTTATCTTAGGCCTAAATTCTAGCGACACAAAGCTCATATCTGCTCCGGAATCAAAAAGCACAGTAGCAGGATAGTTGTTGAGAAGAAACGTACCTGTGACAACGTCTGGGTTTTGTCTTGCTTCCTCTGTCCCAATAACAAACGCTCTTCCCCGAGCTAGTCCTCCTCGGTTTCCTTGGTTTCCTTGGTTTCCTTGGTTCCCTGGATTTGCCGGCTGTGCCTGATCTGCGTAAGGTCTTGGATTCAACTTGGGACAAGCATTTCGGTAGTGATTGAAGCTTCCACATTCAAAACAGGCTCTCTTTCTACAATCCTTGTCTGTATGGCCTCCCCTGCCACATCTGGAACAGACAACACATCTCCCAGCATGAAGATTCCCGCATTTGCCACACCTTTGAGACGTCCCCTTTTCTTTTCCTGCTACTTGAGTCTGCATTCCGTAGCTCCTAGTCACTCTTCTATCCTTTCCCGACTTTCCTCTGAATTGCGGTTTGGTAGTCTCCTCCATCTTCCTCTTTCCCTTTGCCTTATCACTCGAGAACGTTACTGACCGGATAGCGTTGTTGGTAAGGCGGTTCGCTAAATTAACTGCCTCTTGTAGGTTCTTTGGATCAGCTGCCGTCACGTTCCCTCTGATCTCGGGGGATAAACCCCAAACATACCTATCGACTCGGTTTTGTTCCGGTGTCACCAAATGGGGTACTAACTTAGCCAACTCGTGAAATCGGGTGGTGTATGTGGTGATGTCGTTTCCTTTCATCTCGTGGCGCCATAATTCAGCTTCCAACTTTTGGAGTTCGCTTCTTGGACAGAACTCCTCCTTCAGCATCTTTTTGAACTCCTCCCAGGTAATCTGACCGGTTGCGTCACGGCCACGGACTTGTACTTGGGTGTTCCACCAAGTCAGAGCTCGCCCTTGAAGCAAACAGGCAGCATATTCGACCTTGTTCCTTTCCAGGCACTTGCTTATGTGAAGGACTGATTCCATGCCTTCAATCCAGGTTAACAATCCAACAGCTCCCTCTGTTCCATGAAACTCTTTGGGGTTGTAACTTCGGAAGGATTTATATGTACAATCCCGTTCTCTTGTCCCTTGATTGTTGTTTTGATTGGTGTTCACCCAGCAGCCACCTGGCTGACTATGCCGGGTAAAGAAGCCATCACTTGCTCCGATACGAGCCTTGTCAAGTCCGGGTCCTCTCTTCTTGGAGGCATGTTTCTAAAACAACACCATGCCCACAAGTTTTAATGACACTTTCCGTCTTCTAAGTGTAATTGCAATTTTACTTGTTTTTCACAATTTAAATGCCATACTAACTCACACTATCATTTTAACCTAGCGTTTTTAGACATTTCAAGCAACCACAATAAGCATGTCAATCAAGTAGTTATTTTCTAACGCATAAGCAAAACATAAATCAAACCATAGAGCTTTCATTCAATAAAACATGATCCGAGTCATAAAATCACCAAACAAGTTCAAAATACGATCATATCCATACAGTCATCCATAATAAATCATAAATCGTTCAAGTCTAGGCATACTGCCTCAAAATAAGAGTTTTCATCAGAAGATCGGTCACCGAGTCCACCTCCTAGGTCCTAATCCTCCAAACAGCCCACAAAAGCAGGAGCACCACCACGGTCACCACCAAATACACCACCGTATACAGGTGGTGGAGTGATGCCATGGTGTGGCTGAGGAGAGTCACTATCCTGGACAGCTGCTGGCTGTCAGCTCCAGCTACGCCAAGGAGGGAGTCTATCATGTGGTCATGGTGGTCCAGAAGGTGCTCATGAATGTCCTGGCCTCGGGCTAGTCTAGCGAACTCCTGTCGCTCGGTTGGGGTCATGCCTCTCAGGCAAAGGACCGGGGCACGAGCCATGTGCGGGTGCCTAGGGATCGGTGCTATCGGCGGGGGTCGGGCGACTGGCGGTGGTCGGGCGGCGGGCGGCGGTGGAGGCACTCGAACGATCGGCGACGATGGTCGGTAAGGCGGCGGGGATCCTGACAACGAGGACGACGAGGACGACGATGACCCACCCTGGCCCCTGACCCGTGATGGTCCCGCCCCATCCCCGGTGGGAATGCGGAAGGTCATCCGGGTAGGCAGAGGCACGCTCTTCCGAGCGGTGCGCCTGCCTCTGAGGCCATAGTGCGTCTCAGGCCCATAGGGTCGCGCCGGGCTGGCGGGCCGGGCAGGGACCCGATGAGAATCAGCGTCACTGTCGCTATAGGGATCCCGCTCTGGCACGGCGGTCCGAGATCGGGAGTTACCGTTCTCGCTACCGGGGTGCTCAGGGGACCCGTGAGATCGGTACTCGGAAGGGTCTGTCTCGTGAGACATGATACTGCGACAAGAGAATTTAGTTAATTTACGGAATAAATAAAATTTTTCTGAAATAAGTAATTTTGTACATGTCATATGCAAACTCACACAATTTCACATTTTTCAGGAAATTTTCAGAAAGTTTCAACTTTTAAACCCTAACAGTATGATCGATTTATAAGTCTTATCCTACTTATATCGTGGCTAGGCGTAGGTGATCAGGCTCCGCATATCTATGATATATTAGAATAACACCTATACTAATCATACTAATATCTAATTCTCCTATTCTTTGAAATCTTAAAAGTTTTAACTTATTTTGGAAAAAGCGGGTTATAGTTCTTGGTTTTTATGAAAAACCGATGTTCTCTATAACCTATGGCTCTGATACCAAATCTGTAACACCCCGCTAAAGCGGAACCGCAAGGTGTGACAGTTAAGATTTCATCGCGATAGGAGATAAACCACACCAATCATTCATAATATAAATTAAAATAGTTTAAAAGTATTACAACCCAACCATAATTCAAATTTTACATAATTAAGCAAAATGAACATTGTCTTGATTGGTGAACACAACATTCCACTAAAGACCTGATCAAACTTTTGGATTTCCTGAAAAGCATGTTAGACAAGTGTCAACTACAAGAGTTGGTGAGTTCACAGGTTTTACAGATGCAAAACAGTTATGTAAAACATCAATTCCGATAAAACGTTTATTCGCAACATGTTTTGTAAACAGTTTGGTGAATCAGTTCATTCACCCCAAAAATAACAGTTTGGTATCAAACAGTGAGTAAATTTTCCAAGTGATGTGTTAATTACATGATATGCATTAGTGAGTTACTACAATCCTTCATTTTGTGACATAGCTACGCCCCTATCCAACCTTGCCGGGGGAAAACTAATTCCAGCCGGGGTGAATATTTTTCAATACAGTGCACCTATTACTCGTCAGTTCTAGGTGGGTATGTCAATCCAAATAGCGCTATCCACATGTATCATAGGCCCAATTTGTGAGGGTTAATAGTAGTGCAGGGGACATTTTCATTTTGTGCTCACTATATCATGTTTCAACATATCAAAATTTAACTCACATAGCATTTCATTTCATTTTATTTCGATACTAACAATACATTTCATTTCATTTTGTTTCAATACTCAAATTCATTTCATTTCAATTCATTTCGATATTCGGAACACATTTCAATTCATTTTATTTCAATATACACAAAACATTTCATTTCATTTCATTTCAAGAAAACATTTCATTTCAATAATCACATAACATTTCATTTCATTTCATTTTATTACGCAACATTTTCACAAATAAACACATTTATTCATAAACATGCTTTTCACCCCAAAAACTTCGTAAAAACGGTAAAAAGGGGCTGTGAAAACTCACCTCAAGCGTTTAGTGCGGATTCGTAAGGGTTGATGCGCGATCTAATTCCCGGCTCCGAACTAGGGTCGCCCTATCAAACACGTAATTTTAACGTAAGTTCTAGGTCCAACGGTCCTTATCAAAAATCGTACCGAAATCCATATAATGCCATTATGTTAATTTTATAATCCAATCTAATAAAATTTCATTTTGTCACATTTGAAAGTCTTCCAAACATTTTGGGAAGTTCAAAGTTTATAAGTTTGGTTTTTGATGAAATTTCCAGAATCTGCCAACCATTTTGGGTTGTAAAAATTGCTACTTTGAACTTAGGTCCTCTAAGTATTAAGTCCTCAAATTTTTACCCTCTGAATTTAAGGATGTTAGGAACAATTCCACCAAATTTCACAATTTTTAGAGTTTTTTTACTATTTTTAAATAATTTTACAAAATCAGTGGTACAATCTGAAATTCCAGAATACCTTTAAGTGAAGTTTAACTCATAGATAATTCATTACACCACTAATTCACGAATTTCAAAAGGGATTTTCTAGCCAACACACATACCAAGCTAATGAGACAAGATTCAAATCATTAGAGTGATTTTTGAGGGAGATATGCCTCTTTGAAGTTGTGCATGTGGTTCTGCCATCTTGGGACAGATTGCACTATCAATTTGTTTTCATTGGTTAAACCCTCAAAACTACTCTAAATGACTTGATTTTGGATTCTATAGAAAGCTAACTCAGAATACTTGAGTTTTGAATCAAAAAGTTTGTGGTTTGGATGATTTATCAATGAGTTATGCATGCATGAATGTGACTCAAGTTTCTGACCAAGTGCTGTTGCACACGAAAATGTTTCAAGATGGTTTGAACTCAAATCTTGGTGTTTTTATGCAAATCCAGTGGGGTTTGAACCCTAACACCTTAAATATCATCCCATAAAAATTTCATAAAGAAATGAATACAAAAAGACCCCTTTTGGGTCGTGTAAAGTACATGCAAAAGTTTTGACAGAATCTGTCACAAATCCAACATCATATCCACCATTAAATCACATAAAATCATAACTCTTTGGGGTTTTTCTTGCTATTTCACCCCCAAATCAGATTGTATAAATGAAAAATAAACTAACCATGATTTGATACCATCAAAGCTCATGCATGAACTATCAAACAAGTCTAGCCCAAGATTGATGGTCAAAAACAACATTAACAAGAAATTTTTGCATCCAAATTTGTGTTCTTATGGGGAAATCATAGATTTTCACCTTCTTAGATTGTTTTTCAAACATTTCTAAGGTTGAATCTCTTTCCCAAACAACAATAAAGATTAAGAACCATAGAAGGAGGTTTAAACCTCAAGAATGTATGAAAATGAAGCTTAAAAATGGTTGAAAACGAAGTAAAACCCCTATCTAACTATCTTACCTTTGATATACACTTAGGAAATCTTCAAAATCAACTTGAATCTTCAAGAGTGATTCAATTTCTTGAAGATATTGGCTGGAAATTATGAAGGTTTTAGAGAGAAGGAGGAGAAAATGATTTTAGAGAGAGAGAGCAAATTTGAAAATGAAATGATTAATGAAATTGGGAAATGGATTTAGGGATTAAAAGAGAAGAGAGAGAGAGAGGGTCTTGGGAGGGGGGTGGCCGGCCATGTGGGGCCCACCCCACCCTCTCATCTTTCTTTTTTTTTTTTTACACAGTGTAGAGTTTTACACTGCATTTTCAAACGCAGTGTCGGGTTTCGGCGATTTTCGATAGGAACCGATTTTTCGAGAGAATTTTTGGACCATTTAAATTAGTTTACTTATTATATTTTTTTTTTAAAAAGAAGTAACTTAATTCTCTAAGAATTTCTTTAAAATTTGACATTATAGGATTATCGGATGATTTCGGGCCGGTTCGGGCTTGTTCGGGCGATTTTCGGAGCTTTTAGGTTTTAACCTATCTTTTTCACGCAACTAACCTAGTTTCATTTAAAGACTTAAATAACTAAATTTTTAACCTACGGAAATACTACAGAGTGATTAGACGAGTAGCTAACCTGAAGGTCAAAAATTGACGGATGTCACAGTTACCCCCGGTTGAAAGAAATTTCGTCCCGAAATTTAAGTCTTGCTGCTACCGCCGGGGTTTTCTGTGAAGAGATGCGGGTACTTGCTTTTCATGAAGGCCTCCCGCTCCCAAGTAAACTCTGGTCCGTGCCTAGAGTTCCATTTCACTTTGACTATCGGTATCCTGCTGCGTCGGAGTTGCTTGATTTCTCGATCAAGAATTTCGATTGGTTCCTCTGAGACGCGCAGTTGTCCATCAATTTGAATCTCATCCAGGGGCAGAACTACTGTCTCCTCCGACAAACATTTCTTTAGGTTGGACACATGGAACGTGTCATGAATTGAGCTCAACTCTATAGGTAAGTCCAACCTATAGGCAACAGGTCCGATCCTTTCTATGACCTTGAATGGTCCAACAAAACGAGGGTTCAGTTTCCCTTTCTTTCCGAACCTTATTAACCCTTTCCATGGTGCTACTTTTAGCAGTACTTTATCACCCACTTGGAATTCCAACGGTTTTCGCCGATTATTGGCATAGCTTTTCTGGCGATCCCTGGCCACTTTCAGCTTTTCTTGAACCATTTTGATTTTGTCGGTGGTCTCCTGCACGACATCAGGTCTAAACAATCGGTTCTCTCCCACTTCCAACCAATTAAGTGGGGACCTACACTTGCGTCCATACAGTGCCTCGTAGGGCGCACACTGAATGCTGGCATGATAGCTGTTGTTGTAGGAGAACTCGATTAAGGGTAGATGATCGTCCCAACTACCTCCAAATTCTAACACACAAGCACGTAGCATATCCTCTAATGTTTGGATGGTTCTCTCAGTCTGTCCATCGGTCTGAGGATGGTAAGCCGTGCTTAGATCCACACGAGTGCCCAAAGTTGCTTGCAGCGATTGCCAAAATCGCGAGGTAAATCTGCTATCTCTATCAGAGATGATCGATATCGGGACTCCATGTCGCATGACAATCTCACCGACATACAGCTGCGCAAGCTTATCGATGCTATAAGTCTCCTTTATTGGCAAGAAATGCGCTGATTTCGTGAGTCTGTCAACGATTACCCAAATCGTATCATGACCCTTTTTAGTCTTGGGTAGCTTAGTCACGAAATCCATCGATATCTGCTCCCATTTCCACTCCGGGATTTCCGGTTGCTGAAGAAGTCCGGACGGTTTCTGGTGCTCTGCTTTAACTTTTGCGCAAGTCAAGCATTTACTCACGTAAGTGGCGATATCTCTTTTCATACCGGGCCACCAGTAATGCTCCTTCAGTCCTTTGTACATTTTATCGGATCCTGGATGTATCGAATACTTCGACTGATGAGCTTCATCCATGATCATCTTTCTCAATAGCTCCACCCTCGGAATCCAAATGCTTCCCTTGAAATAACACACTCCGTCCACTTTCTCCTCAAATTCCTTTTCTATGCCGTGAAGAGTTTCTTTATTTAAGCTGTCAGCCTTTAGAGCTTCCTTTTGAGCTTCCACTATTTGACTTTTTAAGCTGGTCTGCACTACCATTCCCATTGCTCGTGACCTAATGGGCTTTACCCGCTCCTTTCGGCTTAACGCATCAGCTACGACATTTGCTTTCCCTGGATGATACTTAATCTCGCAGTCGTAGTCGCTGAGCAATTCAACCCATCTTCTTTGTCTCATATTCAACATCTTTTGATCAAGTATGTGCTGGAGGCTCTTATGATCCGTAAAAACGGTACATTTGGTGCCGTAGAGATAATGTCTCCATATCTTAAGGGCAAACACTACTGCTCCAAGCTCCAAATCATGAGTGGTTATGGACTTTCAGCTGTCTGGATGCGTAGGCGATGACCTTCTCATTTTGCATCAAAACACATCCCAAGCCTTGATGTGAAGCATCGCAATATACCACAAAGTTATCTGTCCCTTCGGGTAATGCTAGAATGGGTGCATTGCACAATTTATGCTTTAGCACTTGGAACGCTTCCTCTTGCTTCTCTCCCCATATAAACTTCTTATCCTTTTGAGTTAAGGCTGTCAGCGGCTGCGCAATCTTGGAAAAGTTTGCGATGAACCTTCGGTAATAACCTGCCAGACCGAGAAATTATCGAATTTCTGTCGGTGTTCTCGGGGCTTCCCATTTCTTTATAGCCTCAATCTTAGCTGGATCAACATGTATTCCCTCTCTATTCACTACATGTCCTAGAAAGTGAACTTCTCGAATCCAAAACTCGCACATGGAAGAATTTGGCGTATAGCTGCTCGGCCTTCAACAGTTCCAATATCAGCCTCAAATGATGCTCGTGGTCCTCCTTGCTCCTAGAGTAGATTAGGATGTCATCAATGAAGACAATCACAAACTTATCTAAGTATGGCCGACATACTCGGTTCATCAAATCCATGAACACTGCCGGAGCGTTCGTCAAACCAAAAGGCATGACTAAATACTCATAGTGACCATAACGGGTTCTAAACGCTGTCTTTGCGATGTCTTCCTCACGAACTCGCATTTGATGGTAACCAGATCGAAGAAATTTTTGCATCCAAATTTGTGTTCTTATGGGGAAATCATAGATTTTCACCTTCTTAGATTGTTTTTCAAACATTTCTAAGGTTGAATCTCTTTCCCAAACAACAATAAAGATTAAGAACCATAGAAGGAGGTTTAAACCTCAAGAATGTATGAAAATGAAGCTTAAAAATGGTTGAAAACGAAGTAAAACCCCTATCTAACTATCTTACCTTTGATATACACTTAGGAAATCTTCAAAATCAACTTGAATCTTCAAGAGTGATTCAATTTCTTGAAGATATTGGCTGGAAATTATGAAGGTTTTAGAGAGAAGGAGGAGAAAATGATTTTAGAGAGAGAGAGCAAATTTGAAAATGAAATGATTAATGAAATTGGGAAATGGATTTAGGGATTAAAAGAGAAGAGAGAGAGAGAGAGGGTCTTGGGAGGGGGGTGGCCGGCCATGTGGGGCCCACCCCACCCTCTCATCTTTTTTTTTTTTTTTTACACAGTGTAGAGTTTTACACTGCATTTTCAAACGCAGTGTCGGGTTTCGGCGATTTTCGATAGGAACCGATTTTTCGAGAGAATTTTTGGACCATTTAAATTAGTTTACTTATTATATTTTTTTTTTAAAAGAAGTAACTTAATTCTCTAAGAATTTCTTTAAAATTTGGCATTATAGGATTATCGGATGATTTCGGGCCGGTTCGGGCTTGTTCGGGCGATTTTCGGAGCTTTTAGGTTTTAACCTATCTTTTTCACGCAACTAACCTAGTTTCATTTAAAGACTTAAATAACTAAATTTTTAACCTACGGAAATACTACAGAGTGATTAGACGAGTAGCTAACCTGAAGGTCAAAAATTGACGGATGTCACAAAAGATTCCTTGGTTGACGGAGGAGTAAACTCCGTTAACAATATTTATCCAATTTTAAAGGATAATTAATTCAATATGATGTGGCAATATATTACTGGTGGGACAGGTAAAGTATAGGGAAAGTGGGGACAGGTGATTTTTATCCGGTTATCTCAACTTTGCTTCAATCCCAAGCTCAGGTTGTCAGTCTGTCACTATTTTGTTTATTTTTGTAAGAGATGTAGAAACTTGAATTGTAACTAACAGAGACGGACAATGTATGAAATTAAGGAAAAGCTTCTAAGTAAATATGTAAAGCTTCATGAATCGAAATGCAAGAAAGTAAGCTGCGGTAAATAGATAACAAGGAATTAAAAGGCTAATTACACAGACAATAATTTAAATTGCATGAAAAAAATACGAGAACAATAAAATAACAAATAACAACTTAAGTTTTTTTTTTTGAACAATAAAGAAAGGACGATTGGCTTATTAGAACAAAGCTAGTGAGAAGCTAGAGCCAAACAAAGTCAAAAAAGCGAAAGAGGATTACAACTCCAACTAGACAACGAAAGCGAACTAAACTTAGCTCTAAGTTTGATGCAAGTAAATAACGAGGCTTGGATATCATTACAAACAATCGGCACCGAGAAGACTTTAACCGTTGAAAACCCGATCGTTTCGAGCTTCCAAACGCACCACAAGACACAACCCATTGCGGCCTCCAAAGAGATGAGAATAAGGATGTATGAAAATAAACAAACCACTAGTATTACGATATTGTTAATGCCAATTGATCACTTAAAAACTAAACCAAGATTGAAAGTAGGATGGAAATGGTTTAGAATTGAGGCTCTCATCATTTCCAAAGAGATGAGATAAACAATCTCCAAAGTTATTGTAGAAGTGGTTCTAGATGGCATTCTCAAGAGCACATGGTTCAAATACAATTTCTAGAAGAGATCCACGGGTCAAAAACTGACCCATTCGGCTCTTCCTTTGACTCGATCCATAATCTATCAACGGCGCAATCTATGGCCTAAAAAGTTTGCCAAAAATCATCCAAGAGTCGGTCCATGTTTTATCTAAAAAATGCTTCTTCAAGCTTTGATCTTGAGATCTCGGCTTCTTGGTTTTTATCTGCAAAAAATCAATAATAAGGAAACGTAAATAAAACATACTAAATCAAGGCAATAACAAGCTAAAAACTAGAAATTTATTCCAAGCTAGACGTAAATACTGAAAAGTTCTATAATTATATTATTGAAGATGTGCTAATGATGTGTAGCTAAGTTGGTAATGAGTGGGTGGTAGATTTGTACAATATTATTGAAGATGTAATTTCCAAATAAATGGGCAAATTAAAAATCTAAAAAGACTGGAAAAAAACGGATAGAATAAGCGTTAATAAATCAACGCTTATCACAACTTCAAACAACAAAAAGATGAAACAAAGACTCAAAATTAGCAATCAATGTTGAAGATAAAGCAATGATGTACAAAGATTGAGCTACATTTTTTTAACAATACTCATTACACCAAATTATGCACAATTCTTAAAAATGCTTATGAACTCATCAATCAGTGCACATAGCCCTTCAATCCTTCATAAACTTGTATCCCTCTCTTGCTTTCAAAATTTACCGACATAAGCTAGTCTAACTCCAATGGTTATCAAGGAGGCTTGTATTTACAATTGGGAGTGCACATGACTTTTTGCTTGATGTACAAGTTGACTTATGGGATGGTTGTGTGTATAGGTCATTGATCCAATTCAAGTAGGTGAAAAATAGAGAAGCCTCCACTTGAATACATGTGTAGTGATGTATATGAAGAAGTACCTTCAAATCTAATGGAGCAAGAGAGATTGCTAAGAAACACTATGAAAAGACACCTACAAACCTATCCAACAAATATACCTTTATGACTTTCAGAAAGATCTAAAAGAAGCCAATTTAAGCTTTGTAAGCTATGCAATTGTGAATGTTTCATTTGTGAATATGAATAATGTATTTTCTAAATAAAGGTTATTTTATTTCAAACAACGAACATCATTTATCAAAATGCAACTTAAACGTCAACATTCTTATCAAAATGCACCAGTTGCAAGAATTGAAGCCATAAGTATATTCCTAGCCTTTGCTTCATACAAACAGTTCAAGGTATTTCAAATGGATATGAAAAGTGCCTTTTTGTATGGAAAGATTGAAGAGGAAGTGTATGTTTGTCAGCCTCCAGGATTTGAAAATCCAAAGTTTCCAGACATGGTTTACAAGCTAAGAAAAGCACTATATGGTCTACATCAAGCACCAAGAGCTTGGTATGACACACTGTCTACCTATCTCTTGGAGAATCAGTTTGAAAGAGGAGTGATTGACAAGACCCTGTTCATAAAGAAAAATGGCACAGATTTGATTTTGGTTCATATCTATGTTGATGACATCATCTTTGGTTCCACCAAGGAAGAGATGCGTAAAAAATTTGAGGCATTGATGCACAAGAAGTTCAAGATGAGCTCTATGGGAGAATTGACATTTTTCCTTGGATTGCAAGTCAAATAGAAGGAAGATGGGGTACTCATCAATCAATCCAAGTATGTCAAAGATATGCTCACAAAGTTTGGTTTTCTTGATTCCAAATCAGCTTCAACACCAATGGAAACACATAAACAACTAACAGCTGATGTTGAGGGGGAGGAAGTAGATGTACATCAATACAGATCAATGATTGGTTCACTTATGTATCTCACAGCCTCCAGGCCAGATATTATGTTTGCAGTATGTGTGTGTGCAAGATTTCAAGTTAGGCCAAAGGATTCTCATCTTCAAGCAGTTAAAAGAATCTTCAGATATCTAAAGGGACAACCCAGATTGGGTCATTGGTATCCATATGAGTCTCCTTTTGAGTTATTGGCCTACACTGACAGTGATTATGGAGGTGCAAGCTTGGATAGAAAATCCACTTCAGGTGGATGTCAGTTTTTGGGTGCAAGTTTGGTGTCTTGGTAGTGTAAGAAGTAGACCACAGTCTCAACGTCAACAACAGAAGCAGAATATGTAGCAGCTGCAACAATGTTGTTCACAGGTTCTTTGGATTCAAAATCAGATGTTATGTTCACAGCATCAGCTAATTTCAGATGTGTACAAGAAGTGTCAGTACCAAGGTGCTAAGATTCCAGCTCAACATATGCAGATTTCGGCCCTTCAGAGGAGATATGCTACACTGGCTGCATTCACAAAGGGGGAGAAGGCTAAGGTTAAGGGGGAGTCTTCAGTGAAGAAAGAATTTGTGAAAGCAGCAGTATCTGAGAAGAAATCTAGGGGTTGAAGAGAAAAAGGAAACAAGATCTGAAACTGCAGAAGTGAATATGGATGAAAGAGTGGCTGTAGAAGTATTGGTGGTTTTACCTCAAGCTGCTCCTGAGGTCACTCTACAGACCAAAGGAGTAGTAATAAAGGAGTAAGAGACTCAGAAAGCTGCAGTTCCAAAGGTGGATTTGAAAGATAAGGGAAAGGGGATTGCTCTAGAAGAACCAAAGAAGAAGAGAACTAAAAGGATTCCAAAGGAGGTGGAAGAAGCTATGTCTTTGAAGACAATTTATTCCATGACGACTCCTGAAGAATTAGAAAGAGCAAATAATATAGCTGCTGAACAAGAGGCATCAATAGAGGTGGCAAGGAAACTTCAGGAAAAAGAAGAGCAGGCTGTTGTCAAGAAAACTCCTTCAAAGCCAAAATCAAAGTCAAAGCCTCAGCCCAAGAAAGTTCAACCAAAGAAGGTGGTTATGAGAACAAGGCAGATGTCCAAAACTGAGGAAAGAAAGGGCAGAGTCAGGTTTCTTGTCAATGTAGTTGGTGGAACAGAAAGCATGTATACTGGATGGAGTGGTAAGAAGCTTGAAGACAGATATAACAAGGAAAGGGATGCTCTACAAAAGAAAGAAGAAGAAAAAGAAGTAGAGGAGGTGCCTTTGGTGCAAAGGAGGAGCAAAAGAAAGCATGATGTGCCTGTACCTGAGAAGAATAAGTCTGTGACTGAAAAAGAAATAGAAGCTGAGAAAGAGAAAGAGGAAGGAAAAGAGGAAATGGCTGATGTTACAGAGAAGCTAGCTGCGAAAGATAATGCAACTATGGAAGAGGTTGACTCTCAGCCATTTGAGCAAAAGAGAACTGGTGATGCCAAGAGAAAGAAGTCAATTGCCCACAAGAAATCTGCAAAGAAACCAAAGTTGGTAGATGATTCTACAACTTCAGATATACTTGATTGGGATTCTGCTGAACAGAATCAGAAGATAGTTTGGATGGTTGAAAGGAAAGGTGGAAAGCTGGAAACATACAGATCTGTGTATAATCTGTTCTCTAGGATGAGCATAGAGGCATTGAAGAAAATGTATGAGACTGGAAGTGTGAAAGATCCTCAAGGAAAGGTAGAGGTTGTTCAGTTGATTGAAGATCTTAAAATCATGTTTGATTTTGAGAAAACCAGAGATGAGCAGAGAAAGAAAGTGACCATTGTGGCCTCTCGGGGAATTGGAGGAGGTGAAGCTGAAGCATGGAGTACTTTTAGAAGAAACAGGGTGGTATCTTCTCTTTTAAAAGTGCTAGACAAAGTTACTTTTTGTTGGATAAGAGATATGATTTTGATCAGCATCTGTGTACTAGCAATCTGAGGATAGTGAAGAAGAAATATGTGCTTACAGAGCTGGATAAGAAGTTTGTAGAAAGAATCAATCAAAGAATGATGCATTTTGATGTTGACTTTAATCCAGATGAAGTGGGAAAATATGATGGTGCTGAAAAGAGTTTAAAAGAATGGTATGTAAGGGATTTAAATTGAAAACTCTACTATAAAGTAGTATGGGAAGACGGAAAAGCTAGTTGGGGAGGTATTCTGGCTGATATTTTGAAGGTGTGTTCCAGGGAGAATCTGAGAGTGATGTATGAAAAGGGTATGCACTTGTATGGAAACATCTTGGAGGATGAAGGTCAAGAAGCTATCATTCTGAAGATCAAAAGTGCATTGAAATGTTTGTGTTGGTTGTTTGAACCCACAAGAGTTGCAAATTTGATGAATCAACCTTGTGAGACTGTCAATGAATGGAGGTTGTTCCAAAAATGTGGTGTATATTCTTTGACAATCAATGGGATGGATAAGGAATACTATTTTGTTGATGGTACTCAAGTGCATGATGCTCAAAGGCTACAGGGGATGGATAGAGTAAAATTGACAGATCATCAAAACTCTTAGATGGGAACTGAATTGATTTTGAAGTTTCAGCAACAATTAGAGAACTTAACAGTTCAGGGATGAACAGTTAAGTTAGGGGGAGTTTGTTGGGTTATTTTGGTAGTTAATGTTGCAGCTGGGGTATCGGGTTTGATAAAGAAGACAAAGTATGGTTACTGCTGCTACATCAAAGATAATGTTGCTGAAGAAAGTTATTGCTGCAGCAGTGGTAATGGAGTTGATAGAAGATGAAGTATGATTACTGCTGCTGATCACAAGTTAATGTTGCTGTTTGAAGACCTAGAAGCAGTAATGGTTACTGTTGCTAAGGAGTTATTGCTGCTAGTTACTACTGCTAGTCAGTTTTATCAGTTTCAGTTAATGCTTCTTGTTTTAATGCTGCTTCTAAGGATGCGATAAGGAAACAATTTTGTTTGATGCGATAAGGCAAAGATTCGGAATATCTTGGAATTAGTTTAGAAGATTTGTTTTCCTTATGTTTATCTTGTAATCTGTATATATAGATGATAGATGCTTTTGGTTTAGATTACGAGTGATTACAGTTTTTGTTAAGAGAGATAAAATAGAGCCTCAAGAATTTTCCTAGCAATAGAGAAGTATTGCTCGTCTGTGAGATTTATGTTCTTGCAGATTGAGGCTTTGCTTGTAATCTTTTAACAAGTTGTGATTAATACAATTGATTTCGAATTCATTGTTTGCTTTTACAATTAAAGTGTTTTTCCGCAACTTATTTAATTTGTTTCTGGGTTGTTTTAAATTCTTCTTACGAATTCAATCCTGACATAAAGTCACTTTCACAAAAAGAAATTTGGAGCTTTGTGGATTGTGATGTGCTGTAATGAAAGCGATGTCTTGGATAAAATGACTCACTTTCAGTTAGATTGCAAAAGGGTATGTCGTAATATTGAAAATAAAGTAATATATTAGCTTTAAAGATTATAAAGTTTGTAATTTTATTAATAAAGTTTAAAGCTTTACACTGAATGTGATTAACAAGTTTTGAACTTTCTTTAATAGAAACAAAATACAAAATTTAGAATCTAATGATAGCACACGTCTAATGGCTCTGCCTAGATCATTCAATGCATAACATATCTTCTCTGCCCCTCCCATAAATACTTCATAAGCCTTATGTCAACCACCAAAGGATCAACTTGGACCTTCTCAACAACAAATCAAGGAGGCTCCCAAGTTGATCTTCAACTCTGAGCTATCTATGGAAGAATTCTCTTGCTCCTCTAAAGAACAGCCTAACCATCTAAAAACCAAATTGGTGGCAGGTAAAAAATTGCAAAGTATCTTAGAAGATGTTACCAAAGCTGACAAAGCCACAAATGCTAAGGTAGAAATGACTGAACATAGAGGATTATTCATTATTGCCTCTGCTGATGTTGTACAAAACAATGAGTCCAACCTGAGAAGAACGTGTTTTGGACTTTTGGGTGGCAGTATCTTGGACTTCTCAGGTTGAATAACCAAAAGAACCGCCACCTCTCTGAGAGGTGATTGGTATTCAGAAAAGAACGATTATTCAATCATTGTTTTGGACTTTTGAACGTGATTGGTATTCAGAGAGGTGGCGGTATCTTCGACTTTTGAGTCGGGAGCATCTTCTTCTTCTGTAGTCGAAAGCAGCACTGTTAACACAACAGAAGAAGAAGATGCTCCCGACTCAAAAGTCCAAGATACAGCCACCTCTCTGAATACCAATGTTCAACCATCGTACTCTATTAAGCTAGGTGATCAACCCTCCTCCTCAACGTACAAAATACAGGTTAGGAGACATTATCAGAAGAACAAACTTTCTAATTCCCAAAGACCACCTACGAAACAACCCAAATTCCAAAAAGACATATATGGGTGTCTCTATAGTCCAAAAGAGTTGGATGTTCCCAAAGTCTTCAATCTTATTCCAAAATGGATGAGGTACTACTCCTTTGGAGTCTTCAAAATATTTTCCCATATATATTCTTCTATTATTACAATACAAAACTATGACTTCAAAGAAAAACTCTCAAATTTTAGAGAGAGAAAAAATCAGAAGTATATCTCCCAAACTACAAAATGGTATTTTGTTCAAGATAAAAAGGGTTAACCCAATGATATATATATATTTACGAAATTTACCAACAACCCCTGAAGAATTAGCAAATCTGCTCCGCTACCCTCGATCATTCCACAAAAGTCCAGGCACGACCCGTCAATTTAAATCCTTTCCCATGTATATCATTTTCTTCAAAATTCCTATGATAAACAAAAATGGCTTAAGTCAAGATTGGTAATTATAAAATCATATTTCAATGCCCACCCTAATCTTGACTTTATAATAAATCAATCAGCCTTAAATCTTCCACACAAAAAAATGTGTCGATTAATCCCAAGGGCTTTGTAAAAATATCCAAAAATTGATGAGCAGAAAGAATTTTCAAACTTTTAACACAACGACACTAATCTTTTATCAAACTTGACAAACATCAATTTCAATATGCTTAGTTCGCTCATGAAAAACAAGATTATAAGCTATTTGAATAGCATATTTAATATCACAATACAAGTTTACAGGAAGTAAATTCTTTATGTTTAAATCTTTTAAAAATTTAAGAATCCAAATAATTTCACAAGTAACAATTGTCAGGGCATGATATTCAGATTCCGCAAAAGAACGAGAAACAGTATTCTATTTCTTACTCTTCCAAGAAACCACAGAATTACCAAGAAATAAGCAATAACTAGTAACACATCGCCAATTTGACAAACACTTACCCCAATCTGCATCTACATGTGCAATAAGACAAAAAAATTCCAGATTTAGTAAAGCTAACACCTTTTCCAGAAGATAACTTTAATATCTAAAGTACTAAATGCAAGTTTTAGGTGAGATAACCTAGGTTAATGCATAAACTGAATCAGACAATGCACAACAAATGCTATATATGGACGAGTAGCTAAAAGATACATCAACCTACCAATCATGTTTTGATGACTAGTAAAATCAGATAAAGGAGGGTCTTTTGAATTACTCGAATCTGTCATAACATAGTTCATATCCATTGGTGTACTACATGGTTTACAGCCAAGATGTCAGGATCAATTAACAAGAACAGAAAAACAAAATTCAAAGCAGTTTGCGGAATAACACTTTGAATTCGAACAATGGATAAATAGAAATTTAGTTTATTAATCACCAGTTTAATGATTACAAACCAAAGCCCCAATCTGCTTGAACAGGCTCAAACAGACGTGCAATTCTTCTCAATTGGAGGGATCAAGAACAATCTTGAGGATTAAACTTTTCTAAACAAAAACTGAATGAATAATCGTGTTTTGCAAGATCTATCAACAAACTATATATACTAATTACAAGATAGAAATAAGGAAAGTAAATCTACAAAATAATCTCCAAGATTCTCGCATCCTTCCCTTATCTTAAACCTTCAGATCCTTTCCATATCGCAATCCAACTAGCAGTAGTAAAACAAAAGCATAGTAACTTCATGCTAGCAGTAGTAACTCCTTACTACTTCTCTTTCTTCATTCAGCAGTGGTAACCAATCATACTAGCAGTAGTAACTTCAATACTGGCTCAACAACATTAACTCACTACTAGCAGTGGTATTCAGCAATATATTTAGACCCAACACAAGATATCCCAAATCATTCAATAATTCTAGACAATACTTCCTTTGTGACATACAAAGACCATTATCATAATCTAAAATTTGAATTCCTAAAAAGAAATTTAACTTTCCTGAGTCTTTAATCAAAAACTTGTTGATCCAGCTCTCCTAAGATCTGATGAAATGATAATGATCCTGTAACTTCACTTAGTGAATAGGTCTTTACTTTCAGTTATAGCTTGAGGAATTATCACTGAGTTTGTTTAGTGTTATTCCTTATTAATTATGTTGTAACTTGTAGTTTTAAATCATCAGGATCAGGATCAGGAGATGAACGAGTCTGTTCTGCAGTCTACTGATCCTGACCACCGAACTGAAGACCTCCTGAAGACAGTAAGATCATACTCAAAGAACCATCAGCGAAGTGAAGAATTAGCTGATGACAGGAACAGCATGCTCGTGATCTGAAGACGGAACTCAGTGATAGCAGGCTGCTCAAATTCGTATGACATCCTGAAGACTCAACAGGATACAGTGACTCCTGATCTACATCAGTATCAGGACTCTCCTCATTGATCAGTATCCTGATCCTGAAGGATTAGTGTAATGTCTTAATCTAATGCACAAAAGGATTATCCGCCTTTACTGACACAAAAGTACATAAGGACAGTCTCTATTCTGTTCCCTCTATACTTATCAGACCTCAAGCAACTGTTTACACAAACCCTCTTTTGCACAACATGCAAAGGGTATTTGTTTATAGTAAATAGTACAATAGACCACTTGAAGTGTGACATGTACACAAAAGTGAGTCTGCATGCATTTAATGCATTGGGTATAAATAGGACGTGAAGAGATGTTCTCCATACTTCTTCTTCATCCTAAAAATACCCTAATCCTTTCGTTCTTATTTCCTCTATCTTCTTATCTTTTCTTATCTTCTCACTCTCTAGTGCATAGTGAAAGAAACTTAGATTGTTTAGTTTAGACTTGTAGTCTTTTCTATTTCCGCAACAATCTGTAAATTCATATTGTTAATACAACAAAGAATTTAAAAGTGAAATTTGTGTGATTATATTCAACCCCCCCTTCTATAATCCCATACACTATCCTTACTTGAAGGTCACCCGTTGGGACCAACAAGTGGTATCAGAGCGATACAAGCTCTCATTTTCTTCTCTTAGAAAAATCTTGTGATCCTCTCTCTTAATCCATGGCTCTTCAAGCTAAGGATAACTACTTTGATACCGGTTCTGCTGGAAAACCTCCAAGGTTTAACAAAGACAACTTTGCTCTTTGGAAAACCAGGATGGAACTTTTCTTATCTGATTCTGATCCCCAAATTCCATACTTTTTGGAAAATGGACCATATGTACCTACACAAACTGTTCATGCTGTCCCTGCTGCTGGCGACCAACCACCTATACCCGCAAGGGAACTGGTGAAGCCAGTTACTGACTGGAATGATGAGGACAGACGCCTTGTCAACATTGACACTAAGGCTAGGTCTCTCATTGCCATGTCACTTCCTGATGACGTCTTCCACTCTGTCTGTCACCTTCGCGCTAAAGAGATTTGGGACACCCTCTGTGTTCAATACGAAGGTACTGTTGTTCTCATGGAATCAAGAAAGATTTTCTTGGTTCGCCAGTACGAAAGCTTTATTCATCAGAAGGATGAAACTCTCTCCCAAATACATCAGAGATTCAACTGTCTCCTGATCGACCTGAAGACTATTGGTACTATCTATCCTAACTCTGAGGTGGTTACCAAGTTCATGGAAGCTCTTCCTGAACATTGGGAAATCTACACCTCCTGCTTAACTATGTCCAAAGACATAAAGACACTCACATTAAGTGAGCTGTACGGTATTCTTCTAAACCATGAACAACAGAAGAAACTGAAAAAGAATCTCATAAGAGATACTAAAGATTCCAAAAGCACCTCTGTTGCACTGGTCTTTGATTCAGTTCCTACTGTTGCTACTCCTTCTTCTGTCACCATCACTGAATTAGAATCTTCTGATTCTGACATGTCAGAAGATCCTGATTTCAATGAATCTCTTGCTTTGCTAACTCGATCTTTCAAACAGTTTGCCAAAAAGGGAAACTTCCATAAAAAGAAACCTCTTACTTTAACTGACAAGCCGAAAACAGAACCTGTTGATAAGGCTACTGCTATCTGCTACAACTGTCAGGGCAAAGGACACTTTGCTAATGATTGCAGGTACAGGAAAAGTCAGTTTGCTCCTTCTTCTGCCAAATCTTCCTCGAAAAACCCCAAATACCAGCGCCTGAAAGAGAAGTACAAGAAAATGAAATTTCAGCGCAAAGGTAAAGGTCTTATCGCAGATGACTGCGATTGGGATGATGTCTCCTCTGATGACTCATCTGATGAGGAAGATACTCAAGTGGCACTGATGGCCATTATTGAGGAACATACCTTAGCTCTCATGGCTAAGATAGAAGAGGTCCCTAAAGAGGTTCCTACTCAAGCTCCTGAAGCTTCTACCTCTGCGACTGAATCTACCAGCCAGGTACCTATTCCTGTTGTCCCTCTTCAAAGCTTAACTCAACTAGACCTTGTAACCCTTGATCTCTATAAAGCCGTGAATGGTAAAACCTCTGCTGAGAAAATGAACATTGATCTTCGTTATCAACTCAGAGAGTGTTAGGAAAAGATAAAACAACTTACCATTCTGGAAGAAAGTTATAAGGATCAGGTCAATGTTAATCAAACTCTCTATATCGAAAAGAGAAAAGGCTCTTGCTGCTAAATAAAAGAGCCTTGGCCGAACTAAATGCTGAAAAAGTCACCATCAAAGGATGGAGTGACGCCTATGAAAAGGTTGATGAAATATTAGCCTCAGGGAGAGATGTCAAAAACAAAAGGGGTCTTGGATTCACTAGCGAATGTCCTAGGCCTGATCGTTCCATGCTTAAATTTGGAATGTTTGTTTCTTCTATCCCTGATCCTAATGCCCCTGAAAACATCCATTCTTCATCCAACACACACACTGAAGGTGCTTCTAAGAGCAAAAAGAAAACAGCCAAGGAAAAATTCAAAACTGTAACACCTTCAAAGACCAAGAATCCTAAACCTAAGAACAAAGTTTTAGGTGGTGGTCCTTCAGTCTCAGGAACAAAATGTTTTTCTCAAAATCCTGCTCCTAGACTGAAGATTGACCTGAAGCAAAAGACCCTGGAGAAGAAACCTACTCCTCCTCTGTCCAATGCTAAAGGCATACTTGGTACTGGTCCTGCTCATCTGAAGTTCAAAGACTTCCTGGACCCCACTAAATGCTTTCAATATCGCAAATGTTATCATTGTGGATTTAACGACCATATTGCGAGTAAGTGTCCTGATCTACCAAAACTGAAAAATCAGCTAAGGTAAAGAAAACTCCTAAGACTGATAACTCAGTCAAAGGAAAGAAGGTTGTCAAGACTGTTCCTTCAGTCAAGACTCCAGCCTCAAGAACTGATAACTCAGTTAAGGATGTCACTAACTCCACCAGTCCTACTGATAATTCTGGATCCATAGTTCTATGGGTACCAAGAAAAACTTAAACTCTCAATTTTACAGGACAACGGCATCTGGTACCTGGACAGTGGATGCTCTCGACATATGACTGGTTCTAAATCTGTCCTCTCCAACTACCGTGAAGAAAGAGGTCCTGCTGTGACTTTTGGTGGAAACGGTAAAGGCCAAACCCGAGGGTATGGCACCCTGACCAACGGAGTAACTACATTCAAAAGAGTTGCTTATGTTGAAGGCCTGATGCATAATCTTCTGAGCATCAGTCAACTGGTGATAAAAATCACAAAGTCTCATTCTCGAAGAAAAAGTGCAAAGTCAAGAACAGACGCAAGGAAGTTATTCTCACTGGTGTTAGACAAGCTGATATCTACATCATCAACATGAATACTTCCACTGATAACTTCTGTTTCGTATCACGTGCTTCTACTGATACCAATTGGCTCTGGCACAAGCGTCTCTCTCATCTCAACTTCAAGACTGAATCAACTTTTATCAACAATCTTGTTGTTGGTCTTCCTGACTTTCGCTATACAAAGGTATCTCTATGTTCAGCATGTGAGAAAGGAAAACAGACCAGGGTAGCTTTAAGTCCAAGCAGATTTCCTCCATCAGCTCTCCTCTACAACTTCTCCACATGGATCTCTTTGGACCTATTAATGTCCAATCCATTGCTGGAAAGAAATATACTCTGGTAATCGTTGATGAATATTCCAGATATACTTGGGTGTTCTTTATTTGATCCAAGAGTGACGCTCCTGAAGAAATCATTCTTGTTCGTCAGGAAGATGGAAAGGCTCAACAACCTTATTTTTGATCAATCAGAAGTGACCATGGAACTGAATTCAAAAACAGTACCCTGGAAACTTTCTTCATCAAAAAGGTATCTCTCAGAACTTCTCATCTGTAAGAACTCCTCAGCAAAACGTGTTGCTGAAAGACGAAACAGAACTCTGATTGAAGTTGCACGATCTATGTTGAGTGAAGCCAATCTTGCCACTCAATTCTGGGCTGAAGCCGTTAACACTGCTTGCTATACTCAGAATAGGTCGCTGATAGTAAAGCGCTTCAGAAGAACCCCTTACGAACTCTTTCGTAACATGAAACCTTCAATCGAACATCTCCATATCTTTGGTTGTGTCTGCTACATCCTGAACAACAAATATAACCTTGGAAAGTTCGATCAAACATCTCCATACTCCACCAAACCTACCTGTGTTCAACAAACGAAGACAAACCATAGAGGAAACGATTCATGTGAAATTTGATGAAATCGGGTCCTACCTTTCCTCACCCTCATGATAATTCAAAATAAATCAGTGGGCTGACTCTTTCTTTCAAGTCCCTGATATTCCCATTGCTGATCCATCTCCTCAAGACCTTCCTGATGGTTTTGAAGAAAATCCTATTTCCACCCTCTCATATAACCATACCACCTCTAATAAATGCCACCCCTATCACCCAAGTCACACTGAACCTGATCAACCCACTAACAGTGAAGATTTTTCTCAAACCACTGTTAGTGAACCTGCTCCTACTAATCTTCTCCCTGATCCATCAGTGAATGAACCTCTACTTCAAGACAGGTGTATCAACCACCTGCTCTTCGTTGGACCAAAGATCATCCAATTGATCAGGTCCTCGGTAATCCTTCCTCTGGTGTTAAAACTCGACGCCAATCTGGTAACATCTGTCTTTATGTTAATTTCATCTCTGAAAATGAACCTAAAGAAATAGATGATGCCTTGCGTGATCCAGCCTGGGTCTCAGCCATGCAGGAAGAGCTAGCAGAGTTCATCAGAAACAATGTCTGGCTTCTCGTCCCTAGGCCTCGAAAACGTACAATCATAGGATCCAAGTGGATCTTCAGGAATAAGCTTGATGAGATTGGTACGATTATTCGAAACAAGGCTCGCCTTGTGGCTCAGGATACAGGCATGAAGAGGGCATTGATTACGATGAAACTTTTGCTCCTGTGGCTAGGCTCGAAGCAATTCGACTTTTCCTGGCCTTTGCAGCACATATGAACTTCAAAGTTTTTCAGATGGACATTAAAAATGCTTTCTAAATGGAAAACTAATGAAGAAGTCTATGTGGCTCAGCCTCCTGGCTTTGTAGATCCTTAAGTTCCCTGATCACGTCTACAAGTTAAACAAGGCTCTCTATGGGTTAAAACAGGCTCCTCGTGTCTGGTATGATACCCTGTCAACCTTTCTTCTCTCTAAAGGTTTTGAACGTGGTAAGATCGATAGCACTTTATTTCTTAAGAAATATCCGAAGCATATCCTTCTTGTCCAGATATATGTCGATGACATTATCTTTGGATCAACCAATCCCAAACTCTGCGAAAAGTTTGAGTTGCTCATGAAAACTGAATATAAAATGTCTATGATGGGCGAACTAACATACTTTTTAGGACTTCAGATCAAGCAATCTGAAAAGGGAATCTTTATCAACCAAGGTAAATATGTACTTGATATGTTGAAGAAATTTGATCTCACATCATGTACACCATGAAGACTCCAATGGACCTCCTCTATCACTTGACAAGGATTCCAAAGGGAAACCTGTTGATGTGATTCTATAGAGGAATGATTGGCTCACTGCTGTATCTTACAGCGAGTCATCCTGATATCATGTATTCTACATGTTTATGTGCTCGTTATCAGGCTGAACCCAAAGGATCCCATCTGACTGCTGTAAAGCGGATTTTCAGATATCTGAAGGGAACTCCTAATCTGGGTCTTTGGTACTCCAAGGACTCAGGGTTCGATCTACAGCTTATTTTGATAGTGACTTTGCAGGATGTAAGATCGACAGGAAAAGCACCACTGGTGGGTGTCACCTACTAGGTGGAAAGTTGGTGAGTTGGACTAGCAAGAAACAGAATTCTGTGTCCACATCAACTGCTGAAGCTGAATATGTTGCAGCAGGAATCTGTTGTGCTCAAGTTCTGTGGCTGAGAAATCAACTTCAGAACTATGACATACAACTTTCTAAAATTCCCATATATTGTGACAACACTTCAGCGATCGCCATCGTAACAATCCTGTCTTACACTCCAAGACAAAGCACATTGAAGTGAGATATCACTTCATCAGGGATCATGTGATGAATGGTGATATTGAACTTCATTTTTCCCTACTGAATATCAGCTTGCTGACCTCTTTACCAAACCACTGGATGTAACACGTTTTAATATGCTCATCAGTAACTTGGGATGTTAAATCCTGACGAATGAAGTTTATCAGGAAAAAAGTTGTTAAGTCCTCTAGAATAAGTTTCTCAGGACTCTTATTTACAACTCCTGAATAACACATTTATCAGGAGATAACTCTATTCAGTACTTACAAAATCGTTGTTCAAAATCCGAATACTGATGATTCTCAGGTAAGTATTTCTGTCCCTGAAACCTTATCGCATTAAATGTGATAAGAGGATTTTCCCAAAACATACTTATCTGATAAGTACTCAAATTTTCCCAAGAAAACTCGTCTTTCACAAAAATGGAATTATCCCCTGAAAAGTTGGTTTTTAGTTTTTAGAATAAAACAAACTTTTCATCTGCAATGACACGTAATGGGGACGTTTCCTGTTCCCCACGTCGTGTCGTCAGGTGCGTGAATGCGCGTAGAACCTCCTTTTTTCATCATTACGTTTGAAATTAGCCGCTCTTTTCTCTCTCATCCATTTTCTCTCTCCAACCACGAGGTATAAAAACCTCACTCGTACTCTATTTCACTCTTTACCTTACAAATTCTCTAAAAGAACTCAAAGCAAGAAAAGACTATTTCTCTCTCAATCTGCTTCACCAAGAACACCAAGAACACACACAATCTTCTTAATCACGAATCATCGTAAGTGTTAATTTCTTCTTGTTCTTTCCACAAACTAAGTTGATCTTTGTTCAAAAAACAACTTATTTTGATAAACGTTTTCACAAAAACCCTAAGATCACTTCGTTTGATCTTAGTTTTCCCAAAATCTTCTTAGATTTTTGTTAAAACTGTCTATATGGTTCTTCTTATTTCTTTTAAGAAAAATCATCAACTCCTATTTTGATATAATTTCATCAAAATAGAAGTTCTCTTTTATACCAAAACACATTCCTTTTGTGAATTTTGGTATCTAATCTATTCCTAAGTGAAAAGGATTTCACCACTTTTATGAACTTTTTCTATGTTCATTGAAAAGTGAAGAAAGATGCATATTTTGGATTTCTTAATCATCCACATATGTTATTCTTTTTGTTAACAGGATGGCTGCTACTACTTCACTTCCCTGGATGCTCAACTCTCCTCAGAGGCCATTACACTGCTCACTGCCACTGGAAGCCTCCCCATCTCATCCTCAGCATGACATCACCTTCAAGGCCAACAACCTGGTAGGGCTCTTCGAACTCCCTCAGGGCAAAGAATACCTTCAACCTGTGAAGGATTTTATGTTGAGCAGTCCACTGAAGACTGCATTTACTCTCAACCCCAAGCCAACAAACCTCTACTGCTTCAACTATGGTCCACTGCCATGGTTGCCCAGAGAATAACTCCAAGGGCAAACTCCACGAGGTGATCAAATTCCAGATCCAGGACGATATCATCTCCTTCGAGATTGGACCCTGCGCAACGTCCTCCAGATCTCTAAGAAGAAGAGATATCCTCTCTCCCCCATCCTCTGAAGAAGTCATCAGACTCCTTGATGACATTGGCTACAGATGGCCTGAGAAGGAAGGAGTCCCACTCACCAAGACCTCTGCCACTGTCCACAAAACAGGGCTAAACGCTTCGTTCTATTACATATGGAACACGTTTGGTCTCTGTCTGACGGGCAAGACTGGGAGCACTGAACAGTTTCCCACCGTCATCCAGAACATGGTCTACTCCGCTCTAAAAATCGGAAGTTTGACTATGTTCGCCATATCTGGGACAATATGGTCAAGAAGATCAAGGCCCCAAAGCGCCTACCCAACGTTCCCTACACCGCTTCTTCTCCGCCATCCTGGAACTCCACATGAAGAGTGCCTATCCAACTGAAGGCACTTCAACAATTACGCCATCGGACCGAAGATCCTGGAACAAGTTCCTCCTCGTCCTGATGACGTACCTCTCTCTGCTGTCCTGGTTCTCCCTGAACCTGAACAGGACACAGAAGAGAGCTCCCTCCCCTCCTTCTCAAGGTATGTTTTCTCTCATCTCATCCAAACCATCTTCTTCTCTTTCTATGCATGCTATGTCAGTAGCTAACCCTTACTGACTTCCCCAGCTGCAACTACTTCTTCAGCGCTCCAGAAGCGCCCACACCCCTCTGGATCCACTCCTCCTCCTCTCCCAAGCGCGCCAAGTCAAAGGCGCAGAAGAAAAAGAAGCAGGGAGCTGTTGGTAAGAAATATTACCTCACTTTTCCTGCTATATTTAATAGACCCTCTCCTTTATCTAAATCTTCTTTACCTGCAGATACTCCTGTCCCCAACCACATGAACCTGAGGTTGTTCTCCTAGAACATTCAGAAAACATGGACGGGCAATCGTTCTGATGCCGTTCAGGCCTCAGGTAATATACTTAAGCAATACATTACCTCTTCTTCTTCTATGAAAGCTACTGAGTCATCTAGTACTCACTTAGATGCTATCAATACAGGTTCATTGGGAGCAGCTTCTCAAGACATCCTCAACTTCATCAGGATGATCCTTTCGACGAGTTCATTTTCACGGACTCTGAGCGCCAGCGAAGCCGGCTGAGCTCAGGCGCCAGTCCGCTGAACGACAGCTCCAGGAGCCAGGGCGCACTGCAACTGTAGGAAGCGACACAAGGCTCGTCTCCAGGCCTTGGAGCTGGAACTTGCCTCCGCCAAGGCTGCCACTGCTGCTGAAGCCGTGCCGCCACTGCCACTGCTGCTGCAACTGCTGCCACTCCGCCACCCACTGGCGTGATCCTGAACATACCTTGTCTGGACAATCTCCATGACAAGGTATCCCAAGTGGCAACGTCCTCCAACTCCCTCCAGGCGTCCATCGAGGACATGAAGGCCACTACCCTGCCTGCTCTTTCTACTGCTGTCAACACCAGCTCCAACTCTCTCACCTCTTTTCAAACTACAGTGGTGCAGAGGTTGGAAGCTCAAGAAGCAGGGCTTAGGGCTCTTCAGGAGAAGGTAAATGACCTCTCCACCCCATCAACGATGCCTCCACTGCTCCTCCACCACCACCAGCGTTCACCAACCTGAAGGGACTTACTACAGTCCCTGGTCACCTCCTCCATCATAAACCCAAGCTCCAGAGGAACATGGCCTCTCTCCTTAGAGGTGTGTATCAACAGCTGCCTTTACCAGGGACACCTATTGAGGGGGAGAGACAGCCACCGCTACGTGACCATTCAGTCTATTCCCCCTCCACCAACTAGAGAACCAATGAGGATGAGGGGAACAATGAGAAATGGATGATGAGATGATGAGATGATGATGAAGACAAATTTCATCGTCGAAAAGGTAGCTGATGCCTCTTCAACGCCCATTCCAGGACTCTCACAGTCTCAGGGGGAGAACCCTGGTGCTCCTGGTATGTCCATTCCTCCATCCTCTCCCTCCTCTTCTGATAACCTTCCTATCTCCTCTCTCCTCAAATCCAAACCAACCCTGAAACCATTACCCTAACTGATAGCTCACCTGAAGACTCACCCTCAAACAACCTTTCAGATAGTTGTCTACCAACCACCCAATCAACCTACTCCTGAACCAACACCTGAACCTGAAATCCAAACCGAACCTGAAACCGAATTTCAGGATGTTAACTTCGGTTCTGTCACTGGTGAGATTATTTCCCCCTATGGAGAATAGTCCATCAGAACAAACACGAGCTGAACTAAGCAGAATGACTTTCAGGATTACACCCTTAAACCATGAAACCTTACCTTTACATCCTGTGCACCCGCTTTAACCGTGAAGCCTCCTCTTCTAGAACCCAAGATCGCCAAGCCCCTCCTAAACCGTTATCCTATCGTCAGATGATGAATTCATCTCTGATGATTATTCTACCCCTGCCTCTTCCCCTAGGTCTCCTCCTTCTAATTCTCCTCGTTCTGAAGGAGAAAACTACCCTGACACTTCTACTGCTGTGAACAGGGATGGGCGTTTAGACGCTGTGATAGAGCGACTCGAGAGTACAAGAGTAGAAAATTCCTCTTCGTACCTCTTGGGACTCTGAGTTCGCCTATCTATCACAGGAGGAGTAAAACAACGCAATAAAACTCAGAGGAGCACGATAATAAAGAAAGAGAAGCCTTCCTCTCTGCTCAAGCTGCGAAAAAGCTTGCTTTTGACTTCGTCGAAGAAGATGAAGAAATAAGTGCTGATCCAATTCTAGCACAGAAGCCTGCATTAAAAGTCTTCAACAAGAGGACTGAGGAAGAATAGAGGAAGCAGACAAAGAGCTTGACTGGTGCAGAGACCGACTTCATCTCAGAAAGCACGGTGCCAGAATCGTAGGAATCCATCTTCGCCGAAACAGGGGAAAGAAAGGAGTTCCTGGCAAAACCTGGCTCACCGTCAAACGCTTTAGGAGTAAAGGACGTAGAGCACACTCTTGACAAGTTAGACCGATATAACTTGTCAGAGTGGAACGAAATCAGAAGCCTACTTCCAAAAGCCAACAAAAATTACAGGGCTGAAGTAGAAGAAGTCATTGATAGACTTATCGCTCGAATCAGAAGAACAACCGAAATACCTGATGTCCTGCTCCAACCTCCCTCTGCTCTTCCAAAGCCTCCTGTTCGACGATCAGCAGGCACTTCAACAAGGAGACCCACTCCTTGCATGCCCAGGACTGCATACAAGCCATGGATCTCTCGATCTTGACCTCTCCTTTTCTTCAGGAGTATCTCTCTCTGAAGGTCAAGTCATCAGAGAACCGTTCATAGTATTTGTGTAGGTGATAACCTCAACATCCTTCGCTTTCAACGCTTCACGGAACTACACAAAGCACCCACTGAACACTTGGTATCAGTCCTCTTCATTGCAAAGAAAGAAAAGAAGAACCAAGACAATAAAGAAGTTGTTCGTGCTGTCAGAGCTATCCTTGATCACGAGAATTGCCACTGTGAGACTCCACTCACTGTCCAAGTCAAGATGAAGAAATCAGTGAAGACTCTGATAGCTAGGATTTTGTAATTTTTTTCAGTACTGTATTTATGTACTTATGTATTTTCTTTACTCTTGTAATTCCTCATGAGATTAATGGAAATGCATTTCAGTGCATCGTACTTTATTCCATCATAGTACTGAAAAAGATCCCTCAAAACAGTAAATGGGACATGTACCTTTATGAGTTCTATTTCCTACTGTTATACCTAGACTTAGAATTTTATTTCTAAATTTTCTAGATTAAGGCAATTCCTCTGTTGTCTTATCATTATCATTTAGGGGGAGATTGTTGATCCAGCTCTCCTAAGATCTGATGAAATGATAATGATCCTGTAACTTCACTTAGTGAATAGGTCTTTACTTTCAGTTATAGCTTGAGGAATTATCACTGAGTTTGTTCAGTGTTATTCCTTATTAATTATGTTGTAACTTGTAGTTATAAATCATCAGGATCAGGATCAGGAGATGAACGAGTCTGTTCTGCAGTCTACTGATCCTGACCACCGAAGTGAAGACCTCCTGAAGACATTAAGATCATACTCAAAGAACCATCAGCGAAGTCGAAGAATTAGCTGATGACAGGAACAACATGCTCGTGATCTGAAGACGGAACTCAGTGATAGCAGGCTGCTCAAATTCGTATGACATCCTGAAGACTCAACAGGATACAGTGACTCCTGATCTACATCAGTATCAGGACTCTCCTCACTGATCAGTATCCTGATCCTGAATGATTAGTGTAATGTCTTAATCTAATGCACAAAAGGATTATCCGCCTTTACTAACACAAAAGTATATAAGGACAGTCTCTTTTCTGTTCCCTCCGTACTTATCAGACCTCAAGGCAACTGTTTACACAAACCCTCTTTTGCACAACATGCAAATGGTATTTGTTTATAGTAAATAGTACAATAGACCACTTGAAGTGTGACACGTACACAAAAGTGAGTCTGCATGCATTTAATGCATTGGTTATAAATAGGACATGAAGAGATGTTCTCCATACTTCTTCTTCATCCTAAAAATACCCTAATCATTTCTTTCTTATTTCCTCTATCTTCTTATCTTTTCTTATCTTCTCACTCTCTAGTGCATAGTGAAAGAAACTTAGATTGTTTAGTTTAGACTTGTAGTCTTTTCTATTTCCGCAACAATCTGTAAATTCATATTGTTAATACAACAAAGAATTTAAAAGTAAAATTTGTGTGATTATATTCAACCCCACTTCTATAATCCCATACACTATCCTTATTTGAAGGTCACCCCTTGGGACCAACAAAACTTACTTTTCAAGTATTTTTTAACCTTATTGATTTCATATAAAAGTTACCGGTTAATACAATATCATCTACCTGCACCAATAAAATAAGAAATACAAAACCAACAAATTTAGTGAAAATAGAGTAATCATCAATACTTTGTTTGAAAGCATTTTCATCTAGACAAGAAGAAATTTTTGGCGTACCACTTACATGAAGCTTATTTTAAACTATAAAAAGATTCAATAAACTTACACACTTTATTATCTTTAGAATTATAATAACTTTTCCGGCAATGACATATAAATTACATCTTTCAGATAAATCACCATGCAAGAAATCATGATTAACATCCAACTGACACAAACTCCAATTAAATTGGACAGCTATTGCAATAGTGCATCTTAGGCTATGCGCACCGTTGCTGTGGGTTCACAGCGGGTATGCCCGCCGGCTTCAAGATGAACCGGCGGGTTGGGTGCATCACTTACAAAACCGGCGGGTTGGCGGGCTTGGCGGTTGCCTAAAGCCGATGAAGCCGTGTGTGTGGTGTGTGTGTGTGTTTTAATGAATTGATGAATTATGATGTGTTGTCATTATCTTAAAGGTTTATAACTCATTATCTTTGATGAATTATGATGTGTTGTGTGTGTATTGTGTGAGAGGGTTGAGAGGGTTGGGTGTGTGTTGTAGAGGGTTATGGGAGGGTAAAGAGAGGGTTGACCAAAAGCTGATGTGGAAGCTGATGTGGCATTCAAAAAGTGAGTGGGTTGAGAAGGTTGGAAAGCTTGGGTGCGTGTAGCCTTAGTGTAACCATTTTTTGGATAGAATAAAAAGTCTCCTCAAGATCCTCACTTTAACTATAACCCTTAGATACTAATTTAGCCTTTTTTATTTCTCCTGTAGACTTATATTTTATTTATATATCCATTTACAGCCTATTGCTTTCCCCATAGGAGGCAAATCAATAACAATTCATGTTTTATTTCTACATAATACCTCCAAATCTTCATTCATGGCAGTTATCCAACTAATATCGCTAGAAGTCTTTTGCTCAACTAATTTATTTAGACTAGAATTAAAAAAAAAAAAAATCCAGAACTAAGTCGAGAATAATTCACCATCCTTGGAGCATCTCCAATAGCTTCTCTAAAATAGAGAAAATGAGATTTTTATTCTCTAAAGTGATCCAACAGTTTCTCTATATGGTTCTTTAAAATAGACATAACTTAAAAAATCTTTATGTTTAGAGAACTAGAGAATAATTTAATGTGTGGAGAGAGAAATCACTTTTCTATTCATTTTTACCAATGAGATTGCATCATTATTATTTTATATAAAATTGTTTTAAAAAAGTGTATTGGGATGATAAATTTATAAAATATTTTAATAATATAGTAGAAGTTGAAATCTCTAAAATAGAGAATCTGTTGGAGCTAAATATAAATCGTTTTAGAGATTTTGACTTTTAAATTCCTATTTTAGAGAAACTATAGAGAATCTGTTGGAGATGCTCTTATTATACCATATTTAACTTTCCCTTTAACAATAAAATCATCAAATTTACGAGGAAAGTTGGACACCCTAGCCGATTATCTAGCTAACTGTGATGATTCAGGTAAATTTTGGTTACCCTTAGAGAGTAGAGACCATGATTTTGAACATCACGACAATCTCTATAATTTTCCGTAGACTGTAATATATAATCATGGTGTTTATTGATAGTCACACCATAGCTACTCAATGGTTGCCATCTGGTAGGTCTTTGAAGGTTATTCTTAAGAGATGAATCTTGATCACTTGATTCATTTGAGCTACCTAGAGGATGGCAACTCTACTTAGGGGTTGTTTCCTTGTTCTTACGGGCAAGTGCTGATTCGAATAAGAGTGCTGATCCAAGTAAGTGCTGACTCGAGTAAGTGTTATTCGAATTTGAGTGTTTACCAAATGTTTTTTTATAAGTGCTTAACGAATAAAAAAACATTTTTAACCTTTTTATAGTTAAATAAAATGTAATTTTCAATATTAATAGTTCAATAAAAGGAAAAGATAAATTTTAATTCAAATAATCGTCTAATTAAGTTTGATATTAATTGGTTAGAAAAAAGTAAAAAATAAATATTTTAAATACATGTACTGTTATTACTAATATTAATTGCTTAAGGAAAAAAAAAATTTAAATAATTATCATTAATTGTTTAATAAAAGAAAAAAACATGAAAAAATTAATGGTTAATGGTTTTTCAAGACTAAATTATTTAAAATATAAAAGGTTAATGGTTTTTTATTAAAGAATTATTTAATGACTTAGGTTGTGTTTGGCAAACATAAGCTAAGCTAGCTTATAAGCTAGTCCATCCAAACATGTAGCAAAAAGCTAGCTTATAAGTTAGCTTTTTGAAACGCTACTTTGAGTAGCTTATGAGAAGTTTATTGTAGCTTTTTCCAATTATACCCTTATTAATATTAATTATTAAATTCAAATATACCGTTTTTGGTTATTTTACATAGTCATAAGCTAGTTTTTTTTTTCATACGCTAGCTTATCAGCTACTAGCAAGCTTATCAATCAACAGCTAGCTTATCATCAATCAACAGCTAGCTTATCAGCTAACAGCTAGCTTATAAGCTACGCTTGCCAAACATAGCCTTAATCATTCAAATAAAAAAATTGGGAGAACTGCATCTATATCCTTACAAACTTAAGTAATTACACATATATCCTTGCAAACTTTTATACTACATCTATATCCTTGTAAAACTTAAGTAATTACATCTATATCCTTATATCTATTTTATTAATTTTTAAACTATTTTAAACTCATTAATAAATATTTTAAATATAATTTCAATGTTAAATACCGAATCTACCCTCAAAGTCTCTGGATCAAATCAGGTAGGGCTAAAAAGTAAAAACCCAAATAACCTTTTTTAACTCTTTCATGAGTCATCATCCTCAATTCCCCGGGATTTTGGCCAGAATGCCCTTAGGGGCACCCCCCATTTATTTTTTTGGCCCCTTCTCTCTCTCTCTCTTTGCAGCATATACCCCCATTGCGCATCTATAGGTGCGTTATAACGCACCTATAGCTAAAAGACAAAAAAAAATGAGCATCTATAAATGCGCATCTATAGATGCGCATCTATAGGTGCGTTATAACGCACCTGCAGCTAAAAGACAAAAAAACGAGCATCTATAGCGCATCTATAGATGCGCATCTATAGCGCATCTTCAAAAAAAACGCACCTTCTAAGTAGCTGATGCCGTTAAAGATGCACCATAACGCACCGTTATGGGTGCGTTATAACGCACCTTTGCCCTCCGCCGTTAAAGATGCGCCATAACGCACCTTTTTGTTGACTTTTACTCGTCAAAGGCTCTCTTTTTTTTGTCTTTTAGCTATAGGTGCGTTATAACGCACCTATAGATGCGCAATGGGGGTATATGCTGCAAAGAGAGAGAGAGAGAGAGAGAAAGGGTAAAAAAATAAATGGGGGGTGCCCCTAAGGGCATTATGGCCAAAATCCCTCAATTCCCCACCCATGACATCATCCTCCCTCCATATCCCCAACACCATTTAAGCCATGGAAGGTAAACAATCATCATCCACTCTTTTCTACATATCCACCCCCAAATTCACTTGAAGATTTCACATCCTATGCTCTCTGTGATCGTTAGATTTCTGTTTTGTATATTTTTCTCTTGAAATTGCCTGTTGCCCCCTTAAATTGATTTGCAGAAGAGTGATTTTACTTAACCTAATTTGGTTATATTTAGAGTTATGACTTTAGAGTTCGTAGATGGTTTTGATTGATGGATGGTTTTGTATTCGCACAAGCTGAATAGATTCAACCTTTGGTTACTATGGTGTTTACTTTTTTTGAATCAACTGAAATTGGGCGTTTTTTCTAATTTCCAAGGGTTACCATATTTTTGCAAATGTTTTCGAGTTCCACATTAGTAGGGATGATTTACAAGTAAAATGTTTTCTCATGTGGATCTTCAATTGGATTTTGTTTTGTATTTTAAATGGTGTTGGGGATATGGAGGAAGGATGATGCCATGGATTGAGGATGATGATGACTCATGAAAGAGTTAAAAAGCTTATTTGGGTTTTTACTTTTTAGCCCTACCTGGTTTGACCAAGAGGTTAGATTGGGTATTTAATATTAAAATTATATTTAAGATATTTATAATGAATATAAAATAGTTTAAAAATTAATAAAATAGATATAAGGATATAAATGTAATTACTTAAGTTTTACAAGGATATAGATGTAGTTTAAAATTTTGCAAGGATATAGGTGTAATTACTTAAAGTTTGTAAGGATATAGATGCAATTCTCCCAAAAAAATTAATAATTTTTTTATCAAAAAAATAATTTGTAAACTTAATAATTCAGAAAACAATAGTTTTTGGGTTTTTCGAACTTTTCCCCTTTAAAAGCTAATTAACTTTCAAATAATATAAACAATATAACATATTTTAAATGTAACTTCCGTTATCTCATGAAAATCTTGAGACCAAAAACTATTCAGTTTAATGAAGTTCAATTTTAAACCAAAAAAGGGGAAATCCTTTAAGTTTGCTAAAATGTAACGAATCCATATTTAATACCCTATCAAAACCCACACAAATTAGTGGGTAAAGCCTAAAAAATAAATTCTCAGAGGGTTAAAATAGTAAAAACCCAACACAAAACTACAATGTGTCTAATAAATAAAGTACATCTACTTTTTTCTAATGGGAGCCACGGTTGATCATCTCAGTGTACTGTTTCATTGACTCATCCCTCTGCATCCTCATCTCATCATTAAACTTTTTTATAAACGCTTCAACTCGCCGATTCAACTCATCGTGACTCAGTGACGATGCTTCTTTCTTAACCTTGCCACCCGACGCAGGTGCCGGCGACGACGGAGGACGGTGGTTCTCGTTGTCGTAATTTGTACGGTCCTTTAACGTCTCAGCTTTCCTCATCACCTTCTTCTTCTTCCCCATCACCCCTTCCGCCGGTTGTGGACGGTGGTTCTCTAAGGTCTCCGATTTCCGGAGGTGTCTTGTGAGCGGCATGTGACGGCCATCCGTTATCGTCTTCCACGTGTTCTCTAACGTCTCCTGCTTCTTCGGCTTTGCCACCCGCAGGGATCTCACACCTACGCAATCAGGGGCGGAGACAGAAAATTAATATAGAGGGGCTAAATAAATATAAGAACATTAGTGATTTAGTAGTTAACAAGGTCGTGTTAAAAAAAATTTAATTTAAATGTTTATTCGTATATAACAATTATTTGGGGAAAAAAGTTGATTACCAGCAACCACATCTAATTTCTCACACAACTCATCTCGGACGACCCCTATGTGACGACAAATCTTTTGTCTCACTCAACGGCTAAGACTAACTCAATGGCTAAGACTAACGGTGGAGTTAGGAACGAGCTCGTCCCCTTATCAAGTGAGCTACACCTAAAATAATTATTAAACTTCAAGCAAATTACACTTTTACAAAGTACATTAATATCATTTTATTTTAATACAAAGTATTAAATTAAATTAGTTAACCTTGGTCCCCTAGGCTACGCCACTGTACACAATACGACACCGTTTCAGACATTTTAAAATATAGCCGTTACAATTTTGAATACTTCCAAATTTTGAAAATCCATTTTTTACGGATATTAAATACGTTCAACTAATAATAATAATAATATACTTAAAATTAAAAGACGTTAGAAAAAATAGAATACCATCGGGACTAGTCTTGATCGGTTTTTGGAGGGCAAATCGGGAAGTCAGGAGTGGTTTTTCTCTCTCCGGCGAAATAAACTCCGATTGAGTATTTTCCGGTGCCGGTGATTTCCAAATTGGCCGTGAAATCACAAATTCCTCCTCATCTTTCTCCGGAAACGTCTCGAACTCTACAATCGAAGGCTGAGGCTCCTCGAAAACCCTAGGTACACCTTCAAACGCCATCGCCGGAGACTCCAAAGTACCAAAACTCCGATGAATCGCCGGATTAACCGACGGCTGAGATTGATTATCGTGGAGGTGGAAGCGAGAGGTGGCGACGATGGTGATAATGATTAGGTTTGTGAGAAGGTAGAGAAACGGCGGTTTCAGGCACGATTGGACGGCGGACCAGATCGCCGGAATATCGTAGACGGCAAAGTCTAACATCAACGGAACGGCGGAGTGCAGCACCGTAGCAACGGATACGACCGCCGCGGTGATTAACAGAGCTTTGAAGGAGATAATCGCCATTTTCGATTCAGCTTGGTGTTTGTGTGTGTTTTTGTAGGTGGAAATGGAGAAGAAAAGAAGAAGAAGATGTAACGGTATAAAAACACGCGGATGTTATGTTTTATACCCTTGTACTTTGATAAGATGTTCATATGTTTCTTATCAGAATTGGGAATTTACATATTCTACCCTTATCATAGTATTTGAATGTTAAAACCTGAGAAAAAAAATATTGAGGTTCAACTTATGAGCCATGGATAAGTTTTTGCTTAAAATTAAACAGATTCTCTAGAAGCCAAAGAGTATTTTTTATGAATTCTTTAAAATTGAAATAATTGAAATTCTAGGATTTTGTATTGTCTTTTAGGTAAAGTTGATTGTTCAAAAAATAAAGTGTTTAAAAGAGATGATAAAAATTTCTTAGTTTAGAAAATTTTCCAAAAAGTAGATAAGTTATTTATTTTTTGTAACTATCAATTAGATAATGAAAGTTTGTTGGGGTATAGAGAAAAGAATGTATTTTATTAGTTTTTTAATAATATTATAAATGTTGAAAATTTTAAGGTGGAAAATTATGTAGTTAAAAATTGTTTAAAACTCATATGACTTAAAATATATTATGAATTCACGTAGTAGTTGTTTTTTCAAATTATATTTAATTAATGTGTGAAATGCAATAACCTTAATAAAAATAATCTAAATGTAGATCATTTTATTTGATTAGTTTCATAAATGTTGATTTCGCTACTTTCACTATAGGGGTTTTGTGGGGGGTTCTAATTACAGTAGCACACGACAGTGCTCAAAGCTGAAGACTACAATACAAGAATTTTATGTAACCCTTAGCTGCGGAATCTTTACCACCATATGGAATTTGTTGGTTAAAAGAGTAGCCTTCAAGTTATTGCTTATTGTTATCGGTAACACATGTTAAAACATTGACATAGTTATGTTATAAGTATCGTATTTCCTACTTACATAAGATGCTTTTGATAACTGTTTTATAAACTATCTTTTTATATAACATCTTTATAAAAAAAGTCTTATAAAAAAATAATAGTATACTTGATTTGACAAAATGGTTTTTCTGAAATGCCATCACTCATATCCAATTTTTAGTTCAAATTGATACAGTTATGCATGCATATATTTATATGGGTTTAGTTTACAAAAGTGTATCCAACTTGTCACGAAAAGTTATTGTATGTATTGGACTTCTATTTTTTCCATTGTATGTATCAAACCCATCAAAACTATCATTTAATGTATTCAACTTTATCAAAACCTACCACGAAAGTGTATCCAACTTATCACGAAAGTGTAACCAAATACATTAAATGGTAGGTTTTGGTAGGTTTGATACATACAATGGAAAAAATAGAAGTCCAATACATACAATAACTTTTCGTGACAAGTTGAATACATTACCTTTAAGTAAACCCTATTTATATCTATAAAAATTATGTAAAAAAGTTTACAAATTAAATTATTACCTTATTTGTGTTAATTATAAATATTATATGATATATAAAACCATTATATAAACTTTGGGGAACTTGTCTAGTTCTATTCTGTTGAATCCTAGTCGTACCAAACACTAGAGATACTTGTTCTGTGCAATCATGTCCTATCTAATCATGTCTGCATACCAAACGTTACCTTGTTTTTGACACCTCGTAACAATATCCATCCCTCAAATCCAAAGTGGAAGTTGTGAGGAGTTGAGGAACCAAAAGTGTTGCATGGTGTCAAACGTGAGGAAAAAATGTGTTCAAACAAAGTTGTGTGACCAAAAACAAGTGACAAACATTAGGGACCAAAAGTGCACTTTACTCTATACATTTACAATGATGCATAACCAAGTTAAAATAAACTTGAGTTGTGGACCATGCTTAATCTAACAAGAGAAAACCAACAATTGAATTGCTAGACATCTTCAGCTCTTTAAGTGGACAATGTCATTGTAAAGTACAAGTATGCAATGCATCATATTCACCATTTATGTGGTTTAGTTGTGCAAAAAGACATTCCCTAAACCACAGAAATATCATGTGAGAGACAAATCAGGTATACATCAGCCTACTAGCCTGCCTGGCTTAAGAGAGCTCAGTATCCACAAAAAGCCTAATAATTGTAACTCTCACAATGCAAATGCCCACTTGGGTCTCTAATCAAAGGAAAAACCAGAAAGGAATGATACCCAATCTAAACAATCCAATACGAACTATTTTTCTGAATACTTTTGGCTACAACAAGAAGAAAAATGCCCAACCATGATGAGGGTCATTCTTCAATATAACCAAACCCCACAAAGTAGGCTTGGTCGTTAACATTACCAAACCAAATGAACCCAGTAAATCCCACATAGAGAAGGGTCAATCATCAATATATACACAACTAAAATGCGTTCAGGGATTACGTTTCTACATGTTTATGAGCATTACCTAAGAGTGCTATAACAAATAAAAAGGCCAAGATTGGGCATACCTTAACATGCACATACCAACTACCAGAAAAAGTAAGTTTCTAGGCCTCCATCAAATGATTAGAGGTAAATTCATTGATGAAGAATTGTGCGAGATATCGGGGAGACTTTGAGCTTCAAACCGTGTGAAATGTGGGTTGAATGTCCCCAATATATGCCAATCTCTGAGGAATTGAATAGAGTGGATCGAAGATTCGGTTAAGTGTTGCGGCCAGACGGACCCCGCCTTGGGCAAGCCTCATCTCAACTACGGGCAGCCGAGAAAGGAAGTAATCATCTATGATACAATGACGAAAAATAATTAGGCAGAATAAACATAAGATGATTCATGAAGTAACTAAACCTGCCAGTAATCTAATAGATAGTGATGCATATATGATTATACAACAATGTGCATATTGATATATCTTTATATTATGGCATTTAGTTTATAAAGTGTGCTATGCAATCTTGCACGTGGTATGGTAGCTCAGCAACTTATTTTGGACTTGGTTTTATCTAAAATAAGTGACGGGTTTATTTGTTTGAAATATTATTTGACGTCTGAAGTAAAGATGAGAATTTAATCCAATATTTACCTCCTAAAGTACTTCCTGGTGTGGCGTTTCTGTAGGCATAATTGCACGCATACTTGATACTTTCGGAAGCCCACCTACACGAAATCAACAATCACTTACATTCAACTTAAGTTTGTACTCCGGTGCTATGAAATTTTTAATATTTCACTTGGTGCACAAATCAAAGAAAATGCTAAAATACCCTTCAATGAAGACAAAATAAAGGAACCTTGTTAACAAAAATCAATAGAATGAGATTATTTGTAATGATGACGATGGACAAACAAGGAAGGGGAGCAAAAGTATGGAGGAAAAGAGAAATGAGTGTTCTCAAGGTCTTTCAGGAGGGAAGGAAAGGAAAATGAAGAGAAAATAACATTGATTCTCTTCCCAAAACTTTCCTCCCAAATGTGGGAGGAAACGAAAAAAGTTTATAAAATTACACATTTACCCATCATTTACAATCCGTTATAAAATAAATAGGGATATATGATGCAAACTTTTGCTGATTATCAAAGAAAACTATGCAAGATTCATCATATTTGGCTTTCGAGAGGCCAAGAACTCTCCAAAGGGTTTACACCCACTTCATTTACAAAACAGATATCTAATCTAATTGTATCATCCTTCTATTTATACTACTTCTAAGTCCTAACAACCCTCACTTATTGACCAATTGACCAGCCCCCACAATTAACTAATTGACACAATTGATTTATTGACCTGCTATCTATGCATCAATATAGTTGTAACTTGTAAGTTGACATCTTTCCTTTCTTTTCTCTTCCACCCAAGAACATCAAAATTTTCTTTTAACTCCTCTTTTCTTCCTTTTCCCATCCCTCTCAAGAACACAAATAAATAAACTCATTCTTTTCTTTTCTTTTCTTCCCAAATTTAAGAACATAGCATAACTGTAGAAACTTTTATGGAACATGCTACAAAGGAAATTATTTCGATTTCACAAGATGATGGAAGTAAAAGTTCAGTGTCGAATGCCTTTTATATGGAGTTTACACCAGATTTTCCCCTATGCCTTGAGCATGGTGTAGACCAATAGGAAACCTACACAATTTTATTGATAAAATAGGAAAGAAATGCAAATTACTTACTTTTGAGATGTAGGTTCTCTAACAAGATGCATAGTTCAATATTCGGTGAGTATAATGAAATCAGACAAGCCATCTATAATCTAACAGTATCGTATACCTAGAATTGTAGAACTAATTACTATGGTAATAATATAGTTGTTATTTTCTATAATATGAATAGCATGTAGGTAACATAATAATGCAATAACATTGTGTGTATATCCATTAACTATGTTATGCAAATTAGAGAAACTAGAGAGAGAAATCTTATTCACTACTCAATTGAGGAATTATTGGAATTGAAATACAAATGAAAGTAACCTACACTATTTATAAGAGCTAATCAACTATCTAACAAACTAGTCAACTAACTAACTAACTACTTAACTACCAACCCACTTGGAAATAAAGCCACACTAACAAATCTCCACCTTGGCTTTAATTCCAAAAACTTTAACCTACAAAAAACAAATCATCTCTTGATCTTGATGAAAAAACCCAAATCATCAAGTAAACCTTTCAACCAAACTCGGAACTAAGAAGCCTTCTTGACTTATTGATTTCATCCATATTGCGCACCGCTACCAACATGTTGGCCTCCTTCGATGTGACCGCTTCTTTGTACGGGAACGGCTCAAAGAACTCCACATCTTCCGCAACTTGCAACGCATAAGCCACCATATCGTCAAAACCATACCGAACGGGCCTAGTAACTTGCCTCCGGGGTTTATCAAGCGCAATAGATCTAAATTCAGCCGGGTTTTGCTGATTTTCGGACACAATTGGGTCATTTTGACACGTATCTATGGGCTGTCCAACCGGGTTTGCTCCTTCGTCGGGACCATTCAACTCAAACTCCACTTGTTCGGACCCTTTTTCTTCTTGAACACTTGGAGTAGACGAACCCTTTACGCCTCGTAACATGCTTTCCTCATCAAACACAACGTCACGACTAAGAATTACCTTTCGTTTATCAAGACACCAAATTCGGTAACCCTTTACACCGTCTCCATAACCCATAAACAACCCCTTCTTTGACCTCGGCTCCAACTTTCCTTCGTTAACATGATAATACGAAGGACAACCAAACACCCTTAACCCCGTGTAATCCGCCGGCTTTTCGGACCACACCTTGAACGGGGTTTTACAATCAATAGCCGTTGCCGGGGATCTATTCACCAAATAGCAAACCGTGTTCAACGCCTCGGCCCAAAAACTTCTCGGCAAACCCGCATTTGAAAGAACGCATCTAACTCTTTCCAACAACGTCCTATTCATTCTTTCGGCCACTCCATTTTGTTGTGGAGTGTGTCTAACCGTTCAATGCCTTGCAATTCCTTCGTCTTTACAAAAACGGTCAAATTCACCCGAACAAAATTCCAACCCGTTATCCGTTCGTAGCCTCTTTATTTTCCTCCCAACTTGATTCTCGATGAGAACCTTCCAATCTTTAAACTTCCCAAACGCCTCACTCTTATGCTTCAAGATGAACACCCACGTCATCCTAGAGTAGTCGTCAATGATCGAGAGAAAATATCGGCCACCACCAAGCGAAGGAACTTGCGAAGGACCCCAACAATCCGCATGAAGGTAATCAAGAGTCGACTTGGTCGTATGGACCGCCTTTGAAAAACTCACACGCCTTTGTTTTCCAAAGATACAATGCTCACAAAAGGCTAAATCCGCAACTTTATGACCTCCAAGAAGCCCTTTCTTGCTAAGGATTACCATGCCTTTCTCACTAACGTGCCCCAATCTCATGTGCCATAAACGCGTCAAATCCGACTCGTTTTCCACCAAACTATGGGCCGGGCGGCGGACCCAACAATCGTACTACCTTCAAGAAAGTACAAGGTGCCTTTCATGACCCCTTTCATGACAACTAACGCACCTTTAGTGACCCGAATGACTCCACCTCCACCGGAATACTTAAATCCTTTTTTGTCGAGTACTCCCAAAGAGATTAAGTTTTCTTCATCTCGGGAACGTGACGAACATCGGTTAGAGTTCTCACTACGCCATCGTGCGTTTTGATACTCACCGAACCAATACCAACGACATCGCACGGCATGTCATTTCCCATCGAGATGCTTCCGGTTGCAACCTTCTCATAGGAGCTAAACCACTCCTTATGTGGCGTCATGTGAAACGCACCACCGGTGTCAAGAATCCAATCAATCGAGTAATTTATCCGATCACCAACCGAGAGCACCAAATCATCCTTCGAACCCGAGTTGTCATTTGAGACCACCGTTAACACCAAATCGTCATCCGAACTCGAATCATTATTCACAACGGCCGCGGATCCCTTTGCTCTCAATTTCGGACACTCGTTTTTCCAATGACCCGGCTCTTTACAATAGTGACAACCTTCACGTTGCCATCCACCCGGACCTCTCGTCTTTGATCTTGACCGGCCTTTACTCTTCCAATTACCCTTTTCTTTCTCTCTACCTCGGTCTCTATCTCCGTTAACCACCAACAAACCTACGGATTGAATTTCGGAACCACTTCCCGAAGCTTTATGTCGCAACTCTCGTGAGTGCAAACTTGAACGAACCTCCTCCATGGTAATCGTGTCTCTACCGACAACGAACAAGTTTCTCAAAATTGAGAAGCCATTGGTGTTTTGATTTCAATCTTGAAGTCAATTTGGTCAAAGATTTTGGTGTTCTTGAAGACTATTGTTGGTTTTTTGAAGATTCTTGACGATTTGAAGGTTCTTGGAGTTGATTGAAGTCTCTTGAAGTTTATTGTGTCTTTCCGAGTTGTCATTTGAGACCACCGTTAACACCAAATCGTCATCCGAACTCGAATCATTATTCACAACGGCCGCGGATCCCTTTGCTCTCAATTTCGGACACTCGTTTTTCCAATGACCCGGTTCTTTACAATAGTGACAACCTTCATGTTGCCATCCACCCAGACCTCTCGTCTTTGATCTTGACCGGCCTTTACTCTTCCAATTACCCTTTTCTTTCTCTCTCTAGTTTCTCTAATTTGCATAAAAAACACCGAAATATGACACCATTTCATCAAAAAATGAACTATATGAAACATTTTCATCATATTAAACAATTTGATGAACCAATTTCAATGATGTAACCCATGAAATCGATGGTTTGCATGGTTTTTACCCTTTTGGTGGTTTTCAAATGAACTTCCCATCACCTATATATATATATATAAATATATATATATATAGAGAGAGAGAGAGGGAGAGAGAGGGGGAGGGAGGGGGAGGGAGGTTCAAGAGAAAACACCACAAAATTGAAAAATTGACACCTTCGTAACCATTCATCTCGACGGTGTGCACATGTGCATACACGTAATTGAAGTTGTTTTTTTGGTTTTTATGCATGTGTGCTATGCACATGCACATACCGGACAAATTGCATAAAAATTACTTGTATGCATATGTGCATACTCGGTTTTTCCTTTTTTGTGGTTTCCCCTGAACCTAAAGCTTACAGAACGTATGATCTAGAATTGAAGATCGTTGTTAGCCGTGACATAGTGTTTGACGAGGAAGGAAAGTGGAGCTGGGAGAAAAACAAACCAATGTTTGATAGTCCTCAAATGGGAAGCCAGTGCGATGGTAAATGATGGGTCAAGAACCTCTTCACCCAATGAGACGGTACATGAAGAAAAGATTAATCCAAACAATGACTTCATGTACCTCAAGTCAAGTTCAAGGGAGGAATAGAAGACAATTGGCATATCTGGAAGAATTTGTAACTGGCGAGGGTCTGTGCGAAGAAGAAGAAATACAACAGCTAGTCATGTTAATGTATGCAAACGATCCAACTACTTTTGAAAAAGCATCTAAGCACCTCAAATAGGTAGATTCCATGGATTCAAGATGACAAGCTATCAAGAGGAACGAAACCTGGGAGCTCTAGGAACCACCAAAAGGAACGAAAGGGATTGGGGTCAAGTTGATTTTCAAAATAAAGCTAAACGACAAGGGAGAAGTCAACAAATGTAAGGCCAGTTGGTTGTAAAAGGGTATACCCAGCAAGTTGGAATTGATTATACCAAGGTGTACGCTGAAGTTGCTCAATGGGATACGATTAGATTATATCGAGCAGCCTCGAGGTTACAAAATAAAAGGAGTTGAAGAGAAAGTGTATCGCTTGAAGAAAGCATACCACGGGGTAAACAGGCTCCCCGTGCATGGTTCCGCAAAATGGAGGGTTGCTTCATCAAAAAAAACGGGTCGAAAGGTTCCTGAGCGAGCCTACTTTGTTCCTAAAAGACAACAAGTATGGAGGTATGCTTATTGTTGGCCTTTACGTAGATGATCTTATCTTCACATGATGAGATGTTTAACGACAGTAAAAGTTCAATGATGCAAGAGTTCGAGATGTCTCATGTTAGCTTAATGAAGCACTTTCTTGGGGTCGAAGTGATTCAGAAGATAGCAAGCATCTTCATAAGTTAGAAGAAATATGTTTAAGGCATATTTGAAAGATATGGAACGAACCAATGCAATTGCACCGGATAAAAATCCAAGTGTGCCCGGTTACAAGCTTAACGAAAGATGAAAGTGGCATGAAGGTAGATACTACAGACTACAGTCTACAAACAGATGGTGGAAAGTCTGATGTATTTGACTGCCACCGGACCCAATCTTATGTATGTACTATGTACTATGTATTGAGCTTATTAAGTCGAATAGTTCCAAAAACAACTAGTTGTGAGTTTATCTAATTGAGGTCGAATTCCTTGCAACTACATCTTGTGCGTGTCAAAGTGTTTGGACGACGAGAATTCATGGCAAAGTTGGGCTCAATCAAAGTAAGTGCATTAATTAATGCGACAAGAATTTGACCATTAAGATATTAAGAAATCCTATTATGCATGGGAGGGGAGTAAGCAAATTTTCACATTCGTTTTCATTTCCTTTGAGAGTTGGTTAAAGACGATGTGATCAGACTGGAGTATTGTGACACAAAGGATTCATTAGCAGACAGTATGAAAAAAACCTCTGCAGTTGGATTTTTTTAAAGATAAGAGAGCTGCTTAGAGTTTGCTTTAGTCACAAATAAACTAACTGCATAAGTCGAGGATTTGTTAGGAGGCTAATCAGAATCAGCTATAGTGTTTTACTCTGTTCTTGTTAATAATCCCCGGCTTATCTTTTTTTTTTCTAGCCAAGTGGTTAGGTTCGAATTTCGTTGGTTCAATATGTGAATATTTCCTGCTTTTTATGGCTATATATTAGCCCTTTAGTTGTTCAATATCAAATTGTGTGTCTTTCTCCGGTTTAAAACAAACATGACAAAAGTGGTAGGTTTTGTAGGGGATGGAACAATTACGCACACAAACACACACTAAATCAAAAGGCAACTACAAGGGTTGTGGTGGAGTGGTTGAATAACAAGAGCATGTGGTGGAATATCCCATTTGTCGCTCGATTTCAGGATTCCACAACAATTGTGGCCATTGAGTTTATCAGGGTTGATGTCTTACAGTCATATTTTGCCACGATTAGTCTGTGCATAGCTTAGGATACCCTTTCACAAAAATCAAAAAGGTTGAGGGTTTTTGTAAGAGATGAAGCAAAGAAGAAGAAACAAATCTGGAAGGGAGCATGTTGTTTACCGTATGAGGCATCACATGGGATTTTTTTAGTTAAGCTTAAGCATGTACTTAATTACCAATTTTGACCTTTAGATTTTTGTTTATTGAAGGTTAAATATTTAGGGATGTTGGATTAAAAGTGTTGGATGGATTCATTTCGTTACTGTGTTCTCAATGGATTTGGATTTTGGAGTTGTGAATGGAACCTCCCTCCCCCTCCCCCTCCCCCTCCCCCTCCTTCTATATATATATATATATATATATATATATATAAGAGAGAGAGAGAGAGAGAGGAAAGTTCAAATGTGAACCACTTTTTCGTTGTGAACATGAGGACGAATCTCAGCCACCCATCCGGTCAATAAAGGCGGCTTTGACCGGTCCCCCCCTTTAATAATCTCTACCCTCCCATGAATCGCGTCAATCCTCCGTGATCACATCCTCCGTAACCAAAGATGTGTGGCTGAGATTCGTCCTCACGGTTCACAATGAAAAAGTGGTTCACATTTGAACCCACCCCTATATATATATATATATATATATATAGAGGGAGGTTCATTTGTAAACCTTAAATATCTTGTAAACAGTGTAAACCAATCCACACCATTGATTTTCAAAAATGTTTCCATATTTCACATTCCCATATTTTCATAATCATTGACTTACCATAAATTTCACATTTCCATACTTTCAATGAATCCATATCCTCGTTTGATTTTGTTGATCAAGGGCCACGATGGGTTCACAAAGTTTACAAGATATTTGAGGTTTACAAATGAACCTCCATATAGAGGAAAGTTCAAATGTGAACTCAATTTTGGTTATGAACATGAAAACGAATCTCAGCCACTCATCCGGACAATAAAGACGGCTTTGACCGGGTCCCCTCCTTTAATAATCTCCACCGTCAATCCTCCGTGATCGCGTCAACCGTAACCGAAGATGTGTGGCTGAGATTCGCCCTCACGTTTACAACCAAACTTGAGTTCACATTTGAACCTAACCCTCTATATATATATATATATATATATATATTATCCCGTAATTTTTTTTTTTTGGAATAGAGCTTATTACTAAAGTTGCTATTTATAACCAATTAACCTATGTTAATATGTTTATGAGTCTAACCTAGGTCCTAGGTCGATCATTTCTTACGAGACCACGAATGAATAAATTAGTAAATATGTGGGCACCAATATTGGTCTAAGGAGAATTATCTGTGTCATTTTGTCATACAGATGAAGTACTCAGAATAAAACTTGAGGCTGTTAAAATGGTGCAAATGTCAATTGTAACCCATAAAAGCTTGCATGTCGAACTTTCGCAACTGAAACAGATTTATAGTCTTACACTATCTTCAGTTCAATATAGATGATAGTTCATCCTAATGCCTTCACCAAAATCCATCACCTATTAGTGACCAAGTAATAATCCTTTATTGTTAATCTAACTGATAGAATAAATGTCATAAGAAAGAATGTACACTTACGGGTCTGGACAAACTTCCTGACCAGATGTGCAATTTGCCCAGGATGATATATCGTTGCTCCAAGTGTCCTGTTTACAAGAAAATAACAAAATAGAAATATATAAGGGATCCTATACTTTTAGGTAAACTTTCCTCAAATACAAGTAAATACACCATCCATCTCAAAACAAATGCGTTTGAAAATGGGCATATAATTTAGTAATTTTTTTTAATATTAGTCAAATATCTAAATTGGCTTTTTATAACAAGATTGTAGGTTTTATAAATCATGAGTTATTATAACCCTAACATCTCAGACCACCCCCCCCCCCCCCCCCCGCGCGCGCGCGTGCGGGTCTTGCCTTGAGGTGAGCCTCGAGCACTTTTTAGAACGATGGCTGTAGTAGCCAAAGTTAATACATTTGGATCCTATTTGTTCATTGCTATCAAACAAGATTGGCCTCTGTTTTCAACTTGATTTGAGAAATGCCTTCTTGAATAGAGAGCTAGAGACCTAGTTGAAAACTTCTACATAGCTATGGCCTTTCAAGAAAAAGTCTATGTATACCGGGGGTTCGAACCAAAAAAACAAAAGGAAAGGCGTGCAAGTTAAAAGGAATTTTATGGGTTTAAAGAATCTAAGTAAATCAAACATTGTTCATCAAACACTTCACAAATGGGAGAATTATAGTGTTAATTGTCTATGTGACGAGATTGTTCTAAGTTCTAACCGACAACCACAAATAGACTTGAAGAATCTTCCACCCCAAAAAATTTATGATAAAAACCTAGATATCTAAGATACTTTCTAGGAATGCAGCCGGGCAGTTAAAAAAAGGAATTTAATCTGACTATGCTTGGTCTGTAGGATATCATACTTGTTGGTCTCCTCCCTATAATTTGTAATCTGACTATTAGAAATTATTCATCTAACTATGTTTGATATATTCTCTACATTTACAGATCAATAGAATACTCTTTGGTTTTTCTAAGCTAACTATGGTATTGGACTATTGGTACCAAATCCTTGTATGTATGTGTATTATGTCTAATTAAACATATAGAAAAATGTTTTCGAATCCCGTTGCTTCAGTCAGCATATGTAATAAGAGATGAATGTCCACAGATAAAAAAAGATGAAATCATACCGTAATATTCTTCTCAATTGCTAATGTCATGACGTCAATATCTTTTTCATAGAATGTCTTCATGGCGGATTCTATTATATTGGTATCCCAAACCTGAAATAGAGTTCGAAAAACTAAACTTCGTGAAAACAAGCAACTGAAAATCCATAGACTTCAATAGTTTAAGCTTTAAAACCAACACTTTCCAGTGAGCATCTTCTTGGTCTAATTGCCGATGTGCTCATCACCAAAATCTGATCTAAATTGATGACAATGACATAAACCTTCTATTTTACCTCATTTGGCGGAAAAAAATCCTGTGCTTTTCGGTTGTCAATATATAAACAACGAGAAGAAACAAATAATATGCAAGACATATTTTGACAACATTAACTTACATGGTGCAAATTGGTCTTCCTCTTATACCAACGGACTGTTATTGTGTTTCCACCTTCATCGCTAGTAAAACTAACATGTAGAGGCTGTAACAGGAAACAATAGAATTTTATACTTTGAAATAGATTACTACTCCCTTAGACACAAAATAATGTGACACTCTTGATTGATGAAAAGATAAACGTGACCGTTTGATTGTAACTCAAATATTTAAAACACTCCTCAATCCTCAATAAAAGACAACATAAGGGAATTTTGTGGTGTGAAACGAACGGCATCTATAAGTTGTACCCTTTACTAATGGGAAAAGTGGTATTCTTGGCTTGAAACTTCGCCAAAAAAAGAGATAAATGTTACATTTATTATGGGGCATCCAAATAAGAAAAATATGCACTTATTTTGGGAGCAAAAGGAGGATTTAGATATTGACTATGTTTGGCAAACTAGCTGATACCTGATAAGCTAGTTGTTGACTGATAAGCTAGCTTATATGAACAAATGATGCTTGGCAAAAACTAGCTTATGGGTATGTAAAATGACTAAAAAGGGTATATTGGTGTATAATAATTAATATTAATAAGAGTATAATTGGAAAAACCTACAAAAAGCTCCAAAAAGCTACCTCCAAGTAGCTTATCAAAAAGCTAGCTAATAAGCTTACTTTTTGTCCATCCAAACATGTACAAAAAAAGTAAGCTAGTTTGTGTTTACCAAACAATGCCATCATCATTAGTAAATTCCATCACTTAAACAAAAAGCAAATAGTTAAAACAAAAAGTCATGCCATCCTTTAAACTTTGCTGCCATAAATATGAGCAGACACAATGACGATAAATAAGTTAAGTTTCTGTGAGTTTCCGAAATTCATAGCAGCAAAGAAGGACGAACTAACCTGATGGACATCCCCGATATAATGAGACAAGAACATAAGGGCTTCGGTCAGGTTGTCTGTAATGAAAGATGATGATGAGCTCCCATTTTTCAAATAGTGTAAAAAAACAGTTGACAACGGGTGCTTACAGTGCACGATTGAATTTGAGGTATTATAGCCCATGACAAGTTGCTCTGTGTAGTTGTAAATGGCTCCAGTAACACACCGATCTTTGACTCCAGACGAGTCATGGCAATCCCCTAAAACATTAGTTTGTCCAACAATCCAAGTCATAATCATAAACGTAATAACACCAAGTTCAAATTGTAACAAAATCACACACCTACTAGGGGTGCACACGGGTTGGGTTGATCAGGTTGAAGGAGTTTCGAGAATTCAACCCGATGTTTTTTTTTTTTGGATAAGGTTCATCTAGACTTCGCCTAGACTATATCCTTGGCGGTTTGAAACTTTTTCAACCCAACTCGACCAAAACCGTTTGGCTCGGTCGGGTTATGTTTAGAATTAGAAACATACAAATAAATGAAACATGTCTTTAAAATACAACCGATAATTCAAATGATAATACAACTCCAACAAAAACCATTGAAATATAGTAACAAAATGTTTAAAGTGGATGATAATGTCAATCAACAACAGTCATTCTAGACATAAAGGACTTAAGGTAATAAACCTAAAAAAATTGAATAATTAAAGGGTAAAGGGCCATTACTAAAGGCAATTTATGTATTGCGTCCGGGTGGTACAAACTTACAATACACAAAACTACTCTTCTTAATTTTCATATGTATGTGCATGTGTGTGTGTATCTGTCTGAGATATATAGAGATGGAGAAGAGATTGTATATACATATGAAAAAGCTATATAATGGTGTAATTGTCTAATGTATATTAATATGAGCATAACTATCAAATTAAATTCGAAAATATAAAGAGATATCGGGTTCATCGGGTTGGGTTGGGTGTTAGGGTTTATACGTCACACACACAAACACGCAAAACAATAAAACCAAAAGCGATACAGAACACGAGAGATTTTACGTGGTTTACACGACCGGGGTGATCGTGCTAATCCACGGGGGCAACTAGGGTTTTCTTTCTTATTGAGGTGCTACAATGTTTACAAGTACAATGGGTTTAATATATAGACAAATCATAATTAGGTAATCTCCTAATTAAGGAAAACACAATTAGGGTAAATCTCTTAATTAAGAAAACAAGGTAAGAGAGCTAGGGTCGGCTCCCTTTTTCTGCGTCTCTCCCTTTCTTTGTCTAATCTAAGTGGGCCGAAGCCTACATCGCAACATTGGGTTCACATGACGCTAACCCGATAGCCAATATCAACCCAATATCTACGGTTTGAAAAAATTTCAACCCGATTAGATGCCAGGTTGCTTCAGGTTGGGTTAAATTACATTCGGTTGGGTTGGGTTGATCGGGTTTGGGTTTTTAGCACCCCTAACACCTACCATTAGTATTTTTTTTATCTTTTTGTTTTTTTTTTTTTTTGTAGTCATCTAATTTTTGCTCAAAACTTAAAGTAATTGTACCATTTTTTGGTGTTGCAAATTAGCTTATTGTACATCAAAAAGCATGTTGTGTTTCTCTCTGTTGAATAAGGGAGCAATTGGAAGTTGAAAATTAGTAAGAAATGGGATAATTTAAAAAAAAAAAACTTGAAACCTGAAGTTAACTTACTGCAGTAATCATAGTTACACCTGAAATCAGGGGTGTCAACATAATGCAACTCGCTGGTCCAACGCCAATTGTAACGATACTTAATCTGATCAGCCCAGGAACAGACAGAAGCTAGATCCCCTTCAGCGGTTTCTGGGAGCAATGTTTTCACCGCCTTTAAAGCTTCTTCAGTAAGGAATGACTAATTTTTCCAAAACCAAAAGTATAATAACGATCAATCTCTCATAAAGGATGTAACAAGTACCTGCTTCATGTATATATATGATTGACCCCCAAAACGGAAAAGGAAATAAAGGAACCACCGTTATGAGAAAGACCATAACCAACAAACACAAGAACAACACCAAGATCCTGATTGCCGAAATTACTATTCCAATGACAGTTCTTCTTTTTAGCCTTCTATTCCAAGAACTATTTCTTTTACATCTAAGCTTTTGTTTTCATAAAACCACAGTAATTAGCAATTTGTAAACTAATCCAAACACTTTTTAAAAACTCCTTTTGCCACCACCATAAGTCAATAAGGTTATGTTTGGCAAACTAGCTGATAAACTAGCTAATAGCCAATAAGCTAGCTGTTGATATATAAGCTAGCTTATGAACAAATTATGTTTGGCAAAAACAGCTTATGAGTATGTAAAATGACCAAAAAGGGTATCTTTCAATTTAATAATTAATATTAATAAGGGTATAATTGGAAAAAGCTACAAAAAGCTCCCAAAACGCTACTCTAAGTAGCGTTTCAATAAGGTAGCTTATGGTAAGTAAATTGCTCCCGGTTGTTCAATCATTTGATAACCAGAGTCATAGATCACTATAAGTCAGACTCAATAAAATGTCCATATTGTGTATCACGAAAGAAAAAAAAAGCTGATATAGTCGAATGGTAAAACTTCTCTTTGCCAAGGAAAAGACACGGGTTTCATTCCGGATGGACTAGCTTATCAGCTAGCTTATTTTGCCAAACACAGACTAATTACTTTTGGCCAAAAGCACTTTTGAAGTTCAAAAAGCACTCCCAAACACCCTCTAAGTAAACCTTTAAATCTGATACTGCTCAAATTTGAACACAAAACCATGGATAGGATATAAATGGAAAAATTCCCCAACTTTAAGTAATCAATCCTTCTACCATAGTTTTTAGTGAGTTCATGAGTAGATTCAAAGACTAATGACAATACACAATCATTGAAGAAATATGCAAGCAACCATAAGAATAACTAAAAGTGGAAAAAAATAAAAAACAAGAAAATAGTTTAACCTCAGCGATTTTACAAACTGCATAGTGACCTTCTTTTCCCCATGCTAAAATTCCAGGAATTAATAGCATTAAGATAGCAAATGTTCCATTAATCCAGCAGAGCTTGAAACCACTCATTTTACCACTGTGATCTTGATGAAATTAAGAAAACAAGAAAGAAGATTAGCAAAGGTGAATGCGATTAAGCAGAGAAACAAAGTGGCAAGTTATGTCAGGTTTGCCTATTTTGTAGATCACAATCTTCGATGGAATGGAAGGAGCAAGAATCGAACTGGAAAACCCCTAAATAAAATTATGTATTCGCGGTGATTTTAAAATCATCGGATAAAGCATAGACATGATTGTTCGGGATTATGACTTATACGAGTAATTAACTATTTGATTTGTACTAATTTTATCATCAAACTATTTTTTGTACTTAATAAACTCTTTTTTTTACTCAATATACCATTATGACCGGTAATAGCCCATTTTTTCATACGTGGCAATTAAAATTATTAAAAAAATGCTTACGTGGTAGTCTACGTGGATCTGACGTTTATTTTTGACTTTTTATATTCATAATATCATTGAACTCTTTTGTTCTATACTCATAATACCATTGAGCACTTTTGTTCGGTACTCATAATACCATTGAACTATTTTGTTCTTCTTCAAGCAACCACCACTACTACAGCCACCACCACCACCCACCACCGCCGCCACCGCCACCAAAACACCACCACTACACCCGATCAATGTCGACCTGTGTTTTGTCCCTCTACGGTTCCGACGCCTGAAACCTCCCTTTACGGATCTGGTCAACATTCCGGCAGGTGGTGGTGGCTGCGTTTTTGGGCAAAGAAAACCCAGATTCGAAGCTCGCCGGAGGGTTGTAGTGGTGGTTGTAGTGGTGACGGTGGTGGTGGTGGTTGTGGTGGCAATGGTTGGTGGTGGTGGTGGTGGTGGTGGTGGTGGGTGGGTGGTGGTGGTGGGTGTAGTGGTGGTGGTGGTTGCTTTCTCGACATCTTGAAGCACATGTTGAAGCAAGACTTCGAACCCATGCTCAAAAGATCTCGACATCTTCGTAGAACTTGAAAACGATCGAAAATTCACTGAAACTGTAAGACTTTTTTGAACTTCAAAATCCGTGAATCTGAGGATCTGTAACTAATCTGAACACTTCTTTTGATCAAAGAAAAGATTAGTAACAAAAGTCAAAAAGTCAATCGAAAATTGGGCGATGAATAGTGAAATCCCGGGAAAAAAATATTTTTCAAAAAATTGAAAGTTGATTTTGACCGTAAAATTGACAAATTAGTCCAAAAAATCAACCTCTTGGAAATCACCAAAATCTCGGAAAAACCAGCATTTTTCGGGAAAAAATGACCTTAAAAATGACTTATATTTTTTTATAGTAAAATCAGATAAGAAGTCTAAGAAAGTTTACGTGAAAAAGTGCCCAAAAAATGCTTCCAAACTTTTTTTTACTTAACCAAATCAACCGAGTCGGGAAAGTCTAAAGCCCGAGTTAGGATTTTTGAAAAATCCGAGTCGAGGTTTTGAAAATTGCGACTCGGGATTTTTGAATAATCCGAGTCGGGAATTTTGAATAATCCGAGTCGGGAATTTTTGGGAAAAATCCGAGTCGGGATTTCTGGGAAACATCCGAGTCGGGATTTCTGGGAAAAATCCCGAGTCGGGATTTTTTGAGTCGGGATTCTGGGAAAAATCCGAGTCGGGATTCGACTCGGGATTTCGAGCAAAAAATGCACAGATCAGTAAAAAAACTCAAAAATTACAGCTCAAATAAATGAATTTTGACTCAAATTCAATCCAAAACATTATCAAAACAATATTTTAATAGTATTGAATCAAATTCAGAAGCAAAACATGATCAAATGAAGAACATCAAAATCCTCAGAAAGCACATTTTCGAAGAACACAAAAAATTCAGAAATCATACTAAATTTTAGTGAATTTCCAGCTCTGATACCACTTGTAGTTCCAGATTCAAGTTCCACACATGATGCAATCAAGTAGAGAATGAATTGAAGAGCCAATCTTATTAGATCTTGAAGAAATCAAATACACATAGTAGTTACACCAAGAACACACACACTTAAGCTCTCAAACTCTCAATTCAATCTCATTTACAATGAAGCATACAACACACAAATGACATCACTTTGGGCTTTTATACCCAAACCCATCACACCCTCAACTTTACAACAATTACACTTTTTACCCTAACTAAACAAAACTATTACAAACAACTATTAAAGGAACTAAAACAATAAAGCAAGCTTTGAAGTGCACTCTCTTCTCGGTATAATCAATTCATCAAATCAAGGGTGTATATTCCCTTCCAGAATCAAAGGTGAGTTTTACCACCATTCTATAGATTCAAATCATTTTTTTCTCTATTAGAGCAATTCTTGTCAATTTTTCTTCAAATCATACAAGTTCTACCTTTCTTATTTTTCTATTCTCAATCTCGATCAGGGTTATTCTCTGTAGGGTTTTTTAAGTAAGGTTCTTCTTGATTAGGAATTTTCTTAATTAGGGTTCTTCTTGGTTAGGGTTTATCGATTAATGTTGCTTATTTAATTAACCAACATAGATATCATTTGGTCACACTGAACTTAGTGCAAGTAGAGTAACAATACACATTTTAAAAGAACACATGCACACAATTATGGTTTTTTATGTGAAAATAACCCAACCCAAGTTTCAGTGTAGAGTAGTTCTAAATAGAGTAACACACATATTCAGTCTTGCTATATTTGTCTTTTATACAAACAAACATCCATCTTACTAGAAGCAATTATGCTTAAAATTCTACATATGTTTTATTACAACACCAACTCAGTTTTGTTAACCACTCTGCTAACCATATCATTCCTAAACTATTTTCAGATTTATTGATCCATAAAATGAATGTCAATGATCCATGTCTAGTTGGTAGTATCCTCGGTTTCCCTGTTTTTGCCATGTCTATGGCAATGAAAATGGCCTTCCTCCTGGGTTCTTGTATAAACCTAAGGAGGAACAGCTTGTTACCACTTTCTTATGTCCTGTACTTGAAGGCCAAGGGATTGTTGATCCTATGCTGTCAAAGTACGTCCATTCTGTTGACTTCTATCAAGCCACCGTTGTTAACCTTGGTATCTTATTGTTTATTTTTACGTTTTTTTGAACTTTTTATCGAGGATTGTTAATAATAACTAGAAATGTGCTCGTGCGCGTTGCGGCATACATCTTTCTCAAATCTAAAGGCGAAAAGTCAAAAAAATAATCTTGTTTCATATCCATCTTTATTACCTATTGCACGCTGTTTTACTGTTTTATGTGTTTTGAAATCGCATATAGAATGTATAAAATTCAAGATCAATATGGTTGATTGATCGAAAAATATGAAAACGTTTCGCTCAATAGTGGTGTTTTCAACACATAACATTTGAGTTCATTTCGAAGATTTTTATGATTATAATGGTATAAACTTTGTAATAACAATATTTTTTTTTAAGTATTTTAGTTAATATAAGATGTATATTACTATAATAAAATTTTAAAATGAAAAATGAAAAAAATAGGATACATATATTTTTTTATTACAAACCAAACACAATTACAAAATATTAGTAGGAATACCTACCAAAAAACATTAATACAAAATATTTCATTTTTTATAAGGCACCCAAAAGGAGCTTCAGATTGAAGTTGAGAACTAAAAACAACAACCATGTTTCATGATAAGTTAAAATGTCACAAACAAATGACTTCATTATTGTCATAAGAATACATAAACATAACTCCAATAATTATCCTAAACCGTCTTAAAAAAATGAAAGAAGAGAGTGAAAGAAGAAATTTCCAAATTTGAAATATATAGCATAAGTCGCTCTTATAAAAATTTATTAGGTTTTGTGAGTAATCACCTTGATTTGGCTGAAAAAGTTGAAAAACAGTTTTGGCTGAAAAAGTAACCGAATTTAAGACTTATTTCTTTTAATATATAGTATAGATTATTTTGTTTTGCTGTTTCAAAGAACAATGATTTATGTGTTCTTTGTTTTAATATATCCACTTTCAAATTAGATCTTTATAAGCGCTCAAAAAAGAACAAAGATAGAAACGACCGTTCCTGACCGCAGATTTACTATTGCAGATCAATTTGCGTGTTAGTGAAGGGTAGTCAGAAATAAACATCTTGTAAACAAAATAAGTAATGGGTTACGGCTTGCCGAGAAAATACTGTTTCGGTTCTTTGATCAAGATAATCAGCCAACACATATTTATGCTAATGAGTATGTTGCACCGAATACTAAACGTGTCCAAGTAGGCGAGGATCTTGTGGTATGTGTACTTTCTTTTATGTATTTACTGTTGTTCATTACTTACGGCTTTATGTTTAATTCTTAGTTTTTTGAATCTGACTTTTCATAATGTTGTGAATAGCAGACATACTCTATGTAGTGACTGCCCATGTAACGCCTTTGATTTAAGGCGTTTACATACTACCATAACTACAAATATGTACATTGGTTTCACAGATAATAAAAAGTTTATTATTTAGAATCTTTACACTGTGTTCTCAAAACTTTTTTTTTGGAAGGAAAGTGAAAGAAAGGGAGGGAAAGGAGAGTAAAGGAAAAAAAAGTGTGTTCTTAAAAAAAAATTTAGGAGGGAAAGGAAAAGAAATGGAGGGAAAAAATTGATATTTTCCTCCCAATTCTTTCCTCCCAAACTTGGGAAGAAACTGACGGAAAGGAAAAGTGGGCTTTATAATTTTAGATAAAATTCCATTATTACCCCTAATTAAACCCTTTTCTTTTTTGTTCCAAATACACTTTTTCCATCCCCAAAAACCTATAGCGGCAGCCTTTCAATTGCTATTCTTCTTTCTCTCCCACAATCTACAATTCTACTTTGCTCCAGGTTAGTTTTCTTCTTCCATTGTTTGTTTTTTATTTTTTTACATGCTTCCAAATAGGTTAGTTTTCTTCTTCCATTGTTTGTTTTTGTTTTTTTTACATGCTTTCAAATACGTTACTGCAAACAATTTGATGCATGTATATGACTTGGAAAACACCATAATATATTATTATTCCATGCAATTTATACATTGATCATGATGTTAATTAATTTTTTTTTATTGCTATATCTTTATAATAATGTGTTCATGTCTATGAATGGAGCATTAATGTCATATAATAGATAATGATTTTGACTACAGAAACATGAAGCAAATAAAAATAAATATGCATGAAAATAAAAGAACCTCGTCTTTTTTTATAGAAACACTAATTCTCGAATTCGATACCGATTAACTTGATTATTTACTAAAGGCTTATATTCGTTTATAGGCTTAAATTCGAGACTGGTTAAGTTGTTTATTTAATAGAGCACGATATTCATTTATGAGGTCGAATTCGAGACCGGTTAACTTGTGTATTTACTAAACCCGGTATTCATTTATGAGGTCGATACAAGTCGCTAAGCTCGAATTCGATCCCGTTTACTAGTTTATTTACTAAACCTCAATATTCGTTTCTAAGCTCGATACTTGTTTATAAGCTCGAATCCGAGACCGGTTAACTTGTTTATTTACTAGAGCTCGATACTCATTTGTAAGCTTGAATTTGAGACCGGTTAACTTGTTTATTTAATAAATCCGGATACTCATTTATAAGCTCAATACTCGTAAATAAGCTCGAATTCGAGACCGGTTAACTTGTTTATTTAATAAATTCTGGTACCCATTTATAAGCTCGATCCTCGTTTATAAGTTCGAGTTCACGACCGGTTAACTTGTTTATTTACTAAACCTTGAATTTGCTGGAGATGCGTTAAGGATGATTGATGATCCTTGACATTATATTAACAAAATTTATAAACGTGTTAATCATGCTTAGCTTCAACTAACAAACATAGATATAATATACTTCTATTCCATGAATGATTAATATGCAAGCAGTACCTTATATGAATGATTATATATTTTTATCCGATGTATACCTTTTCCCTTCCTCACAATTATATATTGACTTATTACATATAATCCTGAATACACAGATATTAAAATGGATGACAACACACTTCGTTTTATAAGAACTCAACACTTAGCAGCAGTTCACTTGGTTTGTCTGGTGGTGGAATTAATTACACATCGTATGCGTCAAAACAGAAGTCGAATTAATTTACCTACCCGTGATATGAGGTTGCATAGACAACGAGTACGAGATGAGATGTTGTCCAGTCTCTCATCAAGTGGTAAATGTCGTGAACTAATTCGTATGAGTGAGACTGCCTTTAAGATGTTATGTCAAAAGTTAAAGAATGAGGGTGGCCTTCGACCAACTAGACGTATGTCAATTGAGGAGCAGGTTGCTAGATTTTTACATATTGTTGGAAACGATTTAAGAAATCGTTTTGTGTCTTGGTTTTATCGACGTTCTGGATCAACCACAAGTAGGCATTTCCATCGAGTTTTAAGTGCAATTATATCTTTAGAAGATCAATATCTTAGACAACCAAGTGGTGATACGGTTCCAAAAGAAATTCAAGAACAAAGAAGATTTTTTCCATTTTTTAAGGATTGTATAGGGGCAATTGATGGAACACATGTTCGTGTGAGAGTACCTAGTAAAGACGCCCCAAGATATCGGGGTCGCAAGGGATATCCAACGATAAATGTATTAGCAGCGTGCACTTTTGATTTAAAATTCACATACATTTTGAGTGGTTGGGAAGGCACGGCATCGGACTCGAGAATCATAAAAGATGCATTCACTAGAAATGACAAACTACTTATTCCCGAAGGTAATATCTTAAATTGAAGTTGATTATATAATTAATCTTATATCGTTATACTAAGTTCATCTTGTTTATAGGTAAATACTATTTGGTTGATGCCGGCCTTCCCCATAGAAGTTCGCTTATTGTACCTTATAGAGGTGTTAGATATCACTTGAAGGAATACTCTTCTCGCGCACCTCAAAATTCACGAGAACTATTTAACCTTCGACATGCATCATTACGAAATGCCATTGAACGAGCCTTCGGTGTTTTAAAGAAACGATTTCCTATAATTAGAAGTACGACAGAACCATTTTACTCGTGTGAAACACAATCAGACATATTCTTAGCATGTTGCATCTTACATAATTTTTTACTTGACGAAGATCGTGACGAAGAACTCGAAGAAGAAGTGCTACACGAGGTATTAAATGCCACACATGAGAGAAGAAACTAATCCATCAAGAGACATAGATGATAGAGGAGAAGAAATTAGAAATTCAATTGCAAATGAAATGTGGAGTGATTACTCGTTGTACCTAAACAACGAAGTTAATGTCTAAATAATTGTTTAGTATTGTATGGTGACTTTTGAATTTGATATATGGTTAATGATTAATGTTTGAACTTATATGCATTTTGTATTATATCTAATTGGTATTCATATTTTTTATATTAACATTGTTAAGTTTAATATACATGTTTATTATGCAGTAATTGATCATGAGCAAAAAAGTAACTGGTGGAAATACGGGTAAGAGGGAGACATTTTTTTGGACATCGCATACGGATAATGCATTCATTCAGGCTATGCTTAAGGAACAAGATAAAGGTAACAGGATTGATGGAACATTCACTTCCCAAGCATATGCCAATATGGTGGATGAGTTTAGTAAAATGCTTAACAAAGATTTCAACAAAAATCATTTGAAGAATCGTTTGAAGACTTTAAAAGATCATTTTTCTCAGTGCTATGACATTTTTCGTGGTGTTTCGTTAAGTGGTTTTGCTTGGAATTCCGAGACAAAGTTATTTGAGGCGGAAGAGGAGGTTTGGGAAGCATTGATAGCGGTATGTGTTCTTAGTAATTTAATTCTAATATTTATTGATTATTATTTCTAATGCAATTATTGGCTATTACTAATATGAAAAGCCTGATGCTGCAAAATGGAAAAAGAAGCAAATAAGTAACTACGATGAAATGCTAGAGTTGTTTGGTAGAGATAGGGCAACAGGTGGTGGTGCTGAAACAGCCAAAGAAAGAAGAAATCGGATGGCCACTAATCAGCAAAGACCAGAAACGGTTGATGAAATTGATCGAATGATATCTATTGATGAGATCAATTTGGAAAATTTCAACAATACTGACGATATTCAAGTTACATCTACTATGTCAGCATCACAAATGGATCCACCAAAGGTAACCAAATCAAAAAGTAAGAAAAGAAAGGTGGAAGAAGAAGATGTGACGACTTCTAAGATAACGGCGGCCATAAGTGATGTAGCTAATGCCATTAGAGAAACTAATAAGGTATTGAATTTGCTTACATTGTATATCATTGTACATTTTTATTCATAAACCAAATTAAATTTCTAATTGTTGTAATTGACTTTTTGTAACAGATATTTGAAAGATCTCATCTACCTAGGTACTTAGGGGGGAGATATATAATGAGCTCAATATGATGGGTTTGGCACCCGAAAAGTTATCACGTGCATATCTTTTCCTAGTGGAAAACCCAGAAAAAGCGCACGCATTATTTGGTTTTCCTCTTCCAATGAGGATGTCTCTTTTGAAAAATATGATGGGTGAAGATTATTAAGGAATCCATTTATTCGACTATATGTTTTTTACTAGGATTTTGAATTTAGTTTGTCATCCTCTTTTTGCATGAAGACTATGTTATGAAATTGAACTTATTTAGCTTAATTGTTGAATTTGTTTGTTTGGTAGCTTTTGCAGCAACGTATTACTATTGTTATTCAAAGTCATCAGTTTATTTTATTATCAATTATATGATATGTTACCTCTAGTTATAAGCTTATGTTTTTAATTAATTATAGTAATTAATTATATATAAATATCAAATGCAGAGACAAGTTGCTTCTTAAAATGATGCATATAAAAAAGAATGCATTGAATTATAAAAAAAACCAATGGATTGAATTTTAAAAGAAAAAAAAAGAATGGATCGAATTACTGGTATCACTTCGATAGTTAGGAAGTAGAAAATATTATTAGCCCTTTTAGATACAATAAGGGTATATTTGTCAAAATAATAGTTTTCCTTTCTTTTCTCTCCTTTTCGAGAACACAAAAACTCATTTTTTTTCCCTTCCATTCCTTTCCTTTCCTCCCTATTCGAGAACACAAATAAAATATTTTTTTCCCTTCTTTTCCTTTCCCTTTCTTCCCTTTCTTTCCCTTTCCATTCTTTTCTTTTCCTTCCGGATTCGAGAACACAGCGTTAGAGTTACTCATTGAACCAACTTTAATGTAATTCTTTTTCTTTTAGTAAGATAAATCTTGTTATGTTTTATCATGGTTAGGCTAACATAGTTGGTGTTACAATATTCATTGTGATTTTGCTAAGGAACATTGTCATCTTTTACAAAATACCAATGCTACATAAACTATGCATTTACACTTAAATGATAACTTTCAATGTGTATAATGAAGATATCGAAGAGAACCATGTTAGTAATTATGTGCAGAAGTTGACAAACCAAAGATTACACATCCAATGTTATAAGATACTCGAGGGTCACATTTGTGAGGACCTGTAAAACGAACAAGTAAAATAACCCCAGTTTGGAGAGGTTAGATTTATAATAGTCAAATTATAAATCTGTTGGGTGTTTTTTGTAAGAAACTCCAAAGTTAAAGGTTTCTATTATTAATTAAAAGGGATTATATATTTATTAGTTAAATAAATATATAACTGGTTTAATTAATTGATTTATATATTTGTTAGTAAAAATAAATATATAATAATAATAATTATCTTGACAAATTAATATATATATATATATATATATATGAGTTAATTACATATTTGGTCCCTGTGGTTTGGTGGTTTTAACACTTTGGGTCCATTTTAGAAATAATTATGGATTTGGTGCATGTGGTTTACACTTTATAACACTCTGGGTCCGTGACTTCTAACTCTGTTAAGTTTTTCTGTTAAAGGATTAAATACAAGGGTATTTAAGTCATTTTATTAATTTCTTCAATTTACTATTAACTTTTTTCGTTTGATTTGATTTTTCTTGATTTTATACTAAAATATATATTTATTAATTACATATTATATCATATATTCATATAATAATATTTGGATGTAGCCTGTAGGTCTTCCCACCTCACCCCGGCTCCGATGGTAACACTCCGGCAACGCCACAACTCCAGCCCCATTCCCCGGGTAAATACAACCACCATCACCATTCTGCCACGGTGCCACCTCCACTCTCTCTATAATATCGTCTTAGAACTTTGTAACAAATGAACCAGAAAAAACCCAGATCGAAATTAAACCCACATCAAAGTAAAGATTAACAAACACAATTCAGAAAAATGTTGAGATATAAGCACCCAAATTAAAAACCTAAATCCAAGTACAAAACAAGAAAACCGCTAATCTAAACACATAACATGATAGGAGATGAGATGAGACCTAAATCAAACAAAACATGGCAAGATTTGAATCATCCTAAAGCCGATGAAGCCTCCACCCTCGCCATCCCACATAGAGATACATGCTCTCATCGATTTGAGGTCGCCATCATCTCCTTTCCAAATCGAAGATTGGATTTCTAGTGAATCTGAGGTCGTCGGTGCTATACACCACCATCTTAGCTGGACTTGCATCACAGATTCGAGCAAATGCAGATCTGGAACTTGAGTGGGTTTTTTTGGAATAGATCGATCAGAGCAGATGAATCGGATTTTGGGTTTCGATCGATATCTCCTTCGGGTTTCGACCATGGTGGTGAAGAACTTGGTTTCATCTTCAACAATGGTGGATGAGAACGATGATGGTGAGAGAGAGAGAGAGAGAGAGAGAGAGAGAGAGATGGAGGAACAACAATGGTGGCTAAAGGGGATGGGGGTTGGGGCGAAGGAAGAAGATGAATCATGTTGACTAAATTAAATGTAGTACACTGTTCAAAAAAAGATTAATATTTGTTTTGTTATTAATACTATAAAAGAGTAATTTACACTTTTGGTCCCTATAATTTTAATAGGAAATAAAGAAAAGTGTATAATGACTTAAATACCCTTGTAGTTAATCCATTTAACAGAAAAACTTAACAGAGTTAGAAGTTATGGACCCAGAGTGTTATAAAATGTAAACCACAGGTACCAAATCCATAATTATTTCTAAAATGGACCCAAAGTGTTAAAACCACCAAACCACAGGGACCAAATATGTAATTTACTCTATATATATATTAGTTAATATATATGGAATATTAATCTTTCTTGGTGGAGAAGAAAGAAAATATATATGGATAATTATTATGGAAAAAGGAAACTCAATACAATACCGATACTGTTTATCAATATAAATATTCAGTTATGGCAAACCTTTTTTTATTCATTATTCACTCTCACAACCAAAAGGAAACCTAGAAATTCTCCTAATCTTCTCTCTCTCTCTCTCTCCCTCTCCCTCAACCGTCGACCTCACACCAAGGCCGAAACCAGTTCGGTTTTCGTTCGGGAGTTTGGAGTTTTGACCTGCTAGAAGGTCCATTCGTAAGGTTCATCACAGGTGGATCAATCTCGAGCAACCAGGTAAAGTTCTTAACTTCATTATATGTATAATCTAGATAAACAAATAAGATCAGTGTGGTTTCGGGTTTTTACACGTTTATGCTTCCGCTGTTCAAACCAGTTTGGTTTGATGTTCAGTTAAACTGTTTGTTTTTCTTGAACCGTGACTCGTATCAGTTCAGTCCGAGGTCTGACAAAAACCCAACAGTGGTATCAGAGCCACAGGTTTTATTGTTTTATCTATTTATTCGTCATAGATCCGTTTAAATTATCAGCTTAAAGTTTTATGTTTTATCAGTTTATCCTAAAATTAAAAACTTTATCGTTTTATCAGTTTATCGTTTTTGTCAAAAACACTTGAGCACGACAATCGGCGGTGGAACGGCGGCAGTTTACCCGCCGAACCACTACGGCCGATCGATGTCAACACCTAATCAAGCCAATCGTCGGCCACCACGATATCGGAAACCTAGCGACGGCTAGATGATCGCAAACCACCAACCCGCCGGCTGCCTTACGGCCATGCCTGGCAATAGCGGTGGCGGCTGCTGATTCAATCAACACGGCAAGGACCAACCGCCGCTGGCTGCCTTGCGGCCACGCCAAGCGGCAGTAGTGGTTGTTTTCGCAACCACAGATAACCACAACTAGTGGTGGTGGTGAGCAACGACGAAAACCAAACCGCCGGCTGCCCTGGTTGAAACCTAGGCGGCTATGGCGGTGGTTTGATGTTTCTTCGTTCGCCAACACACAGCAAACGGCGGCGGCTGTTTGCCGTCGTCGCCGTCAACCACCCAGCACGGAGGTGGTGGTGATATGATGATCCGCGACGATGGTGATGGCGAATTGATGTTGCCGTCGTCGGTGCGGGTGTAAACCGCGGTTGTCGTCCCCGACGGATGACGGTGGTGGTAGTCCGAAGGTGGCAGTGGTGGTTTGTTCGCTCGATGGCCGCGGGACGATGGTGGCGATTTGCTACTACTATCGCCCGCACAAACGTCGAGACCGTCGTCCACCATAAACGGCGGTGGTGGATACGACTGTCGCGCCGCGAATGGCAATGGCGATGACTTGTTCGCGCCGCGGGCGGCAACGGTGGTGATCGATTATCACCGTTGTTTTCGCCGGCGATGGTGGCGGCTGTTTTTGTCGTCATCAATCGTGGCGGTGATAATGGTGTTGTTGTTGTCGTCAATCGACGACCTAGAGTGGTGGATAGGCGGTGGTTTTCTGATTGCTAACCACGCACGACACATTTTTCGGTGAACGAACTGCACGGAACCACGGCCGAACCACTAGTTTAGCGGTGGAAAGGTAGTATCCACGTATTAACCGGTCGCTGGCCGTGTTGACCGTTTGACGACAAACACATCGACTTTTTGGGCTTTGACCCAAGAATGTTTTCTCAACAAATTTTGGAACCAACCCAATCTTTTTCACAAGCCCAATGTTATCAGTCTGATAACGAACCCAAACCATGTGTCTCTTGGACCAAGTTTATGGCCCAATAGGTTTATCGGGTTTTAGGCTTTTTACCCAAGATTAATTTTATAAAATTGATTTTAAGAGATTTTATTGTTCTTAACAAATTTATAAAATTGTGTTTTATTAAACCAAGTTTTGACCCTTTTTGGTCAAATTGGTTCGATGACTTTTTCGACCGGTTGATCGAATCAAGACACGTATCACTGGCTGATGTTCCGACAAGTTCGTTCGGAACAGTCGATTTAATTAAGTTAATTAAAAGAAAATATTTTAGAAAAATTGGTTGTGTTTTATGAAATAAGATTTATAGTTTATAAATCTTGGAGATTTTATAAAAATCAATTTCAGATTAAAATATCAGTTTAGATTTATAAAACAGTTTGATTTTATAAATCAGTCAAAACCATGGTTTGTGATAAGATAATTTTAACGGATCTAGGTTTTGTTTATATGCTTTATTGCTCTATAAAAATTGTGTGGTTGAATATTTTTATATCTACTTAGTATATATATTAAAGTGATTATAGAGATTGCCAATTTAGACCCTTGATCTATTTGGGGAGGCCTGCGTGCCACTTACAACCCCGGTAATATGTAAAATGACCCTTAGGATAGATTTTCTTCCTGAAGTTCCTGTTGGGATTTTGTGAGATCCTCGTATCAAACTGACACGAGAAAAACTATGATCTCAATCCTAACTGGATCGAGATACACGACAAAAACCAAGTGAAACAAACTGTTCCCAAAGGTTTAAAGAATCAAACCTAACTGGTTTGATTAAGCGGAAGCAATAATGAAAAATCCCGAAAAATCACAGATCTTATTTATTTTATTACACTTAACACAATTAGTAATAATTATAGGTTTAGAATTATTACCTTGATTGCTCGAGATAAATCCACCCGTAATCGACCAAACGAAATTCCTTCTAGTTGGATTTAACCCCGAGCGATTCACGAACAAACGGTACGTGAAGAACACGATCGAATAAAACACACGGAAAGTGGATCGACAATAGAGAGAGAGAGTATGGAGAGAGAGGGGTTTCTTGATGAGAAAGTATCAGATTAATCAATCAATAAACTTATAGCCTAGCATATCTATTTATATGGAAAACCTTCCATATATCAGATAGCTTCCATAGTTATCTATATTATTTCTTTCTCTCTAAGAAAGAATACTTACCATAATTATCTCTTATTCTTTCTTTCTCCTTAAGAAAGAATATTCACCATTATTATATTAACTATATAATAATTAATTCAAGATAATTATAAAACTAATCAATTACTTATTATATATTTATTTAAGGGCAAAATGCATCTAAATGTAATAAAGTTTGAGCTAATTCCTATTTAATGTAACGAAGTTTATTTTTTCTCAATTAATGTAATAAACTTCTACTTTTTCCTATTTTACACATATTTTACCTACTAAACAAGTTACCAACCTATATGTCATCAATTTTAATTGACATGGAATTTTTTTATTTTTAATTTAATTTCCAAATCAACCTAATTAAGTCATTTTAGTACCTTGTCCTCTTTTATAATTTTTTTTATATTTAATGACTTAATGTATTATGTAAAAATATTTGATTTATGTTTTCTTTTATTATTATATACAAACATACAGAAGTATGTTATATATAAAACCTAAAAAAATAAAAACTATAAACTATAAACTAACAAAAATCAAAAATAAAATACGACTTTGACTTCGTCTCTATTTAAAACTTGCATGTATATAGAGGAGTCTTCATGTAAAAACCACTTTTTTGTAAAAACCCGTGAAAATCGACTAAAAAATAATTTTTTTACGATTTTTTTTCATCAAATGTTAGAATTGATATATTGTTTCACATATATTTTTTTTTTCATAAGGTGAATATCATCCATTAATTTGTTTCATAATATGAATAAAAAAGTTGTATATTTTCGATTCATAATATAAAAAAAAATTATTTTTTCATGGATGATACTTACATTATGAAAAAAAATATATGTGTAATAATAGTTAATATCATAGTATTTGATAAAAAAATCGTAAAAAAATTATTTTTAGTTGGTTTTCACGGGTTTTTACAAAAAAAAGTGATTTTTATTTAATTATTCCTATATATATATATAATGTCAGAAGTACTGATCTACATGACAAAATTGTTTCAAGTCATTGTACTTAAAACGAAAGGAACAAAACTTGCATATAATTAATTAAAATACTAAGATCATCTAATGTCTTGGTTTTTTTTCTTCATTGTTATCATATTACTGGGAATTGTATAAAGGATAAAGATGACGATCTTTTAAGTGTGGTAGTTTGTGTTTGTTTCCGGAAAAAGTTTAAATACCCCAAGTAATGAATTATTCTGTTTTTAAAAAAATTAAGTCGTTAAACTAATTTTTAAAATAGAAAAATCATTAAACTTTTATATAATCATATATAATAATAATAATAATAATAATAATAATAATAATAATAATAATAATAATAATAATAATAAAGAACATGCATCAAATACTTTTATATAAAAAGAATCTTTAGAAAAAACCCAAAGTACAAAAATGAGTTAATTAGGTTGATTTGGAATTAAAAAAATAAAAATTCCATGTCAATAAACATTAATGACGTGTAGGTTAGTAACTTGTTTAGTAGGTAAAATATGTATCAAAAAGGAAATAGTAGAAGTTTGTTATATTAGTTGAGAAAAAATAAACTTCCTTGCATTAAATAGGAATTAACTCAAACTTTATTACATTTAGATGCATTTTGCCCTTTATTTAACTAATAAATATATTAGCGATGAGCATTTGGAACCGAAATCCCGAACCGAACCGGGACCGTACCGTAACCGGGACCGGACCGGAACCGGTATATGTTATACGGTGCCGTAAACGGTTCTAGAATTTGGCCCTAATCGGTTCGGTCCAAACCGGTTTCGGTACGGGTTTCAACCGAAAAAAACCGGTTCCGAACCGGTTTAGGAAGACATAGATATGGTGGTTTTTTTGGTTTTGATTCAAAAGTAATCTTTTAATTGCAAATTCAAATTTTGTCATCTTTTCCAAAATGATGAATTTTTGTTTCCGTAAAACAACATATATGATAGGTTAAAACAAATGATTATTTTTCAACTATTATTTATATATTATATATTTTGAAATATATCCTACTAATTTTATTATTTAATAACTATTTTAAAATATGAAACATTCTTTTTTTAACCATTCATTTTCCCAACCAAGATTCTTATAAATCATTCAATTAAATGAAAATATCAAATTAACCTAAACAATAAATCCATCCCAAAAATTGGTTTCTTTAATCATACTTAAAATTGGTTTGTATCGGTTCCATTATGTATACAAAGAGACTACGGTTTCATCAAGTCTTCAATCCGGAATTTGCTTAACATGGAATCAGAAGTAAGTTTTTTTAAACGGTTCTTTTTATGTGTTCTTTTTTTCAATTCGGAATTCGCTTCTTACGTCGGTTGTTACGTCTTTTTTTAGAGAGATGATACATCTGTTGAGGAAACGCCTTTTGTGGACCTCGACAACGACGATAAACAAGAGGAAGACGATGATCAAACGAAAGTGGAAACAAGTGGTAAACGAAAACGGGCAAGTGAAGGAGGACGAGGAAGGGAGAGAGCTCACTATTGGAAGCACTATGACATCGTGTATATTGAGAAGGACGGTGTAAAGAAAAAACATGCAAAGTGCAAGTATTGTTTCAAGCTATACAAAGCCGATCCATCAATAAACGGTACTTCTGCTCTTAGAAAGCATTTTCCTAAATGTGACAAGAATCCCGAAAATGCCATGAAAAAACAAAATACTTTATTCTTTAAAAAAGAATCTTGTGGGGAAGGGAGTGTGCAAACTTGGAAACATGATGAGGGTAGAATAAAAAAGGCTTTATTGAATTTGTTTGTCGTTGGTGAATTGCCGTTTAAGTTTGTGGAAAATGAGGCATTTGTTGAGTACACTAATGCGTTAAATGGAAAAGTTATTTTGCCATCACGTCACAAAGTCTCTAGGGATGTTGCAAAGTATTATGTGGATGAAAGGAATAAGTTGTTGGCTTATTTAAGTAAACCAACAAATACTGTTCACTTGACCACAGATACTTGGACATCATCATGTCAAAGGGTGAATTATATGGTTGTTACGGCTCATTTCATAGATGACGATTGGGTAATGCATAAAAGAATTATTAATTTTAGACCCATTGAGAGTCATAGAGGGGAAGATGTGGGTCGTGAATTGCTAGAATGCATACAAGGTTGGGGGATAGAAAATGTTATGACTATGACGGTTGATAATGCATCTAGTAATGATAAAGCACTAGAGTATTTGGTGAAAAAATTACCTAATATGTATGATGGTGGAAAACATTTTCATGTTAGGTGCATGGCTCATATTTTAAACTTGGTGGTGAAAGATGGTTTAAAGGAACACAATTACCATATTGATTGCATGTAAAAGGCTATTAGGTATATTAGACATTCTACACAAAGAATAGCCTTGTTTAAGAAGTGCATGAAAATTCGTAAATGTGAATCAAATAGGTTTTTGTGTGGTGATTGCCCCACTAGGTGGAATTCCACCTATGAGATGTTAAAGATTGCCGTCGAGCTAAGAGATATATTTTTTGCATTTGAAGTAGAAGATGCTAGTTATTTTCGGGATCTTGATAGAGTGCCCGAACATTCAGATTTTGGTGTGTGCAAAAAAGTGGTCGAATTTCATGAGAAATTCAAGACTAAAACCGAAATTGTATCGGCCACTTCAAAGCCTCTAGCTCATCTTTTTTTTAGAGAAATTTTAGATGTAGACAAACATCTACGTGTGTGGGAGGCGGAACCTGAATTTTGTTTAATGGTTCGGTCCATTCGAGAAAAATACAATAAGTATTGGGGGAGGTTTGACAAGTTGAATGATTTTATGTATTTTGCCGTTATGTTGGATCCTACAATGAAATCATCTTTTATTGGACATGCATTTCGAAAGATGATTGCATATAATATAACGAAGGAAAATCCAATGGAAAAAGAAGTGTTTGAGACAAAGGTGGCAAGTATGGTGCAAGAGGTAGAGAAAAGGTTGGATGCCTTGTTTAGAGCATACAAAGAAAGGTTTGATAATTTTCCGGGATCTCAAGAAGCAAGCAATGGAGAAGACTTGACATGTGATGTGGGTAATGATTTTTTGGGAGAATTTCTACACGTCGAAGAAAGTAACTCGGTTGCGAATGAAACCGAGTTAAAGAGGTACCTAAATGAGCCGAAAATTGCTTATACTTCCGGTTTTGACATACTTCGGTGGTGGAAACAAAACGGCATTCGGTTTCCAATTGTATCTCGGATGGCCAAAGGTACATTGTTTTATTTATTATTATTTACATTACTATTGTAATTATTGTAATTGTCTATGTTTTAGAAAATAATGGTTTATAAAATTTGTATTTTTTTAGATATTTTAGCAATACAAATTTCGACCGTGGCATCCAAGTCGGCGTTTAGCACAAGCGGGCGTGTACTAGATCCATACCGATCAAACTTGTCACCTCCCATAGTTGAGGCGTTGATTTGCACACAAGATTGGGTGAGAAAGTCAAGGAAACCAATTATTGATGACATTGACGATATTTTGAAGGATGATGACATTGCCATAGGTATTAAAATATTTATTTGTTTCCTTGATTTTTTCTATTAGCTTTTAACTATAATTATCCATTGTTTTAACTATAATTATCTATACCCACAGAGATTGAAGTGGCGATAAACCAACTACTTGAGAAAGCAAAAGAGAAAGACAATACCGAAGATTGAAGAGGCGATAAACCAACTTTTGATTTTGTTAAACTTTTGAGTTTGATCTAGTTTGTTGAAGTTTTAGTTTTGTTAAACTTTTTATCTACTTTGTTGAAGTCTTATTTTGTTAAACCCTTTAATCTACTTTGTTGAAGTTTTAAATTAACACATTTTGATCTACTTTGTTGAGTTTTAGTTTTGTTATAAAAATTGAAATTTGCAATTTTCGAAACTCGTCCCATATACGGTCCTACCGGTACTAGAACCGCATTTCCCGGAACCGCACCGGAAACCGAACCGGTACCGAACCGGGGTATACGGTTTGGTATTCGGTCCTATGAAAAACATTATTTCGGTGTCGGTCCAAACCGGTTCCGGTCCGGTTCGGTCCGGGATTGGAACCGAGCTCATCCCTAAAATATATAACCTTAATTAATTATCTGAAACCTTTTACTTTGGGGTTTTTACAGAAAACACCCAACTGTTTTATAATTTACTATTATAAAACCAAACTCTCCAAACTGGGGTTATATTACTATCCAAATTATAGGTCCTCACAGGTGTAACCCTCAAGTGTCTTATAACGTTGGATGTGCGATCAAACGGTTTGTCAACTTATGCACATAATTACTAACAGTTCCGCCAGAGATGCCGAGGCCAGTGGGAGCTACGCGGGGAAATCGGAGCTACGCGGGGAGATTGGAGCACAATAGTTTTAGGTCATTTTGGTCCTTTAGGAATTAATTGGCAAATCTATAATTACTTGCGTGGTTGTGATTATTCTGTTTACTCGTGATTGTTGATCTTACATATCTAGTTTTTATCAAACGTTATTAAATCAGGATTTTATAAAACAAGTTATATCACGAGGATGGTTTTAAAAATTAAAATTACCAGTTTTATATATATGTTTTTAGATGGCAAAATTAATTTATTTTTAAAACCATATAAGATTGTTTTCTTATAAAAATGTATGCTTTTAAAACAGTTAGTTTTATTAGCAAGTGAAGTTTAAAACAGTTAATTTTAAAACAACAATTGCCTTTTAAACAATCAGCTTTTAATAGCAATTTTAAAATACTGGAAATTTAGAGTTTTACAAAACTTAGTTATAAAACCCAGAAAATCATAGATCAGTAGTGCAACCCACTTAGGGACATCTCCGACGTAAGGTACGCGGGCGTTAGAAGTGCTCAAACCTTGAGCGCCCGCGTTCAAACCCCAAGTTGGAGAGGGTGAAAAGACTCTACGATAATCGGGTGGTACCGGCCAGAGTACATCCTGTCCCAAAGTGGTGAGATTTGTTTTGGTTCTGTTAAGTTCACCGGGTGGTACCGGGCCAAAAAGCACTTAGAGGGACTAAAACATGTACGATTTTATCCGATGTCTCGAAAAGATCTAGGAGTCATGTCAGTTAGGTATGATTGGTAAAAGTCCTTACCTAACGAAATAGTACGGGCCTGGTGGGGCGTGAGCAAACCGCACATCAGGACGTATGAAATAAGGATCCTAGCCCGATACTTAATCATTTAAGGGTTACTGATATCTATTGGGAATTGTTTATTCAAAAAGTACTAAGACCAAAATTTTAATGTGTAGATGGCAAACACAGTTACCAACACTAACAACCTTTCTCTTCGCTCCATCCTAGAAAAGGACAAACTCACCGGCTCAAACTTTCTCGACTGGAAGCGCAATCTGCAAATTATGCTCAGACACGAGAGAAAGTGGTATGTCCTAAAAGAGCCTCTAGGTGAGGCCCCACCAGCAAATGCCAGTGCAGCAATTAGAAATGCTTATCAAAAGCGTTCAGATGATTTGCTGGATGTTGGCTGCCTAATGCTTGCAACCATGAGCCCAGAACTTCAAACAGGGCTTATGAACACTAATGATTACGACATGATCCGCCAGTTGAGGGACATGTTCCAAACGCAAGCTCGCACTGAGCGTTATGATGCCACGAGGGCTCTAAACGTGTGCAAAATGGCCAAGGGGACCTCTGTCAGTGCCCACGTCTTGAAAATGAAGAGGCACATCGACCACCTAGAGAGGCTCGGTCACCCAGTTCCGTTGCAGTTAGCAACGGATACGATACTCAACTCGTTATCTGACGATTATAAGCAGTTTGTCATTAACTATAATATGAACAACATGGAAAAGACCATTGCTGAACTGCATTCCATGTTAAAAACTGCTGAGTTGAGTATGGGGACCAAAACCAAAGATGTTCTGATGGTTAAGGATGGTGGAGTAAGGAAGAAGCATGGGCAAAGGAACACCAGCAAGGGCAAGGGCCAGGTGCAAGTCAACCAGAGTGTACCAAAGACTGATGACAATAGAAAGGGCAAGGGCAAGGGCAAAAAGGTTATGTTGGTCCAGATGTCTGTATTGAATTGAGATATGAACAATCAACTATAGCTAAAAGAGTATAATGCAGCGGAAATTAAGATAAGCTATAGATGAAAGTAAACTATGACGAAAATATTCAGTAATTTAAGATCATCTTACTTGAGAAATGACGTGAAATCAATGATGAACTAACTTGAAAATCAATGGAACAGTAATCTCATATATTGATAAATCTTGATGAACAGTACAAAAGATTACACTTGCAAAGAGGAGAGTACTAACAGCTATTTATACATGGAGGAAATGACCTAACAAACCCACTATGATCTTGACACGTGTTACAATCCTGATCGTACAAAGTGAGTCGGTTGAGGTAGTCACGTGAGCAGCACGAGGTATAAATAACCGTTTCTGCAGAAGTTGTCTGACGCTCTCTGTTGATTTTATCAGAGGTTCTGTGAGCTCTTGCAGAGATTCTGCGGAGCTTGCCTTCATCCGGTAGAGCCTCTGTCAAAACTTGCAGAAGCTCTGATGAACAAAACTTCAACTTCTGTCAAATCCTTGACATCTTTTATCATTACTTTTACATTTAAAAATCATAAGTCAACAATCTCCCCCTAAGTAATGAAAAAAGATGCATGAAAAGTAAAATTCATTGAAGGTAAAGACCAAAAAAAAAAAAAAAAACTTGAGCTATTCTCAACTTCTAAAATTACAATACTTGAAAGTAAATCTAACTACCTAGACACGACTATTCCCTTTGCTTTTCCTTGACATTTGAGTTTGGGAAGTCGTTGATACCAGCCTTCTTCAGGAGCAGGTACAAGTTGTACAGAAAGGTTCTGAACTTTGCAGTATTCTCAATAGTTGTGAACACTTGTTGGACAAGTTCTCTGTTTATTCTTCCCTGTTGAACTTCCTTGCTCAGAGCCCTGTACACAAAGTTCAACGATTTGTGCATGTACTTGTGGCTCTCAAGAGGATCGAAAAATCTTTTAACTCCGTCTCTGTCCTCATAAACAAAGCCATAGGATGGTTCTTCAACAAAGGTATTTGGCTAAACATCTTTAATCTAGAAAGGTCGGTTTGCTGGTGGGAGATGTAGAGGTTGTTTTATCCGAGCCAATGAGCAAAATCAAAATCCTTCTGACTCCAGTAAATAATGTGAGCACGAATGACTTCCCAGAATCTGCTTTGAGAGGCTGCATACTTTTTGCTTGACTCCATACGCTTTGCTAGAAAGTGAAACAGAAAAGGAAGGTCTTGAATGCACAAAAGATGAAAGTCAGCATCTGTGAATGTATAGACAATTCCATCCCTTCTTAAGACAGAGAAAATGGTATAAACGACTTCTTTGTTGCAGAGGGTTCCTTATGCCAGAGTCTGTACAGAAATAATCGGAGTCTGAGTGTAAACATCTTTAGCTTCCTGTGTGAGCTTGGCAAACTTAATTCTGGCTTGAGAGGTTGCGATGCCTGAGACTCTTGGATCAAATGGAGGATCAATATCTCGTGTGGAAAACTTCCATCTTTGAAATTCTTCTAGAGAGGTGATGATGCGACCGGCAGGAAGAGGTAGTCTGGTAGGTTGGTTCTCTGCAACATCTTCTGTGGCATATTCTTCTAAAAACACATCTTCTAGTATTTTTTCAGTACATCTGTTGGTAGCAATTGGCTTGATGCTTCCCATCAGAGTATCAAAAGTACCAGAAGATGCTTCTGCCACCTTGGATGATTCTCCCAGAGGCTGAGGTGATACACCGGTCTTACCAGCGCTTGACAGACTTTGAGTAAACACAGCTCGCGAGAGTTTAACTTCCCTCTTCATTTGTTCTTCTTCTGAGAGCGGAGCTTCTGAGACTTTACCCTTGCCTTTATCTTTACCAGTATTGGCGGGCTCTGCAGACTTTTCTTGTGAAACTTCACCGATGCGAACGCCTTTGACTTTAGCAATTTTTCTTTCTTTATTCTCCCCCTCAGGATGATCAGGATCCTGGTCATCCTGTGACTTGAAAGTGGGTTTTGAGGCGTCCAAAGAACAAGTAAGGCGAGCTTTCTGAAGACGAGTATTGAGAAGATGCGCATGCTTGAGTTTTGCAGAGAGAAGCTTAGAGAACCTGTGGACCGGCTTTAATTCATGTGAATTGCATTGTGGAGAGCTTTAGAAATATCGGTGGTAATGCAGCCTTGAAGTTGCAAAGTTTTCTCAGCAAGATTGGAAATCGTGCGAATCTGAACTTTGTGAGTATCACGATTGTCTTGGAGAAATTTGTCAGAAACTGCACCAAGACACTGAACCATCTCACATAATTGACCACGGGTGGCCAAGCTTTTCGGGTTGCCTTTTTCAGAAGTAACACCGAGAGCTACGACTTTGTCAAATATGTCGCGAATCTCCTTCTTGAAAGACTCGAAATCGTGATAAGCAGCATTTTCAAGATCGATGGCATATTGTTGACCAACAGAGGCGAGCTGTTTCTTCAGAGAATCTAGAAAAGGTATCAAAAGAAATGTTGTTGAGCATGGAGGAAATGCCATATGTAGTAGGAAGACTGGAAATCTGCTGTTGCAAAGAGGAAACTGCAGAAGTGAGATTTTCAATGGCCGTGGTGTGTTGTTTCAGAACATCAGGTGATGGTTCTGATGAAGAACTTTTAGAGCTTTTCAACTCATCAAGTCTTCTGAAGACCTCTGCTGCAAAGGTTTGAAACTCACCCTTTGTAACATAGTCTTCCTGGGAACCTAAGAAACCAACACATGTTTCCTTAGTAGCCTTTGAGTTAAAGGCGCCCTCAGAGGAAGTTTTGATGTTATCCTCTCGGGGACTTCTGGAGGATCCTCGGACTTCCCTTGTAGGAGAGCCTACCTCCATTCTGATGGTTTCAATCACAGAAGGTCCTGGGCCCTTTGCGAATGATTGACCAAGTGGAGTTAGTTGAGGTTCTAGCTTAAAGAACTCGTGTGCGCTTGCAACTCCCTCAGGAAGAGAAGTGGATTTTTCACTCATGTGGGGGGGGGGGGGGATCAACACATGCATCCCCGTGCGGTTGTATCAGACCCTTGGGAGAAGGGGTCTTTATGATTAAACCAGCATCCTGTTGAGAGGATGCGGGAGTATGAATGGGTTCCTGGTTATCATGTACAACAGAGGCAGAAGGAATATCCTCTGTGTGGCTAGGTTGGGTTGGGTTCGGCTTGTGCGAGCCTGTTTCAATAGCTATCTCATCTAGAACATGAGCGCTAGACATGTGGGTTGGACTGGGATTTGGGTTAGGTGGTGTGCTCTGGGCATATTTTTTGCCACACTCAGTCACTACCTCTGTTGGAATGTCATTCTGAGCAACTGTATCCCCACCTTCTTCTACATTAGGCCCAAAACTGCCTATTAACTGAGCTTCATTGTCAGACAGAATTATTTCAGGACCTACCTCCATATCAGCATCAGTAAAAGTTTGCATCTCGGTTTCCACAAAAAGTTCATCAGGAAGATCTTGCAAAGGTTCTGTAGAGAGTGCAGAAGGTTTTTGAATAACTTCTTCAACAAGTTGTGCTGCTAAAGAAGGTTCAGCAACCGTGGGTTCTGTAACTGGAGGTTCTGTAACCGGAGGTTCTACAACCTGATGTTTTGTTTTCTTTTTCTTTCTTAGAGGAACTTCTGGAGAAGAAGGTACCTCTATAGTAAGAGCAGGAACTTCTGTGACTTGTTTCCTTAGCCTTTTCTTCTTAGGCTTGAGTGTCTCTGCTGGAGGTGATACTTCTGTAACTTCTGGGACTGATGCCTTATGCTTCTTGACTTTCTTTGGCTTTGAAGACTGCTGTGACGGCTATCTATGGACTGTCTAACCTCACTCTTCTTACCAACCACCCTTTCTCCCTCAGAGCGCTCAATTGTTTTCTTAGTGTTAGGTTCCTTAGGCAGTCCTATGCGTAGAGGGGTTGCTGGGACCGGCTTTGGTCTCCTGCATCTACGTCTGTATTCCTCTCTCTGGGGCTTTTGAAGCAGCTTAATCATAGCATGAGACATAGGTCGAATGTTCGGATAGCCCTGTAGCTGTTCTGTAGGCTTGAATGATTTCATAGGGAATAACTTTGCCATGGGAAGGGATTTGTCAGAAGGAGACCAAGGAAGCTTTTCTTTTAGAGTATCATGAAATACGAGGCCGAAGAATCTTTGCAGAACCAGATTCTTGGGATTTCCATCAGAAGATGAAGAACGCTTGGCTATATGCTGAGAGGCCACTTTCTTTCTGATTAAGCCAACCATGTCGTCAAAGATAAGACCAGCGAAGTCGAGATTTAGGCTGAAGAAAATACCATACATAATGGAGAGCATTGCATGAGAAGATTGATCAGGGCTCCCTACTTTCCCATTTAGGCAACTGTTAATGATGGAAAACAACATATTCCACATGGGAGGTAAACCCTTTCGATGGAAATCACCACGTTTGATCAGAGGTTTGTCGGGATCAGGGTTATAAGAAAGAAACTTGAGAAACTCAATAAGTTCATCATCAGTGGGGGTATTATCAAACTCATCAAGCTCTTCCAGATGCAGAGCTTGTCGAAGATCATTGACATTTAAAGTCAGAGAGATCATCTTTTTGCCTTTACGATCACCAGTGTATCCGGCGATAGTTAACCCTTCATCTTCATACTGACAAACATAAGAACTCAAAAGAAATTGAGTAACATATGTTTCAGGAACTTCAACAGTGGCTGTGAGAGCATAGTAGATTGGGTGATTGCGCAGAACTTCAAACCAATTCGCAGCTTCAGTAGGAAAGGATTTGAGAGTTGGAACGAGATACTGATTGTTGGACTTTTTAACCAAAACGATAGATTCGAAACGGTTTCGCTGAAAAGATATGGCGTGAGTGGTTTGAGCCTGAGATTGATTAACCTCAACGTCATTAGGATGTGATTCAGAAGCACCAGTGACTGAACCAGTGAAGGATTTTGCTTGGTTTGATGATTCAACATACATGATTTGAGAAAGAAAGGATTAGAGTGAGCACAAAATCGTAATCTGCTTGAAAGAATTAAGAAGTGGTAAAGATTGAAAGAATTGGGTTTCAGTGATTATAAGGTGGAGGGAAGATGGGCTTTGAATTTGAACGGTTTTCAAAAGATAAAAACCTACTAAGTAGTGCGAGTGCACCGTTGGTAACCGTTCAATGGATATGTGACACGTGGTCTTGATGACGCACGATAGACACGTGCGCCTCAAAAATCTGACACGCGCGTGAAGTGAAATGTAACCCTTATCCATAAAAACAACGTATCAATTCAGTAAAGCATATTCGTAGAGAAAATGCTGCAGAGACCTAAGGGGTTGTAAAGTCTCTGTGAACCATACGTGTTATTGACTTGCACCTTTTATACCTAAATCTTTGAAAATCCGCAGAGAGGTGATGAATCCATCAGTATAACAACCTCATAAGGTCTGGGTTACATGATACTGATGATATAAAATAAGTTTTCACTTTTGTGGTTTTGAGATTTTAAAAGTGAAATGAACTCCCCTAGAAGAGTGCTATTTCAAGAATGTCTAGACAAAACCTGCATACAAGAAGTCTGAAGACCAAGATCAAGGCAAAAAAAAAATAAACAAAAATAAGTAAGAATATATACAAAAAAAATTTGACAAACAACAAAATGAGATCAGGGTAATGGACCAGTCATGCCAATCTTTTCAATAAGGAAAATGAATCTTTTCTCAGCAAGAGCTTTAGTAAAAAGATCAGCCAACTGAAATTATGTGTTGACAAAGTACATTTCAACATTACCTTCCTCAACCTGATGTTTAAGAAAGTGATACCTGATGTCAATATGTTTTGTCTTTGAATGTTGAACAGGATTTTCTGAAATAGCGATGACACTTTTGTTGTCACAGAGGATAGGGATCTTGTTGAAAGTGTATCCATAATCATGAAGTTGTGTTTGCATCCACAGAGCTTGAGAGCAGCAACTGGCAGCAGCTACATATTCAGCTTCTGCGGTGGATGTAGATACACAGTTTTGCTTCTTTGATGACCAGCTTACTAACTTGCCACCTAGAAAATGACAGCTTCCTGAAGTGCTTTTCCTATCCACTTGACATCCTCCATAATCTGAATCAGTGTAGGCCAGAAGATCAAAGCCTGAATGTAAAGGGTACCACAAACCAAGACTAGGTGTCTTCTTCAAGTATCTCATAATCCTTTTGACAGCCAGCATATGTGATTCCTTTGGATCAGATTGATACCTGGCACACACACAAGTAGAAAACATAATGTCAGGTCGACTTGCTGTAAGATATAAGAGTGAACCAATCATGCCTCTGTAGAGTTTGGATTCAACAAAAATGCCATTAATATCTTTATGCAGCTTGAGGCTGGTGGCCATAGGAGTTCTCATTGGTGAAGCTTCTGATAGCTTGTACTTCTTTAAAACATCTTGAACATATTTGGCTTGATTGATGAAAATTCCTTTGGAAGATTGCTTGACTTGAAGTCCAAGAAAAAAGGTTAATTCTCCCATCATACTCATCTCAAACTCTTTCTGCATAAGAGACTCAAAATCTTTGCATAGAGAAATATCAGTTGATCCAAAGATGATATCATCAACATATATTTGAACAAGTAATATATCATTTTGAGTATTCTTATAGAAGAGAGTGATATCAGTTGTACCTCTGTAAAATTTATTTGAGAGAAGAAAGTTGGATAGTCTGTCATACCAAGCTCTGGGGGCTTGTTTGAGACCATACAGTGCTTTGTCTAAGAAATAGACGTGATTTGGATACTTCTCACTGTGAAAGCCTGGAGGTTGTTTGACATACACTTCTTCTTTCAGTTTGCCATTCAAGAAAGCAGATTTAACATCCATCTGGTAACCCTTGAATCCTCTGTGAGCTGCATAAGATAAAAAGATTCTGATTGCTTCTAGTCTGGCGACAGGAGCAAAGGTTTCTTCATAATCAATACCTTCTTCTTGACAATATCCTTGAGCAACTAATCTTGCTTTGTTTCGAACCACCACCCCATTTTCATCCTTCTTGTTTCTGAAAACCCATTTGGTGCCAATTGCACTTTTGCCTGCTGGCAAGGATGTTAGAGTCCATACTTTATTTCTTTCAAATTGCAGGAGTTCATCTTGCTTAGCTTCTACCCAGAATGGATCTGTTAACGCATCTGAAACCTTTTTGGGTTCATTCTTGCTGACAAAACAGGCAAAAAGACAATAATTGAGATTTGCCCTTGTTTTGACTCCTTCTGAAGGATCTCCTATGATCTGTGATTGAGGATGATCTTTTGTCCATCAAGCTGCATGCTGTAGATTAAGATTGGAGGTTATTTCTTGCAAAACTGGTGAATGACGTTCAGGAGTAACTTTGAGGTGGAGTGGAAGTGAAGATGTTGGATCTTGAGAAGCAGGAGAAACAGGAGTTTGCTCAGGAAGATCTAATGGTAAAGTTGGTGGTGTAGTACAAGGGTCAGGAGTGGGAGAAGAAGGTTGAGCTTCTGAAATAGGATTTGTATTATCAAGGTTCACAGAAGTTATGTCAAAGTTTACAGAAGTTCTGTCAGGGTTTACAGAAGTTCTGTCAGGGTTCACAGAAGTTCTGTCAGGGTTCACAGAAGTTCTGTTAGGTCCTTCAGAACCTCTGTCAGAGTCATCAAAGTCTTCATACCACTCTTGAAACAGATTTTCAAGATCTTCTGAAATGGTTGCTTTTGAGGATGCTTCGACCTGCTTCTTGAGTTCTGTAGTGAACTTTTCTTGAGTTACCTGAAACGAGTAATCAAACTTTACAATAGTACTCACAACTACTAAGTTGGTTCTGGGAATATAGACTATGTAAGCAACAGTGTCCCATGCATATCCAATGAAGATAGCAGAATCTCCCTTTGGATCAAACTTTCCAACAAGTTCTCTATCGTTTAATACAAAACATTTACAACCAAACACATGGAAGAACTTTATATTTGGACGTTTGTTGTACAGAAGATGATATGGAGTCTTCTCAAATCTCTTAACCACTAGAGATCTGTTCTGAGTATAGCAGGCTGTTGACACTGCTTCTGCCTAGAAGGTAAGAGATAGACCAGAAGCGTTGAACATCGTTCTGGCAGCTTCGACAATGGTGCGATTCTTTCGTTCTACAACACCATTCTGTTGGGGTGTTCTTGGAGCTGAGAAATTGTGAGTTATTCCAACCGAATTCAGGTACTCTTCTATGGTTGAATTTTTGAATTCAGTACCATTATCACTTCTGATAACTTTAACCTGCAATTCATGAAAAACTTGCAATCTCTTCAAGAGATTTGTGAGAAACATAGGAACTTGAGATTTCTTTCTAACAAACTCTACCCAGGTAAATCTTGAAAATTCATCTACAAGTACAAGGATGTACTTCTTCCCGTTCAGAGACTGAACTGCAATGGGTCCACAAAGATCCACATGTAACAGTTGCAGAGGCTGATCAAAGGAAGGATCAGATTTAGTTTTATGTGAAGACCTTTTGAGTTTTCCCATTTCACAAGCTGAACACAGATGCTCTTTTTCAAAATTTATCTTAGGTAGTCCTTTAACTAATTTTAGCCTTACCAGCTTTTCTAAAGTATGAAAATTTAAGTGACAGAACCTGGTATGCCATAACCATGCTTCTTCGTTTTTCACAGAGGATATCAGACAAATTTCCTCTTTTTCATCAAGAGCATCAAAGATTAGAAGATATAAGTCTCATCTTCTGTTGGCTCTCATAACTTCAATGAGGGTGTCAGCTTTGTAAAGAATGCAATACTTGATGTTAAACTTTACATCCATCCCATTGTCACAGAGTTGACTTACACTGATGAGATTATGTTTCAGACCATCCACATAAGATACTTGATTTACTGTTATTTCTCCTTTGACTATCATCCCATAACCTTTTATTTTGCCTTTATGATTACCTCCAAAAGCCACAGAGCTTCCTTCTTTATTAACATAATGAGATAAAAGCTCTAAAGTGCCAGTCATGTGTCTAGAGCACCCTGAATCTATATACCAGGTAGACATATGCTTTTGTTTCTCAGGGTCTTTGTTGTTGACTAACTCAGATTCACCTTTTGCCATTCCACAGAACTCTGTTTCATCCTCAGAATCTTCAAAAGCTACCAATCCCTTCTGTGGTTCATCCTCTTCTGAGGATTCATCAGTTACCAATTCACTGGTTTGAGCAAGAAGCACTTTCTTGTTGTAAAAAGTAAGATGAGTCTTGCTTTGGCTTTGGAGAAGGCTTCTGTAGAGTTGGTTTCTGAGGTGTCAATGGTCCTGTCGCCCAGCACTCTGACGCATAGTGTCCTAGCTTGCCACATCTAAAACATCCTTCAGTGTTCCTCTGTGGTTCTTCCTTTCCCTCATCATTTCTTGAATCATTCTTTCTCTCGAATTCTCTCTTCTCAAAACTTCCTCTTCCATATCCCTTCTTTTCATCATCCCATTCTTTTTCATAGCTTTTTGATCCACCAAAAGCTCCTCTGCGAACATCTCTGGTAAATGAGACCAGAGTCTTCATCATTTGTTTCATGGACATCTCTTCTTTTGAGCTTGATTTATCATCATCTGTCTCTGTCAAGAGAGCTTTCTTCTTCCTTCTTTTCTCTTCTGCTCTCTTCTTCTCTATCTTTCCCTTCTGATCTTCTGCCACCAAAGCTAAAGGTCCTCCAATACTACTCTTAAGCTGTAAGACTTGTGGTTCTAGACTAGCCAAAGTACCATAGAGTTCTGCTAGAGACATAAATTCCAGATCTAAATTTGTTCTCATAGACATGGTAACATTCAACCACTCAGTCCCTAAACCCTTCAGGAACAACAGATTGTTATCTTCATTTTTTCTGATCACACCAGACTTTTTGCACTTACTGATCAATATATTCAGCCTAGAATACGTATCCCTAAGAGTTTCTCCTTCCACAGCCTTAAACTCATGGTATTCATTTATACACATGGTTCTATTGTTCTTAAGAGATGCAACACCACCTTCTAACTGTCTTAACAATTCACTCCACAACTCCTTAGAAGAATCACATGAAAATGTCATTTGGGAGTGCCATGATTAGCAACCTTTTGCATTTAGGGGCTAAGCTTGCCAATTCTTTCTCCTCATCATCCCATTTTTCAGGGGTAGTTGCAGTGGCTGGGACTCGTGGAATGAGTGTAACAGGTACGTATGGAGGATTGTGTAAGAATTCAGATATTCTGGGATGAATTCCTTCCAGGAAGTTAACCATTATGATTTTCCATTGCTGGAATTCTTCCCGAACAAGGGTTGGGGGTTTGGATTCAGAACCAATACTCATGAAGTTGGTATTTGTCAAATTCGCCATGAAAAACAGGAATAATCAAAGAAAAGAGAATAAAGAACATGAATCAAAAGAAAATTCAACTACAAACAGAAATCAATTGAATGGGGATTCAATTCTTGCTCTGATACCACTTGTTGGTCCAGATGTTTGTATTGAATTGAGATATGAACAATCAACTATAGCTAAAAGAGTATAATGCAGCGGAAATTAAGATAAGCTATAGATGAAAGTAAACTATGACGAAAATATTCAGTAATTTAAGATCATCTTACTTGAGAAATGACGTGAAATCAATGATGAACTAACTTGAAAATCAATGGAACAGTAATCTCATATATTGATAAAACTTGATGAACAGTACAAAAGATTACACTTGCAAAGAGGAGAGTACTAACAACTATTTATGCATGGAGGAGATGACCTAACAAACCCACTATGATCTTGACACTTGTTACAATCCTGATCGTACAAAGTGAGTCGGTTGAGGTAGTCACGTGAGCAGCACGAGGTATAAATAACCGTTTCTGCAGAAGTTGTCTGACGCTCTCTGTTGATTTTATCAGAGGTTCTGTGAGCTCTTGCAGAGATTCTGCGGAGCTTGCCTTCATCCGGTAGAGCCTCTGTGAAAACTTGCAGAAGCTCTGATGAACAGAACTTCAACTTCTGTCAAATCCTTTGACATCTTTTATCATTACTTTTACATTCAAAAATCATAAGTCAACAGGTTAAAGTCAACAAAGCAAAGACCGAGAATCGATGCTTCAGGTGTCATGAGGTCGGACATTGGAGACACAATTTCCCAAAGCGTCATGAAACAAGTATAAACACCTTGGATATTTTATGACTGCTTTAGTTTATCATTACTACTTGTTAGTTTACAAGTTAACTGACACCTAGAGCAAATATTTGATTGTAGGTGGTCAGGAGAAATGAAGTGCCCGGGATGCAAGGATCAGACAAAGCTTTAATTTTAGATATCGTCAAGACATTTAATTTTAGTAATGGTTTAAAACATTTTATTTTGGATGGTTTTTGAAACATTGTTTTGGTTTTAAATTTATTAATTTTAGTGATTTCAATTATAAAATTATTGTCTTGATTTATCTAAGTTGTTTTGAATCTGATAGACTTGATTAAATTTGTTGATCCTAGATATTGTCTGCCACACTAACATATATACTTCAAAATTTTGTAATCTGAAGTAATATATGAAAATTGTCAAAAACACACGAAGTACTATTTTATAGGAATGTGTTTCTGGAATAAAACTGTAACACCCCAAAATTTGGAGTCAACAAAAACTTTCATTACTGAAAGGTGGTAATACAAATTACGCCAAATGCGTGAGCTCTTCCCAAAAACAGGGGTATAATGTAGTGTATAATTACATCGTTTGTAAAGTAACTACAGAAATGCAACAACCATCTAGTCTAATTCCTAGTTAGGAGGAAGACTACAAAAGGGTTATCAGTCTATCATCGTCTTTGCGGTTTAGAGGACCGGTCTCTTCACACATCCCCCCAAAGCTCACTCTCAACCCAAGCATCTACTTGGGATCGGCACCCTTAGTACCTGAGATACATATCGACACCAATCAAGTGTTAGGCCAAAGGAGCCTAGTGAGTTGTACCAACAAGCGCAACACATATAGAATCATAATTAAACATTCAATGCATACATGAGTATATATATATATTTAAACAAGATTTAAGCATGCATATTCGGGTTATCTTTTAATCTCGGAAACAGTGGGAGCGACCCACTTCCACCAACCAATGCCCCTACACTCGTTAGTTCCAAACACCTCGATGCCTTATCCCATGGCACTATCAACAGAGGCCCACGCACCTCGGAGCAACCCGAGGGCCGGCGACATAGGTGTGTACCTATTTCAGTACCTCCCAAGACTGTTTGGTGTGGAAACATTGCGTTGGATCGTCCATTTCATTTACATATTCATTTACTACCATGTAGTTTGGTTCAAGGGTTCTTTTCCCCATAGCATCTTTGCGACCTTTAATCAACATGGTAATCAATACCTCAATGTTTCATTCCCACATATGTGACCATGGTTCCATATCCAAAATATCTATCACATGTAAGTTCAACAAATTGCCAATGTACCCATACGATATAAGAAGCTTATTTAGCACAATTACTCATCTAACAATTTCATTTGACCATATCAGCAAGTATCCACAATTATAACATATTCAAGACTCTAAATGTAGCATGAAAATATCACAAATGATATGTACTCAGTTTTTACAAAGTAGGTTTAGCAACTCACCTTAGGGTTTGTAACCAAAACCCCCAATTTCAAGATCTAGGTTGGAGGGTGAGGGTAAAACCTAAAACCATTTCAAATCAACCCTAGATTAGTTTACAACTCCATTTCATATATCAATCCAACATAAAAAGGTTTATACATAGCTCACCTAGTAGGAATTTGAACAAAACCCTAGAAAAGAAGGATCCCCTTTGCAACAATGGAGGTTTTGAAGGTGAGAGGTGGAGAAGATGAAGAGGAAAGAGATCTAGCTACCAAATCTTGCTATCTTGGAATGTAAATCCATCATAGTGGTCTTGAAGAGCTTGGAAAATGGAGAAGATAGGAAGAAAAATCGGCTGAAATGGATAAGGGATGAAAAAGTTATGCTAAAAAGAAGATAGGAGGGTTTTTAACCCGTTTTCCTTTGCTGCAGCACACCTAGCGACCTCTAGGTGTGAGGGCTAGCGACCGTTAGCTCCTTGTGAAGCCTACCTAGAGACCATGAGGTGATCAAGAGGACTAACAAAAGTATTCAAGTGGAATACCTAGTGATCGCTAGGGTCAGATGCTAGCGCTCGCTAGCATCTGAATGTTTTCGGTGGGATTTTGTTTCGGCCATAACTTCTTCGTTATAACTCCGATTTCGATTCCGAAAGAGCCGTTGGACTTGTAATTGAATTTCCTAACATACTAATAACTCCAAAATTATACATATTTTACTCGCATCAGTTCCCCACTTTTGAATGTAATTTGAGAGTTTTCTGTGATACTGTTTGACTTAAAAAGGTGTAAATCCTAATTTTGTAGGTTTTGGAGGTGCTTGTGCGTAAAAGTATAAAAAGAGGGTGAAAAGCGTCATAAAGGAGACTCTTGTGCAAACTTTGGAAATATGGACTTTTCTTGGCTCCAAAGACGGTTTTCTTGCTCCCTAAGTTAGATAACTTCCTCCAAAAGACGGATCTCCAGCAGATAAGGCAAGAAGAATATTCCAAAAGATCTCGGAAGTTGGATTTAACTCACTCGCGCCGCGAATATAATAACTTGAATTCTAGGTTAAGTTAGCGGTTAACTTTAACTGTGACTTCGTTTGTAAGGCTTTTTGAGTGGAGGGGCTAATTGTGTAAGTTCTTGGAACTTGTTGTGTTTGATGGGCTTTGCCTTGAGTTAGTGGGCTTGGCCTCTTGGTCCAGGATATTTAAGGATGAGAATTTAGGGTTGTGGTCATTATGGAGAAAGAAATCAGTGTGTGAAGTGTGTGTGTTTTGGGAGAGAAGCTGCCATCATCATGTTCATCGTTTCCTCTCATCATCTAATCATCTCCTGGCTTAAAGGTAATCACCAATCTTTCATTTTGTGATTGAATACTTGATTTAAAGTTGATTTAGAATGGCTTATGTAAAGATAAGTTGCTTATGGTTGTTGTGTTGAAAGTTTGGGGTTCTGTAACCAATCTCCTTGGTTCAGACCCAGGAAACTCGATTTCCCGTATCCAATCTCCTTGGATTCGGCCTTTCCTCCTCCTCCCTTGCCTAGATTCGGCTTTTGGACCTTGTATGTGTGTGAGGAATAGGCTTTTAGCCCCCTATCATGGAATCGGCTTATGGCCTTTGTGAAGATCCAATTCGGCTTTGTGAAGCATTGAATTCGGCTTTCCCTAAGCGTCATGAAGCAGGTATGTAAACCTCAGAAAATTTATGATTGCTTTGACTTGTCACTTCTTACTTGTTGATTTACAAGTATACTGATACCTAGAGCAAATGATTATTGCAGGAGGTCAGAAGTGAAATGCCCAGAGGTTGCTGAGGATCAAAGTACAAGATAATTTAAGTCAAGACATTTTGAATTTATAATTTTAAAACAGTTGTTTTTAGGGGATTTATGTTTTAGACAATGTTTGAATAATTATAATTCGATGGTTTTATTTTCAAAAGTTATTGTCTTGACATTGAAATATCTGATTGTGCTTAGTGTTTGTATGATCCTAGTTGTTGCCTGTTATAGTTACTTCAATAAATTCTATTAAATTGAAGTAATTTGTATAAAAACTATCAAAACACACGAGATTCTATAGGAATGTGTTTTGAGAATAAAACATTTATGAATAATTGTTTTATGATCAAATTTTAAAAGGAGAATTCAGGATATTAACTCAGATAGCGTTAATAACAGTATTTATAAAACTAGAAAGATTCCAAGTTCTGGAATTAGGATTTGACTAAATCCAGTTAAGTTTTATAAAAGAAATTCTCAGAATTAACTAATCAAATTTGATCAAGTTTTATTATTCAAATGTTTTAAATAGAGAATTTTAGAATATTAACTCAGATAGCGTTAATAACAGTATTTATGAAACTAGAAAGATTCCAAGATTTGGAATTAGGATTTGACCAAATCCAGTTAAGTTTCATAAAAGGAAATTCTCAAAGTTCATTACTTAAAATTAGAATTGACTGATCAAAGTTTTGACTAAGTCAATAGTAAAATTCTGAGTAATAGTTAGTTTTTATAAAGCAAGTGGGAGCCCAATTTATTCTCTATCTAGTCTGAGATAAAGAATAAAAGATGCAATTATTAATGTATCTCGGAATTCATAAATCCAGGTAGGATAAGAATTCATAAGATATAATTTACCCTTTTAGTCAAAAGGATAAGAGTTTCAGGACCCATGAAACAAAGGTCGTGACTGACCTTAGAAATCAATAATTAAAGTGTTGGATTAAAATATAGGATTCCAGTAGATTTGCCAGGATTGCAAATGGAATCGGATTTCAGGTAGAAATCATTCATCTACACAGCAACTAAGGAAAGTTGCAGTCTTACATATTCAGGAACTGGAAGTTAGTCCAGGTCTCCAAGTTCATGGAATATGATAAAAGTCTAGTTATTGTTTTTATAAGGTGTTTGCAGAACAATAATTAGCAGATACAAGTAGATCGTATAAACAGACTTGTACTTTTGGTTATCACTTTGATTAAAATGGTAAACTTTAATCAAAGGGTTTAAACTAAAGATAGGTGATACTTTATTTTAGACCAACATTTAACAAACGTTAAATAGACATTATGGAAGTTATTAAAGAAAAGACATTCAATCTCGTTATTATTACAGCGTGTAATATGGACTATACAAGATTGATTTCTTTATTACTTTCACATTTTGCATGTTTTAATATATCCAAGAATGAAATCAGTCTCCGATTTTTCATTCAAAATCTGTCCGTGACAACTTATCATTGTGGGAGCGTGATAAGGCGTTAAAGTCATTGTGAACTTTTAGGTAGTTATGATCAGTTGCTGAATAACAGCTACAAGTGTTGTAGACTAAAAGTTGCACAGATATTTGATAGAGTAGCAAATATCGGACGTGATCTGCGGTTGAGATTACTTCTTGGAAACAGTCATAAGTAAATCTCACAGTGGTTGTCCCTATCACCTGAGGTATCTGATTTGATATCATGAGGACTACTGAATTCTTAGTGCACTCAACCGCTACGCCGTAACAGGGTGGCTATAAAGGGTGTAACTAGATTCAGCGGAAGCCGTGGTGTTAAAGGCAGATATGCAAGATGGGATTTGCACCTCTTCTCAGAAGAGAGATATTTCTGGGCCCATCTTGACTGACTAAGTATACTGATGAAGTGCATGGCCATGCCCAAACGAACTGATTAGTTCTTTGTCGTTTACCTATCAGTGAAAGTCAGATAATCAAGAAAACAGAATCTTGAGTATTTAGAGTTGACACTTTCCAAGCTCATACTCACAGATGAAATATCGCGATGCAAAGGGAAAAGCCAAGATGTACCCAATCAATGAACAGTAGTTTCATAGATACCAATTCCTTACGGAATGTTTATATCACCAGTCTGGGTATAAGAGTTCTTGTAACCTGGTCAGCCTAAGTGCCTGTCTAGGGGCCTCCTTAGGTCAGTATAGTCAAAGGTGGTGTTGCCAACTTGCACAAGTGGGAGTCTGTTAGGAATTATGTGCAGAGTTGACAAAACCAAGTGATTATATATCCAATGTTACGAGACACTTGAGGGTCACACCTGTGAGGACCTATAAGTCGAACAAGTTAGATGAAACCCCGAAATGGAAAGTTAGGATTTATAATAGTGTATTATAAATCCATTGGGTAATTACAGTCAGAATTACCAAAGTTGGAGGGTTATTAATTAATTAGGATATTATATATTTATTAGATAAATAAATATTAATGATTAATTAATAAGGTTTTTATATATATTAGATAAATATATATAATCATAATTATCGTATGCAAATTCTTTTCCAGCTAATTAAAAGGAAAAGGATTAGAGATAATTATAAAAGGAAACTGAATCTTATACAAACTGTGTTTTTTCCTCCATATAAATAAGGCTTATGGGTTAAGGAAAAATAACAAGCTTTTCAATTAAGAAAAACAGTTCTCAGTTTTCCTCCTCCCTCTCTCTCCAAAACCGGCGCTGATCCCCCCCGGTCGGTTTTTGTTTTTGATTGTTCGGGTTTCATAAAGTTCAACTAGAAGAACGTTCATTGGTCGATCACCGGTGGACTAAATCTCGAGCAATCCAGGTAAATTGATCTAACCTGATCTTTTAGGTTTAGAGCTATAAACGATTAAAATCATTAGGCTTTAATGGGTTTTTAGCTTTTATCGCTTCCGCATGATTAGATCGGAAATAGCGAGTTTCTGATCACATGGGTTTTAACAGTTTGTTTTAAACCTATGAGATATATTGAACCAGCGAGGTTTGATAGATCTGTGTTAATCCTCGAGACAGTTTGATCCGAGGATATCCACAAAAACCCAACAGTACACACAATTCGGCTTTTGACACATGAGGGAATCGGCTTTTGGTGCTTAGAGTGTGAGGAATACGGCTTTTATACTTTGGATTCGGCCTTGGTTCATGTGGATTCGGCCTTTGGCAAGCAACTAATCCAATTCGGCTTTGTTATAGTGTTGGATTCGGCTTTTGGCTTTACCATCTCTTGGATTCGGCTTACACCCTTGAACTAGTCCAATTCGGATTATTACAACTCCTTGGATTCGGATTTTGTACAAGCTACCTATGTCAATTCGGCTTTTGATACATTTACACACTTCCATATCGGCTTGTGTCAAGAGAGTAACCCTAGTGTCATTTCATGTGAGTATAGCTTGTCATTTCATGTGAGTATAACTCGTCATTTCATGTGAACCCTTATGTTATCATTTTATGTGAACCCTTGTTATTATCATTTCATGTAAACCTTTGGTGTTGTCATCTCATGCTAACCCTAGTTATCATTTTATGTGAAATCCGTGTATCAATTCATGTGGGTTAACCTTGTTATTTCACATGGGTATGATCGTTATTTCCTGTGAATCTTGTTCTCATATCATGAGAACCTTATTATCTTTGTGTGTGAACTGAACTATCATCGTATATGAGCTTAATCATCTATTCATGAGGAAAACCCCAATAACCTATCATTTCATGTGAGGATATTGGCATTTCGGGTGTCACTTCATGTAAACCCTAACCTTATCTTTTCGTAAGAGTTTCCTATGATTCTATGTGAGATATCTATGATTTCATGAGAGGCAGATCTACCATTTCATACGAATCAGACCGTCATTTCATGTGTGGTTATTCTTGGGAGTAAACCTAGTTTCTATCATTTCATGTGATGTTGATCTATCATTTCATGTGGATCTATTCGTCTTATCAAGTGGAGTTAGTTGTCCTTTCATGTGGGAATTGTTTATCACTTCATGTGATCTAATCATCATGCCGTGTATCATCTCTTGAGGCCGAGGTATCTTGTTGTTATTTTATGAGATATCGTTTCATGGGAAAGCCTAATCGTAAACATTTCTTGAAAACCCTAGTTGGTCACCCGAGAAAACCTAAACTATCATTTCATGTTGATTCTGCTCAGATAATGTTGAGAGCTAAGATTTTGGTAACTAGGAAAGAGTCTTCCTAGTAAGTTAGTATGATCTGATCAGGGTTTGATATTTGTAGGTGCGGATAAGGCAGAGCGTAGCTCAGTTGGGGCAGGATCAGGTGAGTTCCCTTGCCTGAAATGAATGGATTGCTTTTATTGCTTTTAAACTATATCCATTCGGTTTGCGAAATGTTTTGATGAGATTATACTGATTTTATGATAAATGAGATAACTGATGAATTACATGTAAGGCATGCTTAAATGTTAATGTTTGAAATGACTTAGAGACAGATGTGTTGCAGTAGGTACCTTGGAACTGCGATGTTCCTTGGGAGGTGTTTACCATTTGGCCTGATGTGCCATTGGGGGTACCTTGGGACACCGTCCCTTGGGAGAGATTTGATTTCTTGTGTGGAATTTCTTTGTCCGTAACACATCTGTCCTAAGGTTTGCTTTGTGGAATTGTGATTTGGCCAGCGGGCCGGAACTGTGGTTTAAACTGTTTTGAGGGAATTCACTAGACCTTTCGGTCTAACCCTCGTTTTCAAAATCTAAAACCTTTTCAGGGAAAAGATCGAGTTGCTAGAGGCAAAGAGAAGTTGAGCGCTTAGAGTAGCGTGATCAGTCAGAAGTAATGTTTTTGTCCTTATAGAAATCTCAGCTGTGGAGGGTTGTTCTGCATGCACTCTTAAACCGTTACTGTTGAATTAAGATTTTTATGTTATTGCGAGATCACTGGGAATTATTACTGTTATGTTATTTTTATTGCCTGGGTTTTGGGGCGTTACAAATTGGTATCAGAGCATTAGTTTAAGTGAATTAGGTGACCAGGATTGGGCCTAGTCTTAAACTGTAGGATTGGGAACACAGCTGAGATTGTAGGACTCTAGGATTTTGCCTAGAGAGTCGTGTTTGGTACGAAAGTGCGAGGACTAGCATGTAACTCGAGTTAGTGACTGCATGTGAATGTTGGCTCTGTCTGTGATTGAGTCGTTCAGAGTAGTCTAATCTTCAGGTTGCTATTTCAGAACTTGGTGTATTAGGAAGGAGTCTGTTTGTGTTTATGACTTATGTCATGGTTTCGGGTAAGGAAAGGTTAGAGGTGAAAGATGTCGAGTTGTATGGAATACCCTGAGGTGTTCCTGGTCGATCTAGAAAGTCTACCGCCTGATCGAGAGATCGAGCTTCAGATTTGCTTTGATGGTCGGAGTGACGCCTATCACCAGAGCATCGTATCGGCTTGCAACAGCGAAGGTGATTTGATGACGGCGCGGCTGCGAGGACTAGTCAGCCAGGGATTTATTAGCCCTAGCTCTTCACCTTGGAAGCGCCAGTTTTGTTCGAGAGAAGAAAGTCGACACCATGTGGATGTGCATCGACTACCGAGAGCTCAACAGAGTCACCGTCAGAGACGAGTAACCACTGCTGAGGATTTACAACTTATTTGACCAATTGCGAGGTGCCGAATGCTTCTCAAAGATTGGTCTGCGATCGAGTTATCGTCAGCTCAAGATTAGAGAAGAAGACGTTTTGAAGACGGCTTTTCGGACTTGTTATGGACGTTTTGAATCTCTCGTAATGACATTCGGACTTACGAGCGTGCCGCCAGCATTTATGGACTTGAGGATTGGAGTGCGTAAAGCTATTTCTGGAAGAGCTCATTATAGTCTTCATCGGCGACATCTTGATCTACTCGAGGACTGCGGAGGAACTATCCAACGCAGGACCTGAGGTTAGCGGCTGTGGTTTCCGCACCAAAGAGTTAAGGACACTATCTCTACGAGACGAAGTGTCGGTTTACACCAACCATGGGAATCTTCCGTACCTGTTCAACAAGAAAGAGTTATCTTGAGGCAGAGGCGTTGTTGTATAACGGACTATCGTGGTATCAGACATTGGATCAAAGATCAAGGAACGTCAAGAAGAGGCTTTAGATGAGCGACATCTAAAGTCTGTGCGGATAGTGGGAACCTTGGGAACCCACGGGGCAAGCACCAAAGGAGCTGTGATGTTTGGGAATCAGTTATGGATTCCAAAGCCTGGAGATCTACGCAAGGAGATTCTTGAGGATATGCGCAAATTGAAGTACTCGGTTCACCTTGGAGCGAACAAGATGTACCGTGGCTTGAGTCAGCATATTGGCGGCCGGGAATGAAGAAAGACATCGCTCATTTTGTTGAGAGATGCGTGACGTGTTTACAAGTGAAGATCGCGAAATGGGAGCGCGAGTCACCTTGAGTATCGCGAATCTTCAGCATAACAACGGACAAAGTAAGCGGACCATCCAACCTTGGAAGATATGTTGAGGACATGTGTTCTGGATTTCAGAGGATTCTTGGGAGGATCATCTACCGTTGATCGAGTTCACCTACAATGCCGGTTATCGACCAGGCATTGAAGCAACACCGTACGAGATACTCTACGGGCGAGAGCGTAGGACACCATCGTGCTAGATTGAAGTTGGCAAGAATCGACCTGTCAGGCCGTGATTTGTTCAGATTTCTTTTGAAGAGATCAACCGGATGCGATGGCGACTAAAGACGTTTAGAGAGCGGCAATAGAGTTATGCGTAAAAGTGTAAGAAGGACTTCCAATTTCAGGTCGAAGACCAGTTATACTCAAGTGTCTACCCGGAAGGGAGTGCTATTGTTAGAGCAAATATTATTGTATCCGAGATCTCAAGATGAGGAAACAATATTCAAGTCAAACAAAGTCAAAGGATGGAAGTCAAAGAAGAAAGTCAAGCATCAAAGTCAAAGTCAAAGCATTTATATGTAAAGTCAAAGTATTAGTTAGAAAAGTCAATGTTAGTAAGTGTTGAGGTCAAGGGTATATATAGTGTGTTAGAAGGAGTTAGTTAGAGAGACTTGGGAAAAGGAGCATTATTGTAATATTCATAAGTGTGTGTTCTAGAGAGAGAATCTAGAGAGAGAATGTTCATATTGTAAAGATTCAATCATGGAATGAAGATTTGATTGCTTAATCCATTGTTTCTTGCACTTACAAGTGGCATCAGAGCTATGGCAGAAGATTTGGTGCACAATTTGATGAAGATTTGAAGAAATTTGAAGAAAATTGAAGAAATTTTGAAGAAATGGGTTTTATAGATTTTTGTGTAGATTTGTAGTTTTTTGTTGTAGATCTTGTAGATTTGTGTGTGTTTTTGTGTTTCTAGTGTGTTTTTTAATCATCTCTAATCATTCTAGATCAAATTTGCTTCAAAATTTGAGTTTTGATTTTTGAAGTTCTTCAAAGTTCATCAATGGAGGTCATGAGTGATTGTGAGATTTAGTGTGTTTTTGATTCGTTTTTGAGTGGATTTGTTTCTAAAAAGTGTTTTTGGACATGAATCTACCATTTGTTTTTAGTTTTAGAGGTTAATTTTGTTTTTGAAATTTTTGGGTTGAAGATGTTCTTGGTGTTCTTGAGGTTTTCTTGAGAAAGAAGATGAAATTTTGAGTTTTTGATCCATTTTGGTTTAGTTTTCTTTGAAAAAAGGTGTTTGTGGGTTTATTTTTTGAATTTTCGAGCCACTTTATTGTTATCTCGAGCCATATTAGTCAATTTTCAAGCCTTATTTCAAGGAATCAGCTCGAGTCAGAGGTCAATGCTCGAGTCAGAACTCGAGTCAGCAGTCAAAGGGGTTTAAAGGCTCGATCAGAGCTCGAGTCAGAGAGTTGTACTCGGTCAGAGCTCGAGTCAGAGCGTGATTCAGCAGTCAGAAGCTTCAGTCAGCATAAAGAGCTCGGTCAGAGCCTTTCCTCTCGGTCAGAGCTTTCAATCAGCGGTCAGACAATCGGTCAGAGATTTCATTTTGGTGCTGACCGCGTGCTGACGTCACCATGACGTCATATCTGCTCGAGATAGAGGCGCGTGCCTAGCGCGTTCAGGCGCGTGGTCCTCACTTCCAGCGCGTGGAGCGCGTGTGATTTTATGTGCAGCGCGTGGAGGCGCGTGTGGAGCTTATTTCGAGCCATTTTTTCCGTATTTCGAGCCATTTTTCTTCCCTATCTCGAGCCATGTTGTGTATCTCGAGTCTTGTGCTTATTTTTAGTGTTTTTAAATGTGTTTGAGCTATTTTTGAGCTAGTGTACTTGCAAGTTTGATTGTTTTTCTTTTCTTTATTTCTTTTTCTTTTATTAAATAGTTGTCTTCTATTTTTCTTGTCTGTTACATTTTTAGTCCGTGTTCTAGTGTTTTCAGGTTGTTGAGTCGTTTAAGTTTCTTGTTTGTCATTTTTAGTACTTCAAGTTTATTTTTTACACATTTTCTTCGGAATTTTTGATTTGTTTGACATAAATCATTTGTGCACTACTTACACTTCTAATCGAAGTTTCTGTTGACGATCCTTATTATTTTTGTGCAGATATCAATGGATTCTGATGATGAAATTCAGTATGAACGAGATTGGGATAAAACGAAGAGACTTGAACGTGAGAAGGCCAGTCTTACAACACAGCTTGCAAAAGCAGTTGCTCAATTTAAAGAAAAAGAGCTTCATTGGAAAAATCTTATCAAAGAACAAGAGCTTCAAATGAAAAATCAGATTAAAGAGAAAGAGCTTCAAATGAAAAATCAGATCAAAGAAAAAGAGCTTGATTTTGAAAAACAAATTACAGAGACAAAGCTTCAATGTAAAAAGCAAATTAAGGAATCAAGCAAGATAATTCAATTTTTAGATGAGAAGCTTCACAAAATAGGTGTTTCTGAACGGACAATTTTTCTAAACAAACCCAGTGCTCTCAGAGATTTTCTTGATGTTAAATGGGGTTTAGGTTATGAGAATCCAAATGTGTTGAAAAAAGCTCTTAAGGAGAAATCTGCATTTTATGACTTTTCAAGTATGTTAATGAGCACTAGATTTCCTTCTTTAAAAGGTTTTGAAATGAAGAAAGATTTCTCAGATATGCAAGAGATTGAACAACATGATCCTGTATATTATGAACCTAAATATCATAGGGTCAAGTTTGTATATAATTCAGACACTCTGAGAATCAAATCAAAAGACTCGTCTAATTCTTCTGATTTTCTGGTGTATCCTGATATTCCTTCATCTCAAGAATCAAATATTGAAGCTAAACCGTATGTTCCTACCTTGGCTTTAGAAGAGAAGATTGCAGATCTTGAAAATCTTCTCAAGACTACTCAGTCTGAGTACGAATCTCTCAGAATTAAAGAAAAGACAGAGCACAATGCTGAAAGAGAGATGCTTCTTGAGAAAATCCAGATTCTACAACAAGTTGTGTATGAAAGTGAACATGATCTGATGAATGAAAGAAACAGGTTTGCAAAAGACAGAGAAGAATATGTTCAAGAAATTTTAGAGCTTCAAAGGACAGTGGCTGATCTTCAGAAATTATTAGAAGACAAAGCTGGACAGGAAAAGCAAAATGTGGAATTAGAGTTTGCGAATGAAAGACACAAGTTTGAAACAGATATTGAGCAGCTTACAAAGACTGTTTCTGATCTTCAACATACTTTAATAGACGAAAGAAAGGTTTTTGATTTGAAAAGTGAAACACTTTCAAAGAAAATATCTGAGTTAGAGAAGAAGATTATCCTAGATAAGAAGAATTCTGTGAAGAAACCAAGTCTTCGTGTTGGGAAATATCAGAATCTAATGCATGAGTTTGAAGAAGAGATCCAAGTTGTTCACTCAGAGAGGAAAGTTGGTGACAAGAAGAGTATTGAGCTTCAAAAGCAGATTGTTGACTTACAGAATCAGTTATCTGATGTAAGAAATCAATTTAAACAAAAAGAGAAGGTTCTTCGACATGAAAAGACTGTTTTAGAACAGATAATCGCTGAACCTAAAAAGCCAACTCTTCTGGAAACAGACTTTGAGGCCCAAAAGGAAGCGTTTAAGACTGAAATGAGGAAGCTTACAAGCAAGTTATCTGGATTATCGACTGATATCATGAATGAGCAACGAATGCGATCTGATCAACAGAAGAAGCTTAATGATCTTCTTGAAGAGAGAAACAAGCTTTCTTCTAAAGTGAAGGAACTTGAGAAGACAATTTTCAAAGGTCATGATTCAAGTTATGTGGATAGTGCTTCACGGAGTAATATCAACTCAAGTGGTCAGATTCGTACTTCAAATCTCTTTTATGATCATCATGTTGATTATTCAGGTAATCATCGTTTTTCAAATAGTAAGTTTGTTTGGCAAGTCAAGGGATCTAATGCAAAGGTACCTCATACAAAATCATTTGCTTCGGAACCAAAAGTTCAAAAGAACAAATTTTTCCATGACACGTCTTTTGGTAAGTCTCAGTTAGTTTATTCTACAAATAAACTTCTTAGTCTATCCAAAAGAAAATCATCTGGTTCTTACTTTAATAGAAATGATTTTGTAAGTGACGATTATATAGATGAACGATTTGGGATTTACAAGATTTCATCTTATATCCCAAATTTCTCTAACAAAAGAGGATCCACATCCAAGTGGATACCAAAATTTGTTTGATTTTGCAGGTTGGTGGCTCTTGAATAAATCAGTTCAAGACCCGAGCATCAATGTGTTATATGAGCGTTATTGTAAGTATCCCTCTAAACCCTTAGCTTAGAAATTGTGCTTAATTGTGTTTAACCGTGGTGTTCATCTTCAGGAACTTACTTGTGTTCGTTTCTTTCCGATTATAAATCGTTTTCACGAATTACCACGTGTTATATTTTTCTTGACATAGTTATTTCCACATCTCATATATTCGTTGATATTATTCGGTGGAAATACACTCGCTTGAATTCCAATTTGATTTCAATGCACGTTATTTCATCTCAATGATTCAATTCTTATTCAGATTATTAATTGTGAATTGTTCTTCACAATTAAACTTTCTAATCATTGATTCATTTCTTGAATACACTGTGCTTACTGAGTCTATCTGTTTAGCGTTTGAATTTTGTTCTTTGGAATTCACGATCAAGATTTTTAATTTCTACAATCAATCATCACTTGTTAGAGCATTTGAATGAATTTCTTCAACATATGATCTCATCAACAAATGTTCCCTATTTCTGTTCAACATATGTTTTCCATATACATATTGTATCACATATGAATCACCATCATATCACGTTCTGGTATGGATATACTAAACGTTTCAAAGAATATCATTTCATGATATCAACTTATGTGTGATAGGATATAGAAGTTTCTATGATCAATCCAGAGCCGGAGGATCTACCCAAGAAACACATCCCTAGGTTAGACCTAGTTTGTGAGGGTGTGCATGAGGTAAAATGCCGAGAGCTTGAGTGTAGGGGGAGCTAAAAGAAAATGGTGAGTGTGAGACAGGATCAAAAAGAATAAAAGAAGATCCTTCCCAAACCTATACAGTTATCCGGGTAACCACATCATCTATTCATTCTCGATTCTTTGGAGATGAATATTGAAACAAGACATGGACCCAGTGTCGATAACTTGTGTCACCCCACCAAGCTACTCAAATATCTCTTAAAAGATGTTTGTTTCAATTCTCACGGAGAATTAGCATATCATCTATCTAATCTTTACTCGGAAGATTTAGTTATTGAATCAAGGAAGACATCCTCTCCGGTCTCCGAACTTCATATTCTATGCACAAGAGTCATTGATTTTCAATCTGCGTCCCAGGTTGAATCAATATTTGAGCCTAATTGATATGATGATATTTCTTTGACACTTGCACGAGTCTTTGTGATTCCAATTGCATATCTTTGTGATATTGCCGGAACAGTTTGAGAACTTAGTTTTATAACTTTGATTCAGTGATGACTGGAAGTCCTATCAGTGCTACCCTGTTGCCAACACTGAAAATAGGCCACACAATTCTATGAGTTGTTGTGTCAATAGTTGCTAAATGTGCTTCTATGTTAGCTGATTACCCATCATTTGAGGGGGAGCAACTTGAGCTGGATTTGAGGGGGAGCACTCTGATATGGATGAGCTGTTTGATTGAGGGGGACATATGGTTCTTTGAATGGTAAACCAACTTTTGAGGGGAGCAGTTTCTCTGAATGAGCTATTTGATGATGATGTCTTTGATTGTTCATGATGCTCAGAATTCTCCTAATCATCATGAGGGGGAGAAGTTTCATCAAAGACATTTGCAAAAGCATGATGACGATATGGGATATATGTGCAAGAGTTCAGGATGATATGTGTTGAAGATTTCAAGACATCAAGTATCGTTGATTTGAAGAGTTCAAGATAACAAGTATGGTCGATTGAAGATTTCATGATGTTGGTTCATTCAAGTTTTGAGGGTTTATGTGAAGAAATGTGTTGTGAAGTAACAGTTAAGGGAAGAAAGCAAGTATTAAGGGGGAGCTAAAGAGAGATCAAAGTTTAAATATTTTGAATCTAAGGTTGAAAAGCCTTTAGATTTAAAGATTGAGTTCGAGTAATGAAGGTTGATGAAAGAATGGTTTGATTTGCGGAAGTTGAGAAAGTGGTTTGAAGAGTTTGAAGTTTTGATGGATTTATATTGAGAAGGTGAAGAGCTTAGTACACGTAGTGTCAAAGCTCAGAATCTAAATATCCTTGACCATTGGCTTTGGTTACCTCAAGAAGGGTTTCTGAATTTGATCCCAAGAGGGAATTCTGGATTTGATGAAGATTGCTTCAAGTTGAAGAGTGTTGATTCAAAGATGTTATTTGAAAAAGTGGAGATTGTTATGTGTTGAGCTTATCTGGTTGATTGTGATGATCTGATTTCAAGTTTGAAGACTTTGTTCTGAAGATGATGCGTGTATAAATGGGGAGATTGTTAGTTGTTTGAAATTTGTGACCGAAAAAGTTTGTTTGACATGAAGACAAAAGATCGTTAAAGCTGGAGCTCATTTTGAAGAGCGATCTCGAATACAAAGGGGGAGATTGTTAGAGCAAATATTATTGTATCCGAGATCTCAAGATGAGGAAACAATATTCAAGTCAAACAAAGTCAAAGGATGGAAGTCAAAGAAGAAAGTCAAGCATCAAAGTCAAAGTCAAAGCATTTATATGTAAAGTCAAAGTATTAGTTAGAAAAGTCAATGTTAGTAAGTGTTGAGATCAAGGGTATATATAGTGTGTTAGAAGGAGTTAGTTAGAGAGACTTGGGAAAAGGAGCATTATTGTAATATTCATAAGTGTGTGTTCTAGAGAGAGAATCTAGAGAGAGAATGTTCATATTGTAAAGATTCAATCATGGAATGAAGATTTGATTGCTTAATCCATTGTTTCTTGCACTTACAGCTATGTTTTGGCAAAGAGCAAGCTTAATCCACCTTATATCGGATCCTTCGTGATTGTAGAAAGATTAGGTCATGTAGCTTTCAGGCTGGATCTACCGGTTGAGACGAGCGGGATGCACAGTATGTTTCACGTGTCGAACCTGATGACACACTTGGCAGACTCCAAGTGTGAGTAAGGTATCTTTATCTGTTCAGCAAGTGAATTCCGGGACGGAATTCTTTTGAGGAGGGTGTGATGTAATAACCTGAATTCTAGGTTAAGTTAGCGGTTAACTTTAACTGTGACTTTGTTTGTAAGGCTTTTTGAGTGGAGGGGCTAATTGTGTAAGTTCTTGGAACTTGTTGTGTTTGATGGGCTTTACCTTGAGTTAGTGGGCTTGGCCTCTTGGTCCAGGATATTTAAGGATGAGAATTTAGGGTTGTGGTCATTATGGAAAAAGAAATCATTGTGTGAAGTGTGTGTGTGTTTTGGGAGAGAAGCTGCCATCATCATGTTCATCGTTTCCTCTCATCATCTGATCATCTCCTGGCTTAAAGGTAATCACCAATCTTTCATTTTGTGATTGAATACTTGATTTAAAGTTGATTTAGAATGGCTTATGTAAAGATAAGTTGCTTATGGTTGTTGTGTTGAAAGTTTGGGGTTCTGTAACCAATCTCCTTGGTTCAGACCCTGGAAACTCGATTTCCCGTATCCAATCTCCTTGGATTCGGCCTTTCCTCCTCGTCCCTTGCCTAGATTCGGCTTTTGGACCTTGTGTGTGTGTGAGAAATCGGCTTTTAGCCCCCCCCCCCATCTTGGAATCGGCTTATAGCCTTTCTGAAGATCCAATTCGACTTTGTGAAGCATTGAATTCGGCTTTCCCTCCTTGAACTTATCCCAATCGGCTTTGTACACACACTAAGTGTGTGTATTCGGACTTTCCATGGAAACACCTCTCCAATTCGGCTTTTGGCATTAAGACTAGTACAATTCGGCTTTAAAACCCTCCCCCTATCTTGGATTCGGATTTTACTCTTGGTGTGGGTCTAGATTCGGCTTTTGTGTGTGTGATGGCTTGGATTCGGCCTTCTCCACACACATAGTGTGTGTGGATTCGGCTTTTGGTACTTAGGATGTGTTAGAAACGGATTTTCTCACTTGTACACACAATTCGGCTTTTGACACATGAGGGAATCGGCTTTTGGTGCTTAGAGTGTGAGGAATACGGCTTTTATACTTTGGATTCGGCCTTGGTTCATGTGGATTCGACCTTTGGCAAGCAACTAATCCAATTCGGCTTTGTTATATTGTTGGATTCGGCTTTTGGCTTTACCATCTCTTGGATTCGGCTTACACCCTTGAACTAGTCCAATTCGGATTAATACAACTCCTTGGATTCGGATTTTGTACAAGCTACCTATGTCAATTCGGCTTTTGATACATTTACACACTTCCATATCGGCTTGTGTCAAGAGAGTAACCCTAGTGTCATTTCATGTGAGTATAGCTTGTCATTTCATGTGAGTATAACTCGTCATTTCATGTGAACCCTTATGTTATCATTTTATGTGAACCCTTGTTATTATCATTTCATGTAAACCTTTGGTGTTGTCATCTCATGCTAACCCTAGTTATCATTTTATGTGAAATCCGTGTATCAATTCATGTGGGTTAACCTTGTCATTTCAAGTGGGTATGATCGTTATTTCATGTGAATCTTGTTCTCATATCATGAGAACCTTATTATCTTTGTGTGTGAACTGAACCGTCATCGTATATGAGCTTAATCATCTATTCATGAGGAAAACCCCAATAACCTATCATTTCATGTGAGGATATTGGCATTTCGGGTGTCACTTCATGTAAACCCTAACCTTATCTTTTCGTAAGAGTTTCCTATGATTCAATGTGAGATATCTATGATTTCATGAGAGGCAGATCTACCATTTCATACGAATCAGACCGTCATTTCATGTGTGGTTATTCTTGGGAGTAAAACCTAGTTTCTATCATTTCATGTGATGTTGATCTATCATTTCATGTGGATCTATTCGTCTTATCAAGTGGAGTTAGTTGTCCTTTCATGTGGGAATTGTTTATCACTTCATGTGATCTAATCATCATGCCGTGTATCATCTCTTGAGGCCGAGGTATCTTGTTGTCATTTTATGAGATATCGTTTCATGGGAAAGCCTAATCGTAAACATTTCTTGAAAACCCTAGTTGGTCACCCGAGAAACCCTAAACCATCATTTCATGTTGATTCTGATCAGATAATGATGAGAGCTAAGATTTTGGTAACTAGGAAAGAGTCTTCCTAGTTAGTCAGTATGATCTGATCAGGGTTTGATATTTGTAGGTGCGGATAAGGCAGAGCGTAGCTCAGTTGGGGCAGGATCAGGTGAGTTCCCTTGCCTGAAATGAATGGATTGCTTTTAAACTATATCCATTCGGTTTGCGAAATGTTTTGATGAGATTATACTGATTTTATGATAAATGAGATAATTGATGAATTACATGTAATGCATGCTTAAATGTTAATGTTTGAAATGACTTAGAGACAGATGTGTTGCAGTATGGACATTGGGTACCTTGGAACTGCGATGTTCCTTAGGAGGTGTTTACCATTTGGTCTGATGTGCCATTGGGGGTACCTTGGGACACCGTCCCTTGGGAGAGATTTGATTTCTTGTGTGGAATTTCTTTGTCCGTAACACATCTGTCCTAAGGTTTGCTTTGTGGATTTGTGATTTGGCCAGTGGGCTGGAACTGTGGTTTAAATTGTTTTGAGGGAATTCACTAGACCTTTCGATCTAACCCTCGTTTTCAAAATCTAAAACCTTTCAGGGAAAAGATCGAGTTGCTAGAGGCAAAGAGAAGTTGAGCGCTTAGAGTTGCGTGATCAGTCAGAAGTAATATTTTTGTCCTTATAGAAATCTCAGTTGTGGAGGGTTGTTCCGCATGCACTCTTAAACCGTTACTGTTGAATTAAGATTTTTATGTTATTGCGAATTAGATCACTGGGAATTATTACTGTTATGTTGTTGTTTTTGCCTGGGTTTTGGGGCGTTACAGCGAAGGGCATTGCTCGCGCCGCAAGGTGAAGGCTCGCGCTACGAAGAAAGGGCTCGCGCCGCGAAGTTCGACTTTTCTCACTCGGAAGCTTCCAGAAAGTTAGGGTTTGATCGTTGAGTGTTCGCTACGTGAAGGTACCATTTCGCGAACGCGAAAACAGGTCTGACGGGGTTTTTATAAATTAACGCCTTGGGTCATTTAGTTGGAGGCATCCAAAATTCCAGTAATTCAGTACTCGCTTAGTCTAGGGTAGATAGGAGCCGCTTAGGGTTTCCAACCCGAGAAGATGGAGGCTCGTTGTGATGACTACGGAGGAGATTCGAGGGAATGCTGCAACAAATCTACCGGTCTTTAGTTTGGTTTGTTTACGCATTCGTGATTAGTTTGTCTATGTACTGATTCCTTTTGTGTGTTCGTTATGGTTTGAATACTTTGGGTTTTTATGTTATTAATTAGTTGAATGGTTTGTTGAATGTTATCTTTGATTCCAGTTTGATTCGTATTGTATGGTTATTTGAACTCGTTGGTTGGGTGTATTTGTTTGACCAAGATAGATAGACTCCGATAGGTTAATCAACCTTTCTTGACCTTCCCTTCGGAACCCGGAGAGTTGTGTTAGGTGGTTAGCTCGGACCGAGAGCAGCCAGATAGTAGAATTCCGTGCAATAGTGATAGAATTGGGTGACTGGTACTGGACTGCCTGACAATCAGTCTATGTATTAGGACTAGGAAGACCATCCTGGCTGATAATCTTAAATATACATGCTTGGGTGCTATGTGCTTAAATTCTGACAACAATCATTACTCTATGTCTAATGAAAGTAAACCATAATGAATTCAGTTATCTCCAATGTATGTTTGTTCATCTGTTTTCCACTTCTTGGTTAGGTTTATTTATTATTTGTCTTTTATCTTTCAAAATACTTTTCCAAAAGCAAAACCCCCAATTTTCCAGATTAACTGATTAATTCTTTAGTTGACATCTAGCTTAACCGTTCCCAGTGGTAAGAACGATACCTGGACTTTCCTAAGCTATATTACTCATGATCAGGTACGCTTGCCTGTGAATGTGGTAAGACAGTGGCTAGGCTTTAGATGTTAAAACTTGTTTCGCTTTTTATATACGATAATTACCGCATCAAGTTTTTGGCGCCGCTGCCGGGGAATGGTTGCTTAGTTGGATACTAGAGTTTAGTTAGTTAATCGATCCTTGATTGGGAATTTATTCCCGATTAAGTTATCTGCTTTCTAGGTTAATTTTTAGTCCTTTTTGTTTTTCTTTTATTGTTGTGCTACTCCGGGTATTGGTCTTGTGTGTGTGGCAGATATGAGTGGATATACTTGGTTTCATGGAGGCAAAGATGACGACACACCGATGTGGACATTACGGGCACGAAGGGAAGCAAACCCCCAACAATCTTTAATAGAATCATTAAAGAAACAATTAAGAGAGAGTTGTGAGCTTAATGACAGATTTGAAGCAGAAAATGATATGTTGCGGGAGGAGGTTGAGAAGTTAGAAGAGGCCCTTGCCGAAGCCGAAAGAACTAATTCCTTCTTAAAGGAACGTCTCGAATCTACTGTTTCTAATAACAAATCTAATGATAGACCTTTGTCTTTTCAGGTTGGGATGGATACGGAATCGGATGATGGATTTTGGGACGAACTTGAGCTCTTTTTACAAGAAGACATCCAATCCAAAGTTCCAAAGGAAAAACAGCCGATTGATGAGCCGGCGACAGAAGGAATAAATTCAGTGGGCTAATTGGTTATTCAACCGGAGGTAAGTTGTCCAAGCTTGAGAGTTAACAATGATTCTAACGAAATGATTTTACTTGGACAGGATTCGCATCAACAGATGGACATAGAAGCTACTCAGCTCGAGAATGATGTTGAACCCCCTCCGCAAGAAGATGCCCAACTAATAGAGGATTCATGGATTCAACATGAGGTACTTCCACCATGGTCTGATTCTGACGATTCTGACGATTCTGACGACGAGTTTTCATGGCAGGTTAATACAACGGAAGAATACCATGATGAAGACTGCTTAGATGGACTCGGATCTTTAATGCAAGATGATCAAGTGGAAGAACCCTCACTAGAACAGTCCTCTCCTAAACAAAAGGTAAGTCCTCCTATAATTGATAGTAACGAGTCTAACACAGAATCTTTGTTTTCACAGGTCAATCCACGCGCGGTTCGGTATGAGGAAATATTGGCCCAAGATCCTTTTTGGGAGGCCAATTGTCAAAAACAATTGGTTGACCCAACACTCTTAATGACACATTTAAAGGATCTAAGGCCAAACTCTTGCAAATCTGACACTCATTCTGCAAAGAAACAGGACACAAACCGGAGCGGTGAGTGGTATGCTACTCTACCTGGCAAATCTACCAAAGGTAAGTCGTCGAGCCAAGGTATGTACCACCACCATCACCCTAACTTCAATGCAAGTGAAGGGTGTGTTGATTTAGGTAACAATAATTAAATTCAGAGTCAGGCTCGAGACGCATGACAAAAACAAGCGCTTCTCGGGAGGCAACCCGTGTAGTAGTCGTTTTTCAGTTTTTCTTTTAGTTTTAGTTAAGTTTGAGTCAGTAGAGTCAAGTGGAGTCAACCAAATAGATTTTTGAGCAAATTTTTTTTTGAACTTTGGACAGAAAGTGTTTCGCTTTCGCGAAATTTTAAGTTTCGCGCCGCGAGAAGAGTGTAGGGACCAAAATTGAAATTTTTGAAAAATAGGCCTTCGCGCCGCGAACCTCGATTTATTTGTCCCGTGCCCCTTTTTAATCCCTCGCGCCGCGAAGGTATAGGCTCGCGCCGCGAGCAGGTGACAGACCCCGTTTTCAAAACGCGAAATCTAGGGGTTTTGTTACTTCTCTCTTGCTTCTTGCGCCGCGAAACCCTTCTCCAACCCTCGAAAATCAGTTTCTTTCTCTCTTAGGTCCGAATTTCTTCAAATCCATGGCTCCAAAGGTAATCTCTCTTCTTCTCCATCACTAATTTTGTTCTTAAAGGTTGCTTCCATAGTGGTTTTCCCCCAATTTAAGATTTTTGTGTGAATTGTGTGATGGGTGGGGGAAAACAAATTGTGTGCTTAATTGTTGCATGTTTTAGGTTGTTTAAACTTATTAGCATGATCAATTTCTTGTTTACCATGGATTGTTTTTCATGAACTCCATTTTTTTTTGGAAGAGGTATCCCAGACCACATTGGGCCCAGACTAATCCTCGACAATTTTGGGCCGAAGCCCGACTGCTAAAGCATGCAGCCCGGGGTCGAAGCCCCCGTACCTCCAGAATGCGTCTCCCAGGGCTCGAACTCGGGTTCACCACTATGTAGTGCCCAAGCCTTACCACTAGGCTATCACTCCTTTGGTTTGATGAACTCCATTGTTGAAGCTTTAATGGTGGATTTTCCCCAATTTGGTTTTCACATGAAGTTTTTGAGTAAATGTTGGGGAAAACCATGTTTTGTGCTTAATTGTTGAAACCTATACTTAGATTGATGAATTTACAAAGGATTTTGATGAGCTCCATGGTTATAAAGCTTTGTTGGTGGTTTTTCCCAATTTTGGACTTACAAGTCTTTGATGACAATTGTTTGAGAAAAATTTTGTTGGTGCTTAATTGGTAAATCTTGTGGGTTGACTTCGTGTTCTTCGCCATGTTTTGTTTGTGCAAAGATGTCATTTTTTTCCGTTGATACTTGACCGTTTTTCAAGCTTCCAAGCACTAATCATTTTTTTTCCAAACAAACAAGTTTTTAAGATGCTTGAAAATTACCTTACCATCTAAGGAAGTTTTTGAAGTTTTTTGTACTAATTGTTTTTGAAAAACTAGATGGTAAATTTTTAAGTGTGGAACCCACTTTGCGAAAAACCTTAAAGTTTACACATTTTTTGAAAAAGGGTTCTTGTCACTTTGGTTTTGATAAAGAATTATGGTCAATTATTAAACGGGAAGGTGCAATCTATCGTTTTGGCGAAAAGCATGAATCTTTGGTTTTTGGAAGTGCTCGTTGCGATTTCTTGAATTATTGCCTTGGGTTGTTTTGAAACTTTATCATTCCACTTTTTGGTGTTTTGACCGTAAGCATTTTTATAGAATCTTGTAGTTTTTCACCTCGTTTTTAACACTCAAGTTTTTGGCATCGTTTTATGATTATTTTTAAAACGCCAATTTTTGCAAGATTCTAAGTGTGGGAACCCAAAACCGAATAAGAAAATATTTTTAAAAATGGGTTCCCATTGTTTTCAAAGTGGAAAAATACGGTCAAACGCTAAGTGTGGGAAGATTGGGTTATTCTTTTTGGCAACTATTCTTGGAAGTGTATGTTCTTGATACGTGCTTATATAGCGTTTTCATCTTGCACTAAGTAATTGAATGCACTTTTTGTTAGGATTATGTGCGAAACAGTAACAAGGTTACCGTGTCCAATGTTATAAGACACTACACCGCTGCACACTAAATAGAGAATGTTTGGATTATGTGTGTGATAGAAATAATTAATTGTTTATTAATTATTAAAAGGAGAGAGAAAAAGAAATAAATAATTGGTTAGAATTATTTATTAAGATAATTATAGAAATTATATAATTAATCAGTTTGATTAATTATTGAGATAATTATTAAAGAATTAGATATGGTTTCAAACACTGCCTAATTTATTCTTATAAATAAAGGCTTAACCTAATAATTCATTGTAATTGCAATTGCTTTCTGATCAAGAAAACCGCTCTCTCCCCTCCCTCTCTCTATTCGGCCGAACACACACACACACCGTACAAAACCAGTTGGTTTTTCCGGTGTAATCCACGGTGGTCTAGCAACCTATTCTCGCATTGTGTCAGTAGCGGTGTATCCCCTGCTTGCAATCCAGTTGTTTTTCGTAAAGGTAAACACCCAAAACACCCTTTATTGTATTTGTATGGTTTTAGGATTGGATCCTCGATTGGGAATCGGAATTTAGTTTCTGCTGCGTTTGTTTGTGCCCCCGGTTCCCAACAGTGGTTTCAGAGCCACTTCGTAAACCTGCAGATCAGGTTATTGAACTGATTAGGTTTGTTAAAAGTTTGATTTTTATGTGTTTATAATTATAAAAATTAATTCTTCGGAAAAACCTAATGAATCGATGTGATCGGCGGTGGAACGGCGGCAGTTGGCCGGTCGAACCACCAGGCCGATCGCCGGCCCTCGATCACCACGACGGCTCACCACGGTTTGTGGTGGCCGCCGGTTTCCTTCGCAATCCAAACCACCAGCCGCACCACCGTATGTGGTGGCGGCGTCGACCGTGGCCTGGAAACACCACCACACCACCGATTGTGGCGGTGGTGGTGTCGGTCAAAGAACAATCGCCACACCACCGTATGTGGTGGTGGCGGAGTTGGTGGCATTCGGTACGCCGGGAGGCGGCGGTGGTGGTGGCGACTTCCGCTGTTGCCATCGTACTCCCAATCGACCGCCACACCACCGTTTGTGGTGGTGGCGACGATGGCGATTTTTTGTTAACCTTTGGTCGGCAGCGATGGTTAGCACCACTGCCGTCGACGGTGGTGGTAGGTTTGTTGTTTACGCCGGGAGGCGACGGTGGTGGTGGCGACTTCCGCTGCTGCCGTCGTACTCCCAATCGACCGCCACACCACCGTTTGTGGTGGTGGCGGCGATGGCGTCTTGTTTGCTGTGCAACCACGGCGGCAGCGGTGGTGCTAAGCTGCTGCTGTTGCTGGTGGATAGACGGTGGCGGTGGTTGATTGCTGCCATGTCGCGGCGTCGGCCACTGCCGAAACGAGAGGCGGCGGTGGTGGCTTTTGAGCCGCTGCTGTCGCCGGCAAACTATGGTGGTGATCGTTTGGTGTGTGGATCCAGACCGGTATCGGTGGTGGTGGTTTCGATTGTCACCATCGGTGCCGAATTTGGAAACGATAATGTTTTCCCAAACATTATCGTTAACGGGTCCCGTGTGAGATCTGTTTCTAGATAGGCTTTAGAATGGGATAAGGATTTTAATCAGATAAGATTAAATCCTAGTTTTTATTTTTTAAATTAAATTAATTTAATTGTTTAATTAATTTAGTTTAATGATACTTGATGTTATAGTCAAACCCTTTGACCCATATTTGTGTTTTTTGATAATTATACGTATGTTTTATTTTATTGTTGGTTTCGGGAGGCCTGCGTGCCATTTACAACCCGTTTTATTATGTAATATTTTAATAAATAAAATAACCGAAGAATCAAGAAACCGAAGACGGAGCACGGAGTCAACCATGGATCTTGGAGCCAGTGGGAGTGCCGAGAAGTTCATGCCTTGTGTCACTTAGGGTTGAGGCCGTCGTTTTGTGTTGGCTCACAAAACGACAATAGTTTTAAGGGTTTTTGACTATGACATGTCTTTTGTATTGCGTGTTGTTTATATTTAATTGCGTGGTTGTTAAATAACGTTTTTAAAAAAATTAAATATAAACTGAATGTTTTAAAACAAAGATGGATACAAATACAGTTTGTGTTTGGATCCAAGTTTTTGAAAACTGGCAATTTTGAAACCCTTATTAAAAATCGTAGATCAGTAAGTGCAACCCACTTTTGGGACACCTCCGGTGTAAGGTACATAGGGTATTGCTAGTGATCACACTTCAATCACCCGCGTTCAAACCGAAATTGGAGGGGATAAAAACTCTGCGAATTATCTCCGGGTGGTACCGGCCAGAGTATGTCCAGGCCCGGGTGGTGCGATCTGTTTTGGTAATTATTTATTCAACGGGTGGTACCGGGCCAAAGTGCACTAGAGGGACTAAATATGCACGGATTGAATATTCGACGTCCCGACAATCTAGAAGTCGTGTTTTCGTATTAAAATGCGATTGGTATAAGATTTTACCTACCGTAAATCACATGAGTCGGCCTGACATGATCACATGCTTGCCGACACATGTGAGATATGGATTCTAGTCTAATAAATTAATTTAAGGGTTGTAATTTATTAGAAGTTTTATAATTTTAAACTAAATCGGAATTTTATTCTTATGTAGATGTCTAAATCTGTAGTCCCGTTTTATACACCTGAGGAATCGCTCCGCCTCATCAATGGAAAATGGAAGCTTACAGGACAAAATTTTCCAGTTTGGAAAATGCACCTTGACAACGTCTTGGATGCACAGGGTAAGCTGTACATTTTAGAGAAACCTGTTTCACGACCCAAGAGCAATTCTCCTGAAGAGGAATTTGCTCAGTACTTTAAATATATGGCAGATGAATTTGATGTTATGTCGATTCTGATTTTCTCTACATCACCTGAGTTTTCGGGAGATTTAAGAGGCAAATCCTGTCACGAGGTCGTGAAAGACATAGAAAACCAGTTAGGTTTCTATAAGCATACAGGTAAGCTTCTGATCATGAAAGAGATACTTTCACTGAAGCTAAGAAAGAACCAATCAGTTAAAGATAATCTTATTGAATAAGAAGACTTTTTAAATGCTTGACACGTCTGGGATACAAAATGGCTCAAGAGGAGTTAATGCATCTCATGTGGTACTCACTCCCGAAGGAGATATGTGACACAACTAGTGCCTACATGAAGGAACCAAGGAAGGACGTAGCAATGTTACATGAAGACATTTTGGCCAGTCTAAAGCCGAAACCAGCACCTGCTGATCTCATGGACACTGATTGGATTGATGAGCTGGGAGATCTGAGTTGCCCTGAATGCGGTAGCCGGGATATTTGCGAGCACTCAATGAATATCGACCAGATAGAGATCGGTTTACCCGATGCTCCAGGTATCTTTATGATAAATTGCTTAATCACTTCTTATGAATCATGGGTAATTGATACAGGCAATGGTAACCACATTTGTAATCATTTACAGGGATTCACTAGAAAAGAGACTTTGAGGAAGGACCGTTCAAACCTACGAGTTGGCGAAGGCACTCCGCTGATAGCTGAAGCTGTAGGATCTTATAGTCTTAGTTTGCCCTCGGGTCTAGTTTTGGAACTAGAAAATTGTTATTATGTTCCAAAGATGATTAAGAATGTTTTGTCTTTTGATTTATTGGTAGACCAAGGATTTTATTACAAATATGATTATAAAATGCTTTCTGTCTTTAAAAATAATATTTTCTATTTTAAAGCTACACCTGTGAATGGTCTATATACAGTAAATCTGCAAGACAATAATAATGAAATCTATCATATAAGTAAACGATCCAAAGATATTGAGGATCAGACTTACCTCTGGCATTGTCGTTTAGGCCACATAAACAAGAAACGCGTTGAACTACTCCTAAAAGGAGGTTTTCTTGGCACTTTCGATTTTAAACCTTTTGACAACTGCGAATCATGTTTATCTGGCAAAATGACAAAAGAACCTTTCAATAAAGATAATGAAAGGGCTTCTGACTTGTTAGAAATAGTGCACACAGATGTGTGTGGACCATTTAGTCATGAGGCAAGAGGAGGATACCGGTACTTCATCACATTTACTGACGATTTCAGTAGATATGGTTATGTCTACTTGATGAGCATAAATTTGAAAGCTTTGAGAAATTCAGAGAATATCAGAATGAAGTACAGAATCAACTTGACAGGAAGATCAAGTTTTTACGGTCAGATCGAGGAGGCGAATATCTTAGTCAAGAGTTTGGCAATCATCTGATGGAATGTGGGATTGTATCACAACTCACACCTCCGTATACACCTCAAATGAATGGTGTGTCAGATTGGAGGAATCGTACATTGCTGGACATGGTACGATCGATGATGTGTCACTCTACGCTACCAGTGTCATTCTGGGGACATGCGCTCGAAACAGCAGCACATATACTGAACAGAGCGCCAACAACGTCGGTGGAAAAGACACCATACGAGCTGTGGAAGGGTAAGAAACCCAAAATGTCTTTCCTGAAAATTTGGGGTTGTGAGGTTTACGTCAAGCGACCTACCTCAGAAAAACTCAAGCCCAAATCTGACAAGTGTTTCTTCGTAGGATATCCCAAGACCACCGTGGGATATTATTTCTACAACCCTGAAGAGAACAAAGTTTTTGTTGCTCGAAATGGAAAATTTCTAGAAGAAAAGTTTCTCAGTTCCGGGAACACCAGAGAGGATGTAGATCTACAGGTAGTAGACGAAGACAACACTACACCAATTGTTGAGCCATAAATTCAACATGAAAGTGTTGAACCTCAATCAGAACCGATTGAGGAAGTGCAAACACAGGACCTTCGCAGATCCAGTAGGATAAGACAAGAACCAGATAGGTATCTTGGGTTTCTAGTCTCTCAGGACGGTGGAGACTTGAATGAACCAACATCCTATGGAGAAGCTGTGTCAGGCAGTGAGTCTGAACAATGGCAAGAAGCCATGAAGGCCGAGATGCAGTCCATGTACGACAACCAAGTATGGGAGTTGACTGATTTACCCCAGCACTGTAGAGCTGTTGGACGTGAATGGGTTTTCAAGAAGAAAACCGATATGGACGGGAATGTACACACTTTCAAGGCCAGACTGGTCGCAAAAGGATTCACGCAAACTCATGGTATCGACTATGATGAAACCTTTTCGCCAGTAGCCATGTTAAAATCAATTAGGATTCTGATGGCCATTTCAGCGTACTTTAACTACGAGATCTGGCAAATGGACGTCAAGACAGCCTTTCTGAATGGAAAGTTAACAGAAGACGTCTATATGGAACAACCAGAGGGGTTTGAAGATCCTAAGAATCCTAATAAAGTGTGTAAACTGCTAAAATCCATTTATGGATTAAAGCAAGCATCTCGAAGCTGGAACTTACATTTTGATGAGCGAATCAAAGAGTTTGGTTTCGCGAAAAGTGAGTTCGAGCCGTGTGTTTACACTATGTTCAGTGGGAGCATAGTAACCTTCTTGGTCTTGTACGTAGAAGACATTCTACTCATAGGAAACGATGTACCAACTTTACAGAGTGTAAAGAGTTGGTTAAGCAAATGTTTCCAGATGAAAGACCTTGGAGAAGCCGCTTATATACTAGGCATAAAGATCTACAGAAATAGATCTAAGCGGCTTATCGGACTTAGCCAAAGTACATATGATGCGGTAATTATCATACATAAAAAGCGTAACAAGTTTTAACCTCTAATGCCTAGCCACTGTCTTACCACATATACAGGCAAGCGTACCTGATCGTGAGTAATATAGTGTAGGAAAGTCCAGGTATCGTATCTACCACTGGGAACGGTCAAGTTATCGTAGATTGTTAATCTAAATCAGTTTAATTAACCTAAAGCTTTTGGGGGGGGGTTTTATGAAAAAAGTTTTAATACTAAAAAAGAAAACTAAATTAACTATGAACTAAGAAAGCGATTAAAAGATTAATTAAGAACTATATGAAGGAAAACAGTAGCACTTATCATGGTATAGTGAATCCCCAAGTGGATGATCTAAACAAGCCAAAGGTTTGGTTGTTTTGGTTATTGTAGGAATTTAAGTCTAGGACACCCTAACATGTAGTGATTATGGTCTTTAACTAGGTCTTGGTCCTCCTAGTTCCAATACTTAGGTCGTTTGTCAGGCAACCTAATTCCAGAAATCCGATCCTAATTCTATTGCATGGTTTTCTACCTCCAGGTCACTCTCGGTCCAAGTAACCACTTAACACAACTCTCTTGGTCAAAGGGTAGGTTAAGGTAGGTTGATTATCCTATCGGAGTCTATCTATTTCGGTCAAACAGATACACCCAACCAATGAGTTCAAATAACCAAACAATAATAATCAGAACGGAACCATAACACACATTCAATCAACCAAAAGCAAACCAATAAACATTAATTACGAAATCATCATCCACAATGGTTCATCGACCATGACAAGTACCACTATTAAAAGACTACTCACTAATCATAATGTAAACAGAAAACATGATAGTAGACATGATACCGACAATACAACGATGGATGATCAAAGATCAAACCCCGCAGCGTATTGGCACCACTCTGACTTTCACTCTCGTCTCTGCCTCGTATCTCGTGCTCTCTAAACGTGTTTTGAACTGAAGGAGGAGGCTGGTATTTAAAAGAAAACGTCCAGGGCCCATTTGGCGATCGCTAGACTGCTGGTTTCGCGGCGCCAAGCACTTAGGTCAAACCCTGGTCTTCTTCTTTGTCGAACCTGGCGGCACCAGATCCTGAATTTCGCGGACGCCAGATGGCTACTGGATTGATGTTGCACATTTTTCACGTTTTCTCGCCTTTTTTCGTACTTTTCCGTTCCACGGCCTCCAAATCCTACATAAACAATAATAAGCTCATTTGGTGAGTGAAATGATCAGAAATGGGTGAGAAATGGGGTAAAGTCATACAATTAAGCTCAACCAAAACATGTATAATTTTGGTGTTATCAAAATCCCCACACTTAAGCTTTGATTGTCCTCAATCAAAAGACTGAAAGATAAGAAAGATAACTCCAAAATTATCTCCACCCAAGATCATCAAAGAGAACAAAATATACTCACACAATCAAACACACAAACAAGACTCATTAAGCAATCGGATACCAAAATCAACCTTTTACCCTCACATAGTATGAATAATCATATAAAGTGTATCTCTCGGGGGTAAAAGTGTATATGTAAGTGATCACACCAATACTCGACTAATTCCCGCATGCATAAGCTTGTCACCAAATCTAATCTCCACCACTGAGAAGTTGTCAACCGTCAAGAGGACTTTAGGGTTGTAACATTAGGCTAAGGGTTAAGGGTAGGATAAAGGATATATAAGTGACTAAGGGTTTTGCAACAAAAACTTGAAAACTCAATCAGTAATGATCCAAACAGTGAAGCAATCTGACTTTCGAACAATGAAACTTTTGGGATGAGCATTTCCTCTCTTTTCTTTTTTTTTAGAATTGGCCTAAGCCTATGGCTTATTTGGGGCACAAATTCTTTTTTAATCTTTTCAGCTCACATTTTTTTTCTTTTTTTTTCAACATTCTCGACTCTTTTGATATTTCTTTTTTTCTTTTCTGAGTCTCAAATATTTTCCTCTTTCTTTTTCTCTTTTTTTCAGAGCAGCAACTATGTTGCTTTTGGGCTCTTTTAAATCTCAATCCCATAAAAAACTGTCAGATTTGAAAAACTGGATCAAAACATCTCAAGAATCAAATTTAAGTTACGGCCAAAAGATAGATAAAACAATTAGGCTAAAGGATAAAGGATATAGTGGGTAAAGAAATGAAAAGGCTAAGGCTCAAAATGGTTACAAGGGATGAAGTACTAATGATGAGTACTTTTAATCAAAGGCTAGGCAAATCAAATAACCTTATGATGAGGTTATCTGACGAAGGCTAAATGGGTTAGAAACGAAGGCCTCTATCAGTGCAATGGTGATAAATACTTCTCTTATGTGGTCTCGACAAACATTCTGTTGGTCCCAATGAGGTGACCTTCAAGTAAGGATAGTGTTTGGGATTATAGAAGGGGGGGGGTTGAATATAATCACACAAATTTCACTTTTAAATTCTTTGTTATATTAACAATATGAATTTACAGATTGTTGCGGAAATAGAAAAAACAATAAGTCTAAACTAAACAATCTAAGCTTTCTTTCACTATGCACTAAAGTGAGAAGGTAAGAAAAGAAAGAAGATAGAGGAAAATAAGAAAGAAAGGATTAGGGTATTTTTAGGATGAAGAAGAAGTATGGAGAACATCTCTTCAAGTCCTATTTATACCCAATGCATGCAGACTCACTTTTGTGTACGTGTCACATTATAAGTGGTCCTTTGTACTATTTACTATAAACAAATACTCTTTGCATGGTGTGCAAAAGAGGATGTGAGTAAACAGTTGCCTTGAGGTCTGATAAGTACGGAGGGAACAGTAAAGAGACTGTCCTTATGTACTTTTGTGTCAGTAAAGGCGGATAATCCTTTTGTGCATTAGATTAAGACATTACACTAATCGTTCAGGATCAGGATACTGATCAGTGAGTAGAGTCCTGATACTGATGTTGTTCAGGGTCACTTGTATCCTGATAAGTCTTCAGGATGTCATACGAAATTGAGCAGCTTGCTATCACTGAGTTCCGTCTTCAGATCACGAGCATGCTGGTCCTGTAATCAGCTAATTCTTCGACGTCACTGATGGTTCTTTGAATATGATCTTGATGTCTTCAGGAGGTCTTCACTTCGGTGGTCAGGATCAGTAGACTGCAGAACAGGCTCGTTCATCTCCTGATCCTGATCCTGATCATTATAAAAATAAGTTACAGCATAAGTAACATGGAATAACACTAAACAGATTCAGTGATAATTCCTCAAGCTATAACAGAAGTAAAAACCTATTCACTAAGGCTATGTTTGGCAAACTAGCTGATAAGGTAGCTTATGACTGATAAGGTAACTTATGACTGATAAGGTAACTTATGACTGATAAGGTAGCTGGTGACGGATAAGGTAGCTGATGACTGATAAGGTAGCTGATGAATAAGTTGCGTTTGGCAAAAAACTAGCTGATAAGGTAGTTTATGACTGTAAAATGAAAAAAAAAGACATGTTTAAAAATTAATAGTATAAATTAGCAAGGGTATATTTGGAATAAAAAAATAAAAAGTTCCATAAGTCACCAAAAGGTTAGTGGGAGTAGCTTTTCAAAAAGTTAACTTATAAGTTAACTTATAAGCTAGCTTATGGCCATCCAAACATGTACCTGACTTATAAGGTGACTTATAAGTTAACTTATAAGTCAACTTATTTTTACCAAACAATGCCTAAGTAAAGTAGCAGGATCATTCTCATTTCATCAGGTCTTAGGAGAGCTGGATCAACAATCTCCCCCTAAATGATAATGATAAGACAATGGAGAAATTGTCTAAGTCTAGAAAGAAAAAAAAATTTCTAAGTCTAGATGAAACAGTAGGAAATAGAACTCATAAAGGTACATGTCCCATTTACTGTTTTGAGGGATCTTTTTCAGTACTATGATGGAGTAAAGAACAATGCACTGAATTGCATTTTCATTAATCTTAATAAAGGTTACAAGAGTAAAGAAAATACACAAGTACATAAATGAAGTACTGAAAGAAAAATTACAAAAATTCCTAACTATCAGAGTCTTCACTAACTACCTCAGTCTTGACTTGAATGGGAACAGGAGTTTCACCAAAGGCAATTCTTTGATCGAGGATAGCTCTGACAGTGCGAATGATTTCTTTATTGTCTTTGTTTTTCTTTTCTTTTTGTGCGATAAAGAGAACTGATACCATGTGTTCATAGGGTGCTTTGTGTAGCTCGCTGAAGCGCTGAAAGCGAAGATTTTTAGAGTTTTCGCTTACACAAATACCATGAGCAGGTTCTCTGATGACTTGACCTTCAGAGAGAGATACTCCTGAGGGAAATGAAAGATCAAGCATCGAGAGATCCAGTGGCTTGATAATAGTCCTGGGCAAGCAAGGAGTGGGTCTCCTTGTTGAAGTGCCTGCTGATCTTCGAACAGGAGGCAATGGTTGTGCTGAAGAAGGTTGGAGTAAGTCATCAGGAATTTCTGTTGTTCTTCTGATGCGAGCAATAAGTCCATTTATGACTTCTTCTACTTCAGCCCTGTAGTTCTTGTTGGCTTTGGGAAGTAGGCTTCTGATTTCATTCCACTCTGACAAGTTGTATCGGTCTAACTTGTCAAGAGTGTGCTCAACGTCCTTTACTCCTGAGCATTTGACGGTGATCCAGGTTTTGCCAGGATTACTTCTCTTGCCGCGGGTTCGGCGAAGACGGATTCCAGATATGGCAGCACCATGCGTTCGGAGATGTAGACGATCTCTGCACCAGTCAAGCTCGGTATACACTTCTTCAGCCTGTTCCTCTGCGTTTCTGTTGAAGACCTTCAGCGCGGCCTTCTATGCTAGAAGAGGATCAGCACTTATTTCGTCGTCTTCTTCTACAAAATCAGACGCGAGCCGTCTTGCGGCTTGAGCAGAAAGGAATGCTTCCTTTTGCTTTTTATTATGCTCCTCCTGAGCCTTTATTGCTTCCTCGTATTCCTCCTGTGATAGATAGGCGAACTCGGAGTCCCAAGAGGTACGAAGAGGAATTTTTACTCTTGTACTCACGAGTCGCTCTATCACGGCGTCTAAACGCCCATCCCAGGTGCACCGGGGTTCCCCCCTGAGACTGTGCAGGCCCTGGAGTGGGCGTTGAAGCAGGGATCTTCTCGACGATGAATTCGTCGTCTTCATCATCATCATCATCATCATCATCATCCTCGTTTGTTCCCCCCTCTTCAGTTGTTCTCCAGTTTGTGGAGGGGGAATAAACGGAATGATCCTTCTGAGGAGGCTGTCTCTCCCCCTCAACAGGTTCCTGAGCCAGGGCGGCTGTTGAAACACACCTCTGAAGGAGAGAGGCCATGTCCGTTTGTAGTTTGCGGGTGATGAAGGAAGATGTGATCAGGGACTGCAGAATGTCCCTGTCAGCGCTTGTGAACGCTGGCGGTGGTGGAGGAGCAGTTCTGATGGCGGCGACAGCGTTGGAGAGGTCAGATACCTTCTCCTGTAGAGCCCGGAGCCTTGCCTCCTGAGCATCCAATCTCTGCACCACTGCACTTTGAAAAGTGGTGAGAGAGTTGGAGCTGTTGTTGCCGCAGTGGAGAGAGCGGCAGGGCGGTAGCCTTCAGGTCGTCGATAGACGCCTGAAGGGAGTTGGAGGAGGTAGCCACTTGAGATACCTTGTCATGGATACTGTCTAGACAAGGTATGGTGAGAGTAACTCCAGTGGTTGGTGGGGCTGCGGCTGTGGCGGCAGCAGCGGCAGTGGCGGCGGCGGCTTCAGCGGCTGTGGCAGCAGCCTTTGCAGAGGCTAACTCCAGTTCCAAGGCCTGGAGACGGGCTTGGTGCACATCCTCCTGCTGTTGGAGTGCTGTGCGAGCCTCCTGGAGTTGTCGTTCAGCGGACTGACGACGTAGCTCGGCTGCATTCAGCTGTCGCTCGGAGTCCGTGAAGACGAACTCGTCGAAGCAATCATCCTGAAGCTGAGGATGATCCTGAGAAGCAGCTCCAAAAGAACCTGTAAACGAAGTAGCTAAATGAGCACTAGAAGACTCAATAGCTTTCACAGAAGAAGAAATGGCAATAGTTTGCTTAAAAATATTACCTGAGGCTAAGAGGGTATCAGAGCGATTACCCTCCACATTCTCTGAGCGTTCGAGTAGAACAACCTCAGGTTCTTGGAGTTGGGGAGCAGGAGTATCTGCAGGTAATGAAGTTTTAGATAAAGGGGATGGTCTATTAAATAATTTAGGCAGGGTAAGATAGTATTTCTTACCAGCAACAGGAGCCTTCTTTTTCTTCTGCGCCTTTGATTTGGCGCGTTTGGGCTGGGGAGGAGGAGTAGAGCCAGATGGAGGTGGGCGCTTCAGGAGCGCGGAAGAAGTGGTTGCAGCTGGGGAAGTCAGTAATGGGTTAGCTACTGACATAGCATGCAGAAAAAGAGAAGAAGATGGTTTGGATGAGAGGGAAGAAAACATACCTTGAGTAGTAGGAGAGGTGGGTGGAGAGGTGGGTTGCTCTTCTGCTTCTGGATTTGGTTCAGGGACAACCAGAACGGCAGAGAGAGGAACATCCTCAGGTTTTGGAGAAACCTGTTCCAGGAACTTTACGCCCAAAGCGTAGTTGTTGAAGTTCCCTTCAGTTGGGTAGGCTTTATCCATGTGCATTTCAAGAACAGCAGAGAAGAACCTAGTGTAGGGGACGTTGACCACACGATTTTTCTTCTTGATCTTCAGCACCATGTCGTCCCAGATGTAGCGAACATAGTCACACTTGCGATTTTTGATCGCAGAGTAGACCATGTTTTGAATGGCAGTGGGGAATTGTTCTGTGCTCCCTGTCTTGCCCGTTAAGCAGAGACCGAACGTGTTCCAGATGTAGTAGAAGGTGGCGTTCAGTCCTGACTTGTGGACAGTGGCGTTGGACTTGACAGGGACACCTTCCTTTTCTGGCCAGCGGTAGCCAATGTCGTCGAGCAGGGAAATGACTTCTTCAGCAGATGGAGGAGGAGGATAACGTTTCTTCTTGGGAATTTGAAGAACGTTGCGAAGAGTCCCAATTCCAAAGGAGATGATATCCTCCTTAATTTGGAATTTGATCACCTCACATAGTTTGCCTTTAGAGTTCCTCTCCTGGGCCATAATAGCAGTTGACCAGAGTTGGAGAAGAAGAGGCTTGTTTGGCCTGGGGCTTATAGTGAAAGCCGTCTTCAGGGGACTGTTGAGGAGAAAGTCCCTGGCTGGTGTGAGATAGGCCTTGTTTGTAGGAATGTCGAATAGGCCAATAAGGTTGTTGGCCTTGAATTGGATGTCATGTTGAGGAATGACAACCGGAAGGCTTCCAGCGACGTTGAGCAAAGTGGTTGCCTGAGAGGAGAGCTGAGCGTCGAGTGATGTGGACGTAGTAGCAGCCATCCTGTTGAAAACAAAAATAACATATGTGGATGATTAAGGATCCAAAATATGCATTTTTCTTCACTTTTCAATGAACACAGAATATGTTCATAAAAGTGGTGAAATCCTTTATACTTGGAATAGATTGGATACCAAAATTCACAAAAGGAATGTGTTTTGGTATTAAAGAGAACTTCTATTTTGATGAAATTATATCAAAATAAAAGTTGATGATTTTTCTTAAAAGAAATAAGAATAATCATTTAAACAGTTTTAATAAAAATCTAAGAAGATTTTGGGAAAAACTAAGATCAAACGAAGTGATCTTAGGGTTTTTGTGAAAACGTTTATCAAAATTAGTTTGTGAAAGAACAAGAAGGGATGTAACACTTACGATTGATTCTTGAAGAGAAGTAGTGAGTGTGTGTTCTTGGTGTTCTTGGTGAATTAGAAACTGTAAAAGTTTTCTTGCTTTTTCTTGCTTGAGTACGTAGAGAGAGTTTTGTAAGCGTAAAGAGTGAAATGGATTACGAGTGAGGTTTTTATACCTCGTGGTAGGAGAGAGAAAATGGATGAGAGAGAAAAGAGCGGCTAATTTCAAACGTAATGATGAAAAAAGAAGTTCTACGCGCGTTCACGCGCCTGACACACGTCGTGGGGAACAGGAAACGTCCCATTACGTGTCAGTGCAGATGAAAAGTTTGTTTTATTCGAAAACTTAAAAACCACCTTTTCAGGGGATAATTCCATTTTGATGAAAGAAGAGTTTTCTTGGAATTAGAGTACTTATTAGATAAGTACTGTTTTGGGAAAAATCCTCTTATCACATTTAATGCGATAAGGTTTCAGGAGCAGAGGTACATACCTGAGAATCATCAGTATTCGGATTTTGAACAAAGATTTTGTAAGTACTGAATAGAGTTATCTTCTGATGAGAGTATTATTCAGGAGTTGTTAAGAAAAGAGTCCTGAGAAAAGTTATTCTATAGGATTTAACAACTGTTTGTCTTGATAAACTTCAATCATCAGGATTTAACATCCCAAGTTCACTGATGAGCATATTAAAACGCGTTACATCCAGTGGTTTGGTAAAGAGGTCAGCGAGCTGATATTCAGTAGGGACAAAATGGAGTTCAATATCACCATTCATCACATGATCCCTGATGAAGTGATATCTCACTTCAATGTGCTTTGTCTTGGAGTTTAAGACAGGATTGTTAGCGATGGCGATCGCTGAAGTGTTGTCACAATAGATAGGAATTTTAGAAAGTTGTATGTCATAGTCCTGAAGTTGATTTCTCAGCCACAGGACTTGAGCACAACAGATTCCTGCTGCAACATATTCAGCTTCAGCAGTTGATGTGGACACATAATTCTGTTCTTGCTAGTCCAACTCACCAACTTTCCACCAAGTAGGTGACACCCACCAGTGGTGCTTTTCCTGTCGATCTTACATCCTGCAAAGTCACTATCAGAATAAGCTGTTAGATCGAACCCTGAGTCTTTGGAGTACCAAAGACCCAGATTAGGAGTTCCCTTCAGATATCTGAAAATTCGCTTTACAACGGTCAGATGGGATTCTTTGGGTTCAGCCTGATAACGACCACATAAACATGTAGAATACATGATATCAGGGCGACTAGTTGTGAGATACATCAGAGAGCCGATCATTCCTCTATAGAGAGTCACATCAACAGGATTCCCTTTGGAATCCTTGTCAAGTGATAGAGGAGGAGCCATTGGAGTCTTCATCGGTGTACAGGATGTGAGATCAAATTTCTTCAGCATCTCATGTACATATTTACCTTGATTGATAAAGATTCCCTTTTCAGATTGCTTGATCTAAAGTCCTAAAAAGAATGTAAGTTCACCCATCATAGACATTTTATATTCAGATTTCATGAGTAACTCAAACTTTTCGCAGAGTTTGGGATTGGTTGATCCAAAGATAATGTCATCGACATATATCTGGACAAGAAGGATATGCTTAGGATATTTCTTAAGAAATAAAGTGCTATCGATCTTACCACGAACAAAACCTTTAGAGAGAAGAAAGGTTGACAGGGTATCATACCAGGCACGAGGAGCCTGTTTTAACCCATAGAGAGCCTTGTTTAACTTGTAGACGTGATCAGGGAACTTAGGATCTACAAAGCCAGGAGGCTGAGCCACATAGACTTCTTCATTAAGTTTTCCATTCAGAAAGGCATTTTTTATGTCCATCTGAAAAACCTTGAAGTTCATATGTGCTGCAAAGGCTAGGAAAAGTTGAATTGCTTTGAGCCTAGCCACAGGAGCAAAGGTTTCATCGAAATCAATGCCCTCTTCCTGCCTGTATCCCTGAGCCACAAGGCGAGCCTTGTTTCGAATAATCGTACCAATCTCATCAAGCTTATTTCGAAAAATCCACTTGGAACCAATGATAGTATGTTTTCGAGGCCTAGGGACGACAAGCCAGACATTGTTTCTGATGAACTCTGCTAGCTCCTCCTGCAAGGCTGAGACCCAGGCAGGATCACGCAAGGCATCATCTATTTCTTTAGGTTCATTTTCAGAAATGAAATTAACATAAAGACATACGTTACCAGATTGACGTCGAGTTTTAATGCCAGAGGAGGGATTACCAAGAACTTGATCAATAGGATGATCCTTGGTCCATCGAAGAGCAGGTGGCTGATACACCTGTCCTGAAGTGGAGGCTTCATTTACTGATGGATCAGGGAGAAGATTAGTAGGAGCAAGTTCACTATCAGTGGTTTGAGAAAGGTCTTCACTGTTAGTGGATTGATCAGGTTCAGTTGGTGTGATTTGGGTAATTGGAGTGGCATTTATCAGAGGTGGAGTGGGTATTTTAGTGGGTGGTAAAGGATTTTCTTCAAAACCATCAGGAAGGTCTTGAGGAGTTGGATCAATAATGGGAGTTTCAGGGACTTGAAAGAAAGAGTCAGCCCACTGATTTATTTCAGAATTTTCATGAGGGTGAGGAAAGGTGGGACCCGATTCATCAAATTTGACATGAATCGTTTCCTCTATGGTTTGTCTTCGTTTGTTAAACACACGGTAGGTTTTAGAAATAGAGGAGTATCCAAGGAAGATTCCATCATCAGACTTGGAATCGAACTTTCCAAGATTATCTTTGTTGTTCAGGATGTAGCAGACACAACCAAAGATATGGAGATGTTCGATTGAAGGTTTCCTGTTACGAAAGAGTTCGTAAGGAGTTCTTCTGAACCGCTTTACTATCAGAGATCTGTTCTGAGTATAGCAAGCTGTGTTGACAGCTTCACCCCAGAATTGAGTGGCAAGGTTGGCTTCACTCAACATAGATCGTGCAGCTTCAATCAGGGTTCTGTTTCGTCTTTCAGCAACACCATTTTGCTGAGGAGTTCTTACAGATGAGAAGTTCTGAGAGATACCTTTCTGATCGAAGAAGGTTTCCAGGGTACTGTTTTTGAACTCAGTTCCGTGGTCACTCCTGATTGATCGAACAGTAAGGTTGTTGAGCCTTTCCATCTTCCTGACGAACAGAATGATTTCTTCAGGAGCATCACTCTTGGATCGAAGAAAGAACACCCAAGTATATCTGGAATATTCATCAACGATTACCAGAGTATATTTCTTTCCAGCAATGGATTGGACATTAACAGGTCCAAAGAGATCCATGTGGAGAAGTTGTAGAGGAGAGCTGATGGAGGAAATCAGCTTGGACTTAAAGCTAGCCCTGGTCTGTTTTCCTTTCTCACATGCTGAACAAAGAGAAACCTTTGTATAGCAAAAATCAGGAAGACCAACAACAAGATTGTTGATGCAGAGTTGATTTATCGTCTTGAAGTTGAGATGAGAAAGACGCTTGTGCCATAGCCAATTTGTATCAGAGGAAGCACGAGATACAAAGAAAAGTTGTCAGTGGAAGTATTTATGTTGATGATGTAGATATCAGCATGTCTCACTCCAGTGAGAATAACTTCCTTACGTCTGTTTTTGACTTTGCATTTTTTCTTTGAGAAGGAGACTTTGTGATTCTTATCACACAGTTGACTGATGCTCAGCAGATTATGCATCATGCCTTCAACATAAGCAACTCTTTTGAACGTAGTTACTCCGTTGGTCAGTGTGCTATGGGTTTGGCCTTTACCGTTTCCACCAAAAGTCACAGCAGGACCTCTTTCTTCACGGTAGTTAGAGAGGACAGATTTAGAACCAGTCATATGTCGAGAGCATCCACTGTCCAAGTACCAGATGCCCTTATCCTGTAAAATTTAGAGTTTAAGTTTTTCTTGGTACCCATAGAACTATGGATCCAGAATTATCAGTAGGACTGGTGGAGTTAGTGACAGCCTTTACTGAATTACCAGTACTTGAGGTTGGAGTTTTGACTGAGGAGACTGTCTTGACAACCTTCTTTCCTTTGACTGAGTTATCAGTCTTAGGATTTTTCTTTACCTTAGCTGATTTTTCAGCTTTGGTAGCATCAGGACACTTACTCGCAATATGGTCATTTAATCCAGAGTGATAACATTTGCAATATTGAAAGCGTTTAGTGGGGTCCAGGAAGTCTATGAACTTCAGATGAGCAGGACCAGTACCAAGTATGCCTTTAGCATTGGACAGAGGAGGAATTGGTTTCTTCTCCAGGGTCTTTTGCTTTAGGTCGATCTTCAGTCTGGGAACAGGATTTTGAGAAAAAGATTTTGATCCTGAGACTGAAGGACCACCACCCAGAACTTTGTTCTTGGGTTTAGGACTCTTGGTCTTTGAAGGTGTTACAGTTTTGGATTTTTCCTTGGCTGTTTTCTTTTTGCTCTTAGGAGCACCTTCAGTGTGTGTGTTGGAAGAAGAAGGGATGTTTTCAGGAGCATTAGGATCAGGGATAGAAGAAACAAACATTCCAAATTTAAGCATGGAACGATCAGGTCTAGGACATCCACTAGTGAATCCAAGACCCTTTTTGTTTTTGACATTTCTCCCTGAAGCTAAAATTTCATCAACTTTCTCAGAGGCGTCACTCCATCCTTTGATGGTGACTTTTTCAGCATCTAACTCAGCCAGGGCTCTTTCTTTGGCAGCAAGAGCCGTTTCCCTTTCAATACAGAGGGTTTTATTAACAGTGACCTGGTCTTTATAGTTTTCTTCCAGAATAGTAAGTTGTTTTATTTTTTCTTGGCACTCTCTGAGTTGATCACGAAGATCGATATTCATCTTCTTAGCAGAGGTTTTACCATTCAGGGCTTTGTAGAGATCAAGAGTAACCAGGTCCAGCTGAGTCAAGCTTTCAAGAGGGACAAGAGGAATAGGTACCTGACTGGGAGAATCAGTCGCAGAGGAAGAAGCTTCAGGAGTTGTTGAGAAAGAAGCTTCAGGAGCTTGAGTAGGAACCTCTTCAGGGACCTCTTCTATCTTAGCCATGAGAGCTAAGGTAGGTTCCTCAATAATGGCCATCAGTGCCACTTGAGTATCTTCCTCATCAGATGAGTCATCAGAGGAGACATCATCCCAATCGCAGTCCTCTGCGATAAGACCTTTACCTTTGCGCTGGAATTTCATCTTTTTGTATTTTTCCTTCAGACGCTGGTATTTGGGGTTTTTCGAGGAAGATTTTGCAGAAGAGGGAGCAAACTGACTTTTCCTGTACCTGCAATCATTGGCAAAGTGTCCTTTGCCCTGACAGTTGTAGCAGATAGCAGTAGCCTTATCAACAAGTTCTGTTTTCGGCTTGTCAGTTAAGGTAAGAGGTTTCTTTTTATGAAAGTTTCTCTTTTTGGCAAACTTTTTGAAAAATCTAGTCAGTAAAGCTAGAGATTCATTGAAATCAGGATCTTCCGACATGTCAGAGTCAGAAGATTCTATTTCAGTAATAGTTACAGAAGAAAAAGGAGTGGCGACAGGAGGAACTGAATCAGAGACCAGTGCAACAGAGTTACTTTTGGTATCTTTAGTATCTCTTATGAGATTCTTTTTCAGTTTCTTGTGTTGTTCACGGTTTAGAAGAATACCGTACAACTCACTTAGTGTGAGTGTCTTTATGTCTTTTGACATAGTTAAGCAGGAGGTGTAGATTTCCCAATGTTCAGGAAGAGCTTCCATGAACTTGGTAACCACCTCAGAGTTAGGATAGTTAGTACCGATAGTCTTCAGGTCAATCAGGAGACAGTTGAATCTCTGATGTAGCTGGGAGAGAGTTTCATCCTTCTGATGAATAAAGTTTTGGTACTGACGAACCAAGAAAATCTTTCTTGATTCCATGAGAACAGCAGTACCTTCATATTAAACACAGAGGGTGTCCCAAATCTCTTTAGCAGAGCGAAGGTGACAGACAGAGTGGAATACATCATCAGGGAGTGACATGGCAATGAGAGACCTAGCCTTAGTGTGAATGTTGACCAGGCGTCTGTCTTCATCATTCCAGTCAGTCACAGGTTTTACCAGTTCCCTTTCAGGTAAAGCTGGTTGGTTGCCTGCAGCAGGAATAGCATGAACGGTTTGTGTGGGCACATGTGGTCCATTTCCAAGAAAGTAAGGAATCTGGGGATCAGAACCAGAAAGAAAGAGTTCCATCCTGGTTTTCCAAAGAGAGAAGTTATCTTTGTTAAACCTTGGAGGGTTTCCAGCAGAGCCATGGATTAAGAGAAGAGAGGATCACAAGATTTTTCTTAGAGAAGAAAATGAGAGCTTGTATCTGCTCTGATACCACTTGTTGGTCCCAATGAGGTGACCTTCAAGTAAGGATAGTGTTTGGGATTATAGAAGGGGGGGGGTTGAATATAATCACACAAATTTCACTTTTAAAATTCTTTGTTATATTAACAATATGAATTTACAGATTGTTGCAGAAATAGAAAAGACAATAAGTCTAAACTAAACAATCTAAGCTTTCTTTCACTATGCACTAAAGTGAGGAGATAAGAAAAGAAAGAAGATAGAGGAAAATAAGAAAGGATGAAGAAGAAGTATGGAGAACATCTCTTCAAGTCCTATTTATACCCAATGCATTAAATGCATGCAGACTCACTTTTGTGTACGTGTCACATTATAAGTGGTCCTTTGTACTATTTACTATAAACAAATACTCTTTGCAAGGTGTGCAAAAGAGGATGTGAGTAAACAGTTGCCTTGAGGTCTGATAAGTACGGAGGGAACAGTAAAGAGACTGTCCTTATGTACTTTTGTGTCAGTAAAGGCGGATAATCCTTTTGTGCATTAGATTAAGACATTACACTAATCCTTCAGGATCAGGATACTAATCAGTGAGTAGAGTCCTGATACTGATGTTGTTCAGGGTCACTTGTATCCTGATGAGTCTTCAGGATGTCATACGAAATTGAGCAGCCTGCTATCACTGAGTTCCGTCTTCAGATCACGAGCATGCTGGTCCTGTCATCAGCTAATTCTTCGACGTCGTTGATGGTTCTTTGAGTATGATCTTGATGTCTTCAGAGGTCTTCACTTCGGTGGTCAGGATCAGTAGACTGCAGAACAGGCTCGTTCATCTCCTGGTCCTGATCCTGATCATTATAAAAATAAGTTACAGCATAAGTAACATGGAATAACACTGAACAGATTCAGTGATAATTCCTCAAGCTATAACAGAAGTAAAAACCTATTCACTAAGTAAAGTAGCAGGATCATTATCATTTCATCAGGTCTTAGGAGAGCTGGATCAACAATCTCCCCCTAAATGATAATGACAAGACAATGGAGAAATTGTCTAAGTCTAGAAAGAAAAAAAAATTCTAAGTCTAGATGAAACAGTATGAAATAGAACTCATAAAGGTACATGTCCCATTTACTGTTTTGAGGGATCTTTTTCAGTACTATGATGGAGTAAAGTACAATGCACAGAATTGCATTTTCATTAATCTTAATAAAGGTTACAAGAGTAAAGAAAATACGCAAGTACATAAATGAAGTACTGAAAGAAAAATTACAAAAATTCCTAACTATCAGAGTCTTCACTAAATACCTTAGTCTTGACTTGAATGGGAACAGGAGTTTCACCGAAGGCAATTCTTTGATCGAGGATAGCTCTGACAGTGCGAATGATTTCTTTATTGTCTTTGTTTTTCTTTTCTTTTTGTGCGATAAAGAGAACTGATACCAAGTGTTCATAGGGTGCTTTGTGTAGCTCGCTGAAACGCTGAAAGCGAAGATTTTTAGAGTTGTTGCTTACACAAATACCATGAACAGGTTCTCTGATGACTTGACCTTCAGAGAGAGATACTCCTGAGGGAAAAGAAAGATCAAGCATCGAGAGATCCAGTGGCTTGATAATAGTCCTGGGAAAGCAAGGAGTGGGTCTCCTTGTTGAAGTGCCTGCTGATCTTCGAACAGGAGGCAATGGTTGTGCTGAAGAAGGTTGGAGTAAGTCATCAGGAATTTCTGTTGTTCTTCTGATGCGAGCAATAAGTCCATTTATGACTTCTTCTACTTCAGCCCTGTAGTTCTTGTTGACTTTGGGAAGTAGGCTTCTGATTTCATTCCACTCTGACAAGTTGTATCGGTCTAACTTGTCAAGAGTGTGCTCAACGTCTTTTACTCCTGAGCATTTGACGGTGATCCAGATTTTGCCAGGATTACTTCTCTTGCCGCGGGTTCGGCGAAGACGGATTCCAGATATGGCAGCACCATGCTTTCGGAGATGTAGACGATCTCTGCACCAGTCAAGCTCGGTATACACTTCTTCAGCCTGTTCCTCTGCGTTTCTGTTGAAGACCTTCAGCGCGGCCTTCTGTGCTAGAAGAGAATCAGCACTTATTTCGTCGTCTTCTTCTACAAAATCAGACGCGAGCCGTCTTGCGGCTTGAGCAGAAAGGAATGCTTCCTTTTGCTTTATGCTCCCCCTGAGCCTTTATTGCTTCCTCGTATTCCTCCTGTGATAGATAAGCGAACTCGGAGTCCCAAGAGGTACGAAGAGGAATTTTTACTCTTGTACTCTCGAGTCGCTCTATCACGGCGTCTAAACGCCCATCCCAGGTGCACCGGTGTTGATCCAGCTCTCCTAAGACCTAATGAAATGATAATGATCCTGAATCTTTACTTAGTAAATAGGTTTTTGCTTCTGTTATAGCTTGGGGAATTATCACTGAGATTGTTCAGTGTTATTTCATGTTACTTATGCTGTAACTTATTTTTATAATTATCAGGATCAGGATCAGGAGACGAACGAGTCTGTTCTGCAGTCTACTGATCCTGTCCACTGAAGTGAAGACCTCCTGAAGACATCAAGATCATACTCAAAGAACCATCAGCGACGTCGAAGAATTAGCTGATGACAGGAACAGCATGCTCGTGATCTAAAGACGGAACTCAGTGATAGCAGGCTGCTCAATTTCGTATGACATCCTGAAGACTCATCAGGATACAAGTGACCCTGAACAACATCAGTATCAGGACTCTACTCACTGATTAGTATCCTGATCCTGAAGGATTAGTGTAATGTCTTAATCTAATGCACAAAAGGATTATCCGCCTTTACTGACACAAAAGTACATAAGGACAGTCTCTTTACTGTTCCCTCCGTACTTATCAGACCTCAAGCCAACTGTTTACACACTTCCTCTTTTGCACACCATGCAAAGAGTAATTGTTTATAGTAAATAGTACAAAGGACCACTTACATTGTGACACGTACACAAAAGTGTGTCTGCATGCATTTAATGCATTGGGTATAAATAGGACTTGAAGAGATGTTCTCCAGACTTCTTCTTCAACCTAAAAAATACCCTAATCCTTTCTATCTTATTCCCTCTATCTTCTTTCTTTTCTTCATCTTCTCCACTTTAGTGCATAGTGAAAGAAGGCTTAGATTGTTTAGTTTAGACTTATTGTCTTTTCTATTTTCGCAACAATCTGTAAATTCATATTGTTAATATAACAAGAATTTAAAAGTGAAATTTTGTGTGATTATATTCAACCCCCCCTTCTATAATCTCATACACTATCCTTACTTGAAGGTCACCTCTTTGGGACCAACAAGTGGTATCAGAGCAGATACAAGCTCTCATTTTCTTCTCTTAGAAAAATCTTGTGATCCTCTCTCCTAATCCATGGCTCTTCAAGCTAAGGATAACTACTTTGATACCGGCTCTGCTGGAAAGCCTCCTAGGTTTAACAAAGACAACTTCTCTCTTTGGAAAACCAGGATGGAACTTTTCCTTTCTGGTTCCGATCCCCAGATTCCATACTTTCTGGAAAATGGACCACATGTGCCTACACAAACCGTCCATCCTATTCCTGCTGCAGGTGGCCAACCAGCTATACCTGAAAGGGAACTGGTAAAACCTGTGACTGACTGGAATGACGAAGACAGACGCCTGGTCAATATTGACACTAAGGCTAGGTCTCTCATTGCCATGTCACTCCCTGACGATGTATTCCATTCTGTCTGTCACCTTCGCTCTGCTAAAGAGATATGGGACACCCTCTGTGTTCAATATGAAGGTACTGTTGTTCTCATGGAATCAAGGAAGATTTTCTTGGTTCGTCAGTATGAAAGCTTTATTCATCAAAAGGATGAAACTCTCTCCCAGCTACATCAGAGATTCAACTGTCTTCTGATTGATCTGAAGACTATCGGTACTACCTATCCTAACTCTGAGGTGGTTACCAAGTTCATGGAAGCTCTTCCTGAACATTGGGAAATCTACACCTCCTCCTTAACTATGTCAAAAGACATAAAGACACTCACACTAAGTGAGTTGTACGGTATTCTTTTTAACCGTGAACAACATAAGAAACTGAAAAAGAATCTCATAAGAGATACTAAAGATACCAAAAGTAACTCTGTTGCATTGGTCTCTGATTCAGTTCCTACTGTTGCTACTCCTTCTTCAGTAACTATTACTGAATTAGAATCCTCTGACTCTGACATGTCAGAAGATCCTGAATTCAATGAATCTCTTGCTTTATTAACTAGATCTTTTAAAAAGTTTGCCAAAAAGAGAAACTTCCATAAAAAGAAACATCTCTCTATAACTGACAAGCCTAAATCAGAACCTGTTGACAAGGCTACTGCTATCTGCTACAACTGTCAGGGCAAAGGACACTTTGCTAATGATTGCAGGTATAGGAAAAGTCAGTTTGCTCCCTCCTCTGCCAAATCTTCTTCTAAGAACCCCAAATACCAGCGCCTGAAAGAAAAATACAAGAAGATGAAAATTCAGCGCAAGGGTAAAGGTCTTATCGCAGAAGACTGCGATTGGGATGATGTCTCCTCTGATGACTCATCTGATGAGGAAGATACTCAAGTGGCACTGATGGCCATTATTGAGGAACCTACCTTAGCCCTCATGGCTAAGATAGAAGAGGTCCCTGAAGAGGTTCCTACTCAGGCTCCTGAAGCTTCTTCTTCCACAACTCCTGAAGCTTCCACCTCTGCGACTGATTCTCCCAGTCAGGATAAGGGCATCTGGTATCTGGACAGTGGATGCTCTCGACATATGACTGGTTCTAAATCTGTCCTCTCTAACTACCGTGAAGAAAGAGGTCCTTCTGTGACCTTTGGTGGAAACGGTAAAGGCCAAACCCGAGGGTATGGCATACTGACCAACGGAGTAACTACGTTCAAAAGAGTTGCTTATGTTGAAGGCCTGATGCATAATCTCCTGAGCATCAGTCAACTGTGTGATAAGAATCACAAAGTCTCCTTCTCAAAGAAGAAGTGCAAAGTCAAGAACAGACGTAAGGAAGTTATTCTCACTAGAGTGAGACATGCTGATATCTACATCATCAACATGAATACTTCCACTTACAACTTCTGCTTTGTATCTCGTGCTTCCTCTGATACAAATTGGCTTTGGCACAAGCGTCTTTCTCATCTCAACTTCAAGACGATAAATCAACTCTGCATCAACAACCTAGTTGTTGGTCTTCCTGACTTTCGCTATACAAAGGTATCCCTTTGTTCAGCATGTGAGTAAGGAAAACAGACCAGGGCTAGCTTCAAGTCCAAGAAGATTTCCTCCATCAGCTCTCCTCTACAACTTCTCCACATGGATCTCTTTGGACCAGTCAACGTCCAATCCATTGCTGGAAAGAAATATACTCTGGTAATCGTTGATGAATATTCCAGATATACTTGGGTGTTCTTTCTTCGATCCAAGAGTGATGCTCCTGAAGAAATCATTCTGTTCGTCAGGAAGATGGAAAGGCTCAACAACCTTACTGTTCGATCAATCAGGAGTGACCACGGAACTGAGTTCAAAAACAGTACCCTGGAAACCTTCTTCGATCAGAAAGGTATCTCTCAGAACTTCTCATCTGTAAGAACTCCTCAGCAAAATGGTGTTGCTGAAAGACGAAACAGAACCCTGATTGAAGATGCACGATCTATGTTGAGTGAAGCCAACCTTGCCACTCAATTCTGGGCTGAAGCTGTCAACACAGCTTGCTATACTCAGAACAGATCGCTGATAGTAAAGCGGTTCAGAAGAACTCCTTACGAACTCTTTCGTAACAGGAAACCCTCAATCGAACATCTCCATATCTTTGGTTGTGTATGCTACATCCTGAACAACAAAGATAACCTTGGAAAGTTCGATTCCAAGTCTGATGATGGAATCTTTCTTGGATACTCCTCTATCTCTAAAACATACCGTGTGTTCAACAAACGAAGACAAGCCATAGAGGAAACGATTCATGTCAAATTTGATGAATCGGGTCCTACCTTTCCTCACCCTCATGAAAATTCTGAAATAAATCAGTGGGCTGACTCTTTCTTTCATGTCCCTGAACCTCCCATTATTGATCCAACTCCTCAAGACCTTCCTGATGGTTTTGAAGAAGATCCTCCTATACCACCCACTGAAATACTTACTCCACCTCTGATAAATGCCACTCCAATTACCCAAATCACACCAACTGAACCTGATCAACCCGCTAACAGTGAAGACTTTTCTCAAACCACTGTTAGTGAGCCTACTCCTACTAATCTTCTCCCTGATCCATCAGTAAATGAAGCTTCCACTTCAGGACAGGTGTATCAGCCACCTGCTCTTCGATGGACCAAGGATCATCCTATTGATCAAGTTCTTGGTAATCCCTCCTCTGGCATTAAAACTTGACGTCAATCTGGTAACGTATGTCTTTATGTTAATTTCATCTCTGAAAATGAACCTAAAGAAATAGATGATGCCTTGCGTGATCCTGCCTGGGTCTCAGCCATGCAGGAAGAGCTAGCAGAATTCATCAGAAACAATGTATGGCTTCTCGTCCCTAGGCCTCGAAAACGTAATATCATTGGTTCCAAGTGGATTTTTCGAAATAAACTTGATGAGATTGGTACGATTATTCGAAACAAGGCTCGCCTTGTGGCTCAGGGATACAGGCAGGAAGAGGGCATTGATTACGATGAAACCTTTGCTCCTGTGGCTAGGCTCGAAGCAATTCGACTTTTCCTAGCCTTCGCAGCACATATGAACTTCAAGGTTTATCAGATGGACATCAAAAATGCCTTTCTGAATGGAAAACTTAATGAAGATGTCTATGTGGCTCAGCCTCCTGGCTTTGTAGATCCTAAGTTCCCTGATCATGTCTACAAGTTAAACAAGGCTCTCTATGGGTTAAAACAGGCTCCTCGTGCCTGGTATGATACCCTTTCAACCTTTCTTCTCTCTAAAGGTTTTGTTCGTGGTAAGATCGATAGCACTTTATTTCTAAAGAAATATCCTAAGCATATCCTTCTTGTCCAGATATATGTCGATGACATTATCTTTGGATCCACCAATCCCAAACTCTGCGAAAAGTTTGAGTTGCTCATGAAATCTGAATATAAAATGTCCATGATGGGTGAACTAACATTCTTTTTAGGACTTCAGATCAAGCAATCTGAAAAGGGAATCTTTATCAATCAAGGTAAATATGTACATGAGATGCTAAAGAAATTTGATCTCACATCCTGTACACCGATGAAGACTCCAATGGCTCCTCCTCTATCACTTGACAAGGACTCCAAAGGGAAACCTGTTGATGTGACACTCTACAGAGGAATGATCGGCTCTCTGCTGTATCTCACAGCTAGTCGCCCTGATATCATGTACTCTACATGTTTATGTGCTCGTTATCAGGCTGAACCCAAAGAATCCCATCTGACCGCTGTAAAGCGGATCTTCAGATATCTGAAGGGAACTCCTAATATGGGTCTTTGGTACTCCAAGGACTCAGGGTTCGATCTAACAGCGTATTCTGATAGTGACTTTGCAGGATGTAAGATCGACAGGAAAAGCACCACTGGTGGGTGTCACCTACTTGGTGGCAAGTTGGTGAGTTGGACTAGCAAGAAACAGAACTCTGTGTCCACATCAACTGCTGAAGCTGAATATGTTGCAGCAGGAATCTGTTGTGCTCACGTCCTGTGGCTGAGAAATCAACTTCAGGACTATGACATACAAATCTCTAAAATTCCTATCTACTGTGACAACACTTCAGCGATCGCCATCGCTAACAATCCTGTCTTACACTCCAAGACAAAGCACATTGAAGTGAGATATCACTTCATCAGGGATCATGTGATGAATGGTGATATTGAACTCCATTTTGTCCCTACTGAATATCAGCTTGCTGACCTCTTTACCAAACCACTGGATGTAACGCGTTTCAATATGCTCATCAGTGAACTTGGGATGTTAAATCCTGATGATTGAAGTTTATCAGGACAAACAGTTGTTAAATTCTATAGAATAACCATTCTCAGGACTCTTTCCTTAACAACTCCTGAACAAAACTCTCATCAGAAGATAACTCTATTCAGTACTTACAAAATCTTTGTTCAAAATCCGAATACTGATGATTCTCAGGTAAGTACCTCTGCTCCTGAAACCTTATCGCATTTAATGTGATAAGAGGATTTTCCCAAAACAGTACTTATCTGATAAGTACTCTAATTCCAAGAAAACAATTCTTTCATCAAAATGGAATTATCACCTGAAAAGGTGGTTTTTAGCTTTTCAAATAAAACAAACTTTTCATCTGCACTGACACGTAATGGGACGTTTCCCGTTCCCCACGACGTGTGTCAGGCGCGTGAACACGCGTAGAACTTCCTTTTTCATCATTACGTTTGAATTTAGCCGCCCTTTTCTCTCTCATCCATTTTCTCTCTCCTACCACGAGGTATAAAAACCTCACTCGTAACCCATTTCACTCTTTACGCACACTATTCTCTCTCAAAGAATTCATAGCAAGAAAAGCAATTGTCTCTCGTATCTGCATTCTCAAGAACACCAAGAACACACACTTACCACTTTCTTAACAAGATCAACGTAAGTTTCTTTATGTTCTTTGTTCTTTCCACAATCTAAGTTGGCATTCTTCTCTAAAAACAACTTATTTTGATAAACGTTTTTCCAAAAACCCTAAGATCACTTCGTTTGATCTTAGTTTTCCCAAAATCTTCTAAGATTTTTGTTAAAACTGTTTAAAATGATTTTTCTTATTTCTTTTAAGAACAATCATAAACTCCTATTTTGATACTTATTCATCAAAATAGACGTTCTTTTTAATACCAAAACACATTCCTTTTGTGTATTTTGGTATCTAATCCATTCCAAGTATAAAGGATTTCACCACTTTTATGAACATATTCTGTGTTCATTGAAAAGTGAAGAAAAATGCATATTTTGGATCCTTAATCATCCACATATGTTATTTTTGTTTTTCAACAGGATGGCTGCTACTACTTCTACATCACTTGACGCTCAGCTATCCTCTGAGGCCACAACTCTGATGACTGCTACTGGCAACCTTCCCATCATCATCCCCCAGCACGATCTGCAATTCAAGGGTAACAACTTGATCGGCCTGTTCGATCTACCTGAAGGCAAGGAGTACCTCAAACCTGCCAAAGACTTTCTCCTCCAATGTCCACTGAAGACGGCATTCACCATCAATCCGAAGCCACACAAACCCTTTCTCTTACAACTCTGGTCCACTGCTACCACTGCCCAGGAACGGAACTCCAAGGGCAAGATGCATGAGGTTATCAAGTTCCAGATACAGGATGATATCATCTCCTTTGGAATTGGGACTCTTCGCAACGTCCTGAATCTACCAAAGAAGAAGAGATATCCTCCTCCTCCATCTGCTGCAGAGATCATTGAACTCCTGGACGCCATCGGCTACAACTGGCCTGAAAGAGAAGGCGTCCCCCTGGTGAAGACTGCTGCCACTGTCCACAAGACAGGACTGAACGCAACGTTCTACTATATATGGAACACGTTCGGTCTCTGCTTGACGGGCAAGACAGGGAGCACTGAGCAGTTTCCCACCATCATTCAGCAAATGGTCTTCTCTGCACTGAAGAACAAGAAGTTTGACTACGCTCACCATATCTGGGACGATATGGTGAAGAAGATCAAAAACAAGAACCGCGTGGTCAACGTTCCCTTTACCAGGTTCTTCTCCGCAGTCCTGGAAATGCACATGGGGGATGCCTACCCCAAGGAAGGCACGTTCAATAACTATGCCCAGGGGAACAAGTTCCTGGACCAGGTTTTCTCCAAAACCTGACGACGTTCCTCTCTCTGATGTTCTGGTTGTTCCTGAACCACAACCAGACGCAGAAGAGCAACCCATCTCTCCTCCTGCTCAAGGTACGTCTTCTCTTTTCTCATCCAAACCATCTTCTTCTCTTTCTCTGCATGCTATGTCAGTAGCTAACCCAATACTGACTTCCCCAGCTGCAACTACTTCTTCGGCGCCCCTGAAGCGCCCACCTCCCTCTGGCTCCTCTCCTCCACCTCAGCCAAACGCGCCAAGTCTAAGGCGCAAAAGAAAAAGAAGGCTCCAGCTGGTAAGAAATATTATATTACTGTTTGTGTAAAAATTTACTCAAGTTATTATCGTAAGATGTCGTGAGGCAAAATCGTCAAAAGAAAGAACTCTTGTTCGATAAAACGTGCGATAAATGAAAATAAATGGACAAAAGATTGATGACGCAGAAAAAACCTCAGAATCGAGGAAAAAACCTGCGGCCGACTAAATAGGATAGTCGACGTTGCACTATAATCACCAATAAGGGGTGATATCCTCGATGCTAAAATTGTAATGATGAACTCCTCATAGCATAGTACTCAATTTCAGATTTCCTCAAAGGTGGACAATTGTTGGATATGATGATCGATCTTGTCCTGCAATAAGGATGAACTTTACAAGTATATCGCTTGTTAGTAACATCGCATGATTTGTCATATAACATTTTGAATATCGTTCGATAATAACTTATCTACGTTCGAGGGTATTCATATCTTCATTCCAGGACCTTATCTTAATACAGGAATATCATCCTGGAAGATATCTTACGATTCCAATCGTTCGATCGTTCGATGATAAAATTTCACCTAAACAGTTTGCCCCCAAGATTTAGAAAATAAGTTATAGATTTTCTGAATCTTATACCTGTAAAATCAAATCGTTAGTACATCGATTTTATCGTGATTAATTTGTCGAATATGAACCGGTTTTCACGTTAACGGCGTTATAACTTGGTTATTTTGCTAGCTGTCAATGCAACGGTTATATGGGACAGGTGTCGATGCTCGATTCGACCTCAATTACTTGGAGAGGAGGTTTAATTTGTATAAAAGACCGAATTCCGTCCATAATTATCTCAAAATCTTTGTTTAATTTGAATTTCGAGATCTCGATAGAATCCTCTAGTTTTTGAGAAGATTTAGTTCTATCCGCCTATAAGGTATTTTCTCTTCCCCACTTTCAATTCAGTTCATGCGTTTAAAAACTAAGGCCGATAAGAACCCTAAAAACTTCGATTTGCTGTGTTTTGATCGGTTGTATAGAAGTTTGGATCGTTTAAGCTTTAGAGAAACAATGGAAGTTAGGAGTACAATTAAGAATTTATCTGAGGTTTCGACCCTTAGGAAGTTAGCAGGGATGCCCGATGGCGCTATCGTTAAGTTAGCTGGCGAGGTTAGACCTGCCGAAGCCCCTGCGGGGTTCTTTGCGTTGTTCGAGTATCCCTTCAAGATTGGGTTTACCTGGCCCTATAGTCCTCTATCTCGTGCATTCATGACACGATTTAGTCTATCTCCTGGACAGCTCATGCCCCAATTCTGGAGGGTGATACAGGTCATCGAACGAGTGACCAAAGATTGGGGTCGCCCGGCGTTCACTGTGAATGACCTTCTCTCGGCGTATAGCGTGAAGGTTTATGAGTATAACCGTTATGGGATCTATCCCAGGGATAGAGGGGATAACGTGTTAGTACATGGTACCCAGGTGTATGATCGTGGGTGGAAGTCCCGGTATGTATTCGTACGATCCTCATCGGTATTGGAGGATGACGGATGGGTTGCCCCTGAGTGGAACTCTTTAGGTATAGGATTTTTAATAATTTGTTCTTTCTTGAATTTTTCTGCTTTTATCGTGCTTGTTCTAACGTTTGTTGCTTATCATCGCGCAGATATTGATTTCACCATCGACGATATCGAAGAGTCCAAGCCTGCTATCGAGCGTTTTCTGGAATACGGCGTCAAGGAGCGTTCGTATTCTACTCAAAGATTGAAAGGTTCTTTGGAGGAAGACGACGAGGAGGTTTTGGTGTTAAGTGAAGAAGAAGAAGGAGAGATGGAAGGTAAGATCGTACGATGTATCTTTTCATATTATGTTGTTTAACTTATCGAACGATAGGTAACATATGTTTCTTTAGGTCAAAAGAAAACATCTAAGAGGATGTCCAACCTCGAGATGGCTAAAAGGGCGGCTGAGAAGAAGAAAGGAGTGGCCACTAGTGAGCCACCGGCTAAGAGGACGAGATCATCGTCCGATGCTCTGAATCCATCGAAGGATGCCGTACGACAGGCTGACGATGCGATAGATGCGACTCCGATCCACACGGCTCCTCCTCCTAAGATGCCGAAGAAAACTCCGCAGAAGCCTTTGAAAGAGAAGGTTGGGGAGACTTCAATCAACATATCCCTTCCAACGGGCTTTCTGGAAGGTGATGTCATCAACCACGAGGATCTATTCCCGGCCATCGAGCAGTATCTGCTTCCATCGCAGAAGGCTTTCTTTGACACACGCTGGATCAGCGAGCTTGATGCAGCTGCGGTTGGCTATTCTTTCATGGTAAGTATCGCATGTTTGTCAATTTTTAATCTTCAGACATTTTCTTAACCATCGTTCGTTTTTGGTTTGTAGGCCTTCAAAGCTTGTCTTGGTCTTCACTCCAGAATGGAGATTATTCAGAGTGACATGAAGAAAAAGATGTCTTCTGAGAGGGCTGCCGTAAAGGAGGCTGAGAAGGCTAAAGAGAAGGCATCGAAGATGGCTGCTGATCTGGAGGCCAAACGGGTTGAGGCTGATGATCTGATGGCTAAGTTGGATGAGGCCGAGCATGTTCGATCGGACCAACGTGCAAGGCTGACAGCGGCCAACAATCGTATCGTCAAGCTGGAAGAGGATCTTGCTGCATTGCGCATGGAGATGGCAAATCGCGAGAAGGCCTCATCATCTGAGATCCAGGATCTCAATGATGAGATGGTCTTGTCTAGGATGGTGGCCCGTGCAGCCCTAATACGCCAATTTATTGGTGGCACGTATACCATCGAGGCTGCCAAGGGTGAACTGGGGGCCTTCCGTGATGCGATGGGATCTGATGAGCTCCTGGATGCTGATGATGCTAAGGATGCTGATGAAGAGGAGGAGGGTGCTGAAAAGAGCAAGGAGGTTGAAGTCACGATGATCGAGGAGGGAGATAAGAATGAAAAGGCTCCTGGATCCGACATCGTGGATAAAGCTACTGTTGACACTCCTCCTGCCATTGTAGATGATAGCGTAGTTGGGGAGGTTGGCTTAAAAGCCACTCCCAATGTTTAGTTTTTTCTTTGCAATCGTATGATGTAATCGCAGTACTTTTGAGTACTTTTTTAATGAAATTATCTATTTTCGCAATCGTGCGATGTCTTAGTACTTTTTATTTTTGTCCTAAGTACTTTTAATAGATAATCGTGTGTTTTAGCTGATTCTGTGTTTAAGGCCTTAATTAATCGTGCGTTTTGACTTGCGATGTTTATCATGAGTCTAAGGCACTTGAAAATTTTTTAGAAACGTTTCTGTTAATCGTGCGTCTGGCGTTTTGACTTGCGCTCTTGCGATTTAAAATTGATGCATCTTTTAAGTTATATGCGTTTTGAGCATGTTGTTTTATCGGGCGATGTTTGCCATAGATCGTGCGATGTCTTGCGATAATCGTGCGATGTCTTGCGAGAATCGTGCGTTACCTGCGAATAAAATTGGCTAAGGGGTGGCCGTTGGATTGACCAACGGCGCTCCGATGCCTAAGTCAGTAATCGTTCGATAGAATAATAGTTAAGAAAATGAAAAAGGTTTTAGAAGTAATACCTCTTTAGATGAGTTGCATTCCAACTACGTGGGATTTCATTACCTTCGATGGTTGAAATCTTATAGGCACCTTTCCCAACGATCTTAGTAATGATGTAAGGTCCTTCCCATTTGATGGAAAGTTTTCCAGCGTTCGATTCCTGTGTATTTGGAAAGACACGTCGTAGGACATGATCTCCAACTTGAAATACCTTGATCTTCACCTTTTTATTGAAGTAACGTTCGACCATGGCCTTCTGCGATGCCATTTTTTGAAAGGCTTTCTCTCTTAGTTCTTCTAAAGCATCGATATCGTAACACAAGTCTATCGAGTTTTGTTCAATCGTACGATGTCGAGCAACAGGAACTTGTGATTCGATCGGAAGGACTGCTTCACATCCGTATACTAGGGAAAAGGGAGTTTGTCCAGTTGAGGTTCTAGGTGTCGTGCGATTTGCCCACAAAACAGATGGTAACTCTTCGACCCATTGACCCTTTGCAGCTTTCAACCTCTTTCGAATGGAATTAATAATGGTCTTATTGCTAGATTCAGCCAAGCCGTTGGATTGTGGATATCTTGGGGTCGATGTAATGAGTTTTATCCCACTTCATCGCAGAACTTTCGAGTTCTCTCACTTATAAATTGGGACCCATTATCGCACGTTATTTCTGATGGCGCTCCAAACCTGTAAATAATGTTAGTTTGGATAAAGGAGATAACTTCTTTATCCCTAACCTGCGAGAAAGCTGCGGCTTCAATCCATTTAGAGAAATAATCGGTAAGAACAAGTAAAAACACTTTTTGACCTGGAGCAGGTGGTAATTTTCCTACGATGTCCATCCCCCATCGCATGAATGGCCATGAGATTAAGACAGAGTGTAGGGGTTCAGAAGGTAAATGTGACGTACCTGAATGTCTTTGGCAAGCATCGCACCTTTGAACATACCTTATCGAGTCCTCTCGAAGAGTAGGCCAATAGTACCCTTGCCTCGAGATTCTGTTAGCAAGGCTTCTGCCCCCAGAATGGTTTCCACATTCTCCATCGTGCATCTCTTAAAGGATTTGACCGATTTGTTGCCTGTTTACCACGCATCGTAAGATTAGACCCGTCGTGGACCTTCGATACAGCTGATCATCGAAGATCGTGTATCGAGAGCTTTTAAGTCTGACTTTCCGGGCTTCTAACTTGTCTTCAGGGAGTTGGTCATTCTTGAGATAGTTCCATATATCATTCGACCAATCGTGGTTTTCTTCGATCATTTGAACTTCTTCGATTGTTGGTGACATAAGATGTATTATCGGAACACTTTCTAGAGTTGGTTCGTTGAATGCGGACCCCAAGTTAGCTAAGGCATCGGCTTGCATGTTCAGATCTCTTGGGATTTGTTCTATTGAGAACTTATCAAATCGTGCGATCTTATCTTTTGCTATCTTGAGATACAATATCATCTTTGAATCTTTTGCTTGGAATTCACCATTGATTTGGTTCACAACTAATAGCGAATCACTTCGTACGTGTAACCATCGTGCTCCCAAGTTATAGGCTATATCCAATCCAGCGATCAAGGCTTCATATTCTGCTTCGTTATTGGTAGTTTTGAACTCGCATCGTATCGAATACACCATATTGCCCCCATGTGATGATTTCAGGACAACTCCCAATCCCGATCCTCGTGCGTTTGAAGCTCCGTCAACGTGCATGGTCCATGGTTCGTTGTCGTGAATCATCACATTACTGATTGCATCGTACGATGGCTCTTTGATCCTAGGACTGAATTCAGCTACAAAATCTGCTAACGCTTGAGATTTTATCGCTGTTCTTGGTTGGTACGTTAGATCGAAGTTGCTAAGATAAATACTCCACTTTGCTAATCGTCCCGTAAGTTCAGGCTTACGAAGTACGATCTTAAGAGGATAGTTAGTAACAACGATTATATGATGCGATTCGAAATAATGCCTTAACTTTTTAGCTGCAGTCACGAGGCCAAGCAAGAGTTTTTCCATAGACGTGTACCTTGTTTCGGCATCGAGGAAAGACTTACTTACATAATAGATAGGTTGCTGTTGTTGGTCACCTTCTCGTACGAGCACTGCGCTAACAGCGTTGTTGCTCACAGCGAGGTATAATTGCAAGCTCTCTCCTTCGATTGGTTTCGTCAATAGTGGAGGATTGGACATGTACTTTTTTAAACTTTGTAGTGCTTCCTCGTGTGCCTCTGTCCAATCGAAGCCTTTGTTCTTTCGAAGCACGTTATAGAACAAATGACATTTATCGGATGATCGTGAGATGAACCTGTTCAGGGCCGCTACTCGTCCAGTCAGCTTTTGTACTTCTTTTACATTCCTTGGTGACTGGATCTCCAGGATTGCTTTGATCTGTTCTGGACTCGCTTCGATCCCTCGTCGCGTAACCATGTATCCAAGGAACTTACCCGCACGCACTCCGAAAGAGCACTTGGTTGGGTTGAGTTTCATCTTATATTCTCGTAATATATCGAACGATTGCTTTAGATGCTGGATGTGATCTTGCGATCGTTCCGATTTCACGAGCATATCGTCGATATATACTTCCATCGTTCGTCCGAGGTGATCTTTGAACATCCTGTTTATGAGCCTTTGGTACGTTGATCCAGCATTCTTGAGACCAAGCGGCATTACTTTGTAACAGTATATGCCCTTATCGGTCATAAATGCAGTCTTCTCTTGATCGTCTTTATGCATTAGAATCTGGTTATATCTGGAATAAGCGTCCATGAATGTTAGTAACTCGTGCCCTGCTGTTGCATCGACCATTGCATCGATGTGTGGCAAAGGAAAGGGATCCTTCGGACAAGCTTTGTTCAGGTCTGTGAAGTCGATGCATACTCGCCACTTTCCATTCTTCTTTTGTACTACCACCACGTTGGCGAGCCAATCTGGATACTTTATTTCTCGAATTTTTCCCGTTTTGAGTAGATTTTCTACTTCCTCGTTGATCACCTTATTGCGTTCTGGTGCAAACTTGCGTCTTTTTTGCTTAACGGGTTTAAACGTAGGATCCACGTTTAACTTGTGCGATATGATGTTAGGATCTATCCCCACCATATCCTCGTGTGACCACGCAAAACAATCCGAGTGTTCCTGCAAAAAAGAAATTATACTATTCTTTATATCGGGGGTTAGAGTTGCACCTATGAAGACCTTACGATCAGGATGTTTGTGATCCAACACGACTTCTTCCAATTGAAGATCATCGTACGATCGTACTCCATCCTGGCTCTGTAATTGCTAGATATCGTGCGGTTTGGCCTTCATCGTGATCTTGTAACATTCCCGTGCGATTTTCTTTTCGCTGACTATCTCTTGCACGCCCCACGGAGATGGGAATTTGATCTTCTGATGATACGTTGATGGTACGGCCTTCATATCATGGATCCAAGGTCTTCCGAGTATAGCGTTGTAAGCAGAAGGGCAATCAATGACGTTGAACTTGGTTTGCTTGTTTATGCCTTTAGCGAAGACTGGTAGTATGATCTCTCCAAGAGTACTAGTTGCATATCCGTTGAATCCAATTAGTCTTGTTGTTCGTCGTACGATGTTGGATCGGTCGATACCCATAATCTTCAACGTTTCTGCGAATACCACGTTTGCTGAACTGCCTCCGTCGATTAGTACTCTCTTGGTTAGATAGTTACCGATTGTCAACTGAATAACCAATGCATCATGGTGTTTCTGATAAGTGTCAGTCATGTCTTCTATATCGAACGTTATCTTTGTTGCATCGAGCTCTTTTTCTTCCGTGGATCTGGATTCATTTGGGATGGGATGTCCTTCAGGCCCTTCTCGTGCGTGCCTTTTTACCGCAGAATAAGTGAGGCCACACACTTCTGACCCACCTGTAATGCAGTTTACAACCTTCGTTGGAACGGGTGACGTTGGTCTTTTCGAATCATCGCCTAGAAGGTTCTTGAGATGTCCATTTGATTTGAGGTACGCGATTTCCTTCTTCAAGCTAATACAATCATCTGTATTGTGTCCGTGGTCGCTGTGGAAGTCGCACCATTTTGTTTGATCTTTGTCCTTGCTAGGATTCTCTGGTTTTTTGGGCCATCGTACGTTAACTTCCAAGTTCCGTAGAGAATCCACCAAGTCTTTCGTTGTACCTGCAAAATGGTAAGTTGACAAATCCGGATATCTTACTTTACCTGTACCTTGGTTCGAACGTTTATTCTGATCGCGTCGGGAATTATCAATCTTGTTTACTCGTTTAGGTTTGAAATCATGTTTCTGTGCTCCAAGATTCTTCTTATCGTTCGAGTGTTTACGCCGGAAAATGGCGTCATCTTCGATCCTCATGTGGGCTAACGTACGAGCTCGTACATCATCGAAGTTTTCTGGTGGATACTTCGTTAGATCTGTATATAACTCCGAGGATGTATCTAACCCACGTTTGTATGCTTCGATCGCCGTCCGCACATCGCAGTTCTTAACTTCGATCATCTCTGCATTGAACCTGTTAAAATATTCACGAATGGTTTCACCTGTTTTTTGCACGACATAGTAGAGATCGCTTGCAAATTGTCGAGTAAACTGGTTTACTAATTCAGACCACGATGCGATGCTCTTAGGTTTCAAATTGATTAACCACTGCAACGTAGCTCCGGTAAGCGTTGATCCAAAGCCTTTGCACATACAAATTTCTTGAAACTGGGTTGGAATAGGAACTGTCCACACTAGTTGCTTGTATTGTGCGATGTGTTCCACGGGATCAGAGATTCCAGAGTATTTTGGTGTGAAGGCTGGGATATTGTATTTTTTGGGAATATCAACAAGAGCAATCTCATCGATATAGGGTGAGGCTTGGAATCCAGTTTTAGGTTCAACTTCGATGGGTACAGCAGCTCCAGGAAGTTTGGTTAACAATGCGAGCATTGCTTTGTTTTGTTCTTCTAGCATTTTCAGTCGAACATCTACGATGTCAGTGATAGGTGGATTACTGGAGGTTCCCGAGACGTTCGATAAGTTTGGAATATGAGTTATGGGGGTAGTTGCAGTGGGAACGTGCGATATAGGTTCTGGAATAGGTACAAAGGGACGAGGCCCTGTTTGAGGTTGGTTGTAAGTGAACGTAGTTGCTCCTGGGTAAGGACCTGATGGTAATGGAGGGAAGATAGGACGCGGGTTGTTGACTGGAGGTGGCGGTGGTAAGCTAACTTGTGACACTTGCGGTTGGATAAAAGGTTGTGATATTTGTGGCTGGACAAATGGTTGTTGGGGAACATAGGGTTGATTTTGAGGGAAGAATGGCCTCGGTTGATGAGTGGAAACTGGAATGTGAGAAGTTTGTGGATTCGATGCTCTCAATCTAGACAGTTCACCATTCATTTGTAAATTCTGATTGTTCAACCATTGGATTTGTTCTTGTGCTGCTGCCAATTGTTGTTGCAAGGTTGGTTGAGAATTGCTTGCCATGTTCCTGCACTTAGTTCACAAAGAAGCTCGAAGGAATAGGTTAGTAAGCTGACGCCTTATCGAACAAGATTTTCTCAAAACGGGCCCCACGGTGGGCGCCAAACTGTTTGTGTAAAAATTTACTCAAGTTATTATCGTAAGATGTCGTGAGGCAAAATCGTCAAAAGAAAGAACTCTTGTTCGATAAAACGTGCGATACATGAAAATAAATGGACAAAACATTGATGACGCAGGAAAAACCTCAGAATCGAGGAAAAAACCTGCGGCCGACAAAATAGTATAGTCGACGTTGCACTATAATCACCAATAAGGGGTGATATCCTCGATGTTACAATTGTATCGTACGATTACAATAAAGAAAAGAATGCTATCGAATATGAATACAGAGAATAATGTTGATATTGCTATTTTTCTCTTAGAATCAGTTGTCTTGAGTTTAGGATCTCGAATCTCTTTTATAGCTGCTTGGATCGTAACCGTTATCTCATAATTGAGCTATAAATGCAACGGTCATAACTGAAGCTGAATTCTTGATCATAACATCCGAGTCTTTAATGAGGGCATATCTCTGTTCAAACGGTCACATAACGGTTGATGCTTGATCGATGAGACCAATCGTACGATTATATATATATCGTACGATATACTTCAATGCTCATTGTAATGATGAACTCCTCATAGCATAGTACTCAATTTCAGATTTCCTCAAAGGTGGACAATTGTTGGATATGATGATCGATCTTGTCCTGCAATAAGGATGAACTTTACAAGTATATCGCTTGTTAGTAACATCGCATGATTTGTCATATAACATTTTGAATATCGTTCGATAATAACTTATCTACGTTCGAGGGTATTCATATCTTCATTCCAGGACCTTATCTTAATACAGGAATATCATCCTGGAAGATATCTTACGATTCCAATCGTTCGATCGTTCGATGATAAAATTTCACCTAAACAATTACCCTGCCTCAACTTTTTAATAAACCTTCCCCTTTATCTAAATCTTCTTTACCTGCAGACACCCCTGCTACTGCTCCTATCCAACAGGAACCTGAGGTTGTTCATCTTGAACACTCAGAGAATGTGGAGGGTAATCGTTCTGATACCCTCCTAGCCTCAGGTAATACTTTTAAGCAACATATTGCCATTTCTTCTTTTATGAAAGCTTCTGAGACCTCTAGTGCTCACTTAGCTACTGATATTACAGGTTCTTTAGGAGCAGCCGTTGAAGGGCATCCTCAACTACACCAGGATGACCCCTTTAACGATTTCATCTTCACGGACTCCGAACGACAGCTGAGTGCAGATGAACTTCGTCGTCAGTCCGCTGAACGACAACTACAGGAGGCACGCGCAACACTCCAACAGCAGGAGGATGCGCACCAGGCTCGACTCCAGGCTTTGGAGCTGGAGCTTGCCTCAGCCAAGGCCGCTGCGACCGCCACTGAAGCCGCCGCCGCCACTGCCACTGCTGCTGCTGCCGCCGCCACTCCGCCACCGACGGCCGTAACTCTCTCGATCCCTTGTCTGGATACTATCCACGACAAGGTTTCCCAAGTGGCCACCTCCTCCAACACCCTTCAGGCATCTTTTGATGACCTGAAGGCCACTGCTCTACCTGCTCTCTCCACCACCATCAACAATAGCACCAACTCTCTCACCACTTTCCAAACAACAGTGGTTCAGAGGTTGGATGCCCAAGAAGCAGGCCTCCGCGCTCTCTCCAGGAGCAGGTGACTGGTCTCACCAACGCTGTCAACGCCCTCACCTCTGCTCCTCCACCTCCTCCATCGTTCACCAGCGCAGACAGGGATATTCTGCAATCCCTGATCTCCTCTTCATTCATCTCTCGCAAGCTACAGAACGACATGGCCTCTCTCCTACAGAGGTATATTTCAACAGCCGCCTTAATTCAGGCACCTGTTGAGGGGGAGAGACAGCCCCAGCGAGACCATTCCGTTTATTCCCCTCCACCAACTGGAGAACCAATGAACAGGGGGGAACGAACGAGGATGAGGATGATGATGATGATGATGATGATGATGAAGACGACACCTTCTTCGTCGAGAAGGTTCCTGCGTCAACGCCCACTCCAGGGCCTGCACACTCTCAGGGGGAGAACCCCGGTGCACCTAGTACGTTATTCCTACCATCCTCTCCCTCATCTTCTGATAACCAACCCATCTCCACTCTTCTTAAATCTAAACCTACCCTCGAAACCATCACCCTCGACACCTCCTCTGAAGACTCACCAACAAACAACCTACAAATGGTTATCTTCCAACCACCCAAACAACCTACCCTTGAACTAACATCTCAATCTACTCCTGAACCAACCCCTGAACCTAAAAACCAAACAGACTCTGAACTTCAGGATGTGAACTTTGGTTCTGTCACTGGTGAGATTGTTCGCCTAATGGAAAACAGTCCATCAGAACAAACACGAGCCGAACTAAGCAGAATGACATTCAGAGTAACTCCCCTAAACCCTGAATCCATTCCTTCTAAACCAACCCGCTTTAATCCTGAAGCATCTTCCTCCAGAACCCCTGAAATCCGAGCCCCTCCTGAAACCATATGCCTTTCATCAGATGATGAATTCATCTCTGATGACTTCTCTACCCCTGCTTCTTCCCCCAGATCTCCTCCCTCTAATTCTCCTAGATCTGAAGGTGAAAATTACCCTGACACTTCTGCTACTATCGACAGGGATGGGCGTTTAGACGCCGTGATAGAGCGACTCGAGAGTACAAGAGTAAAAATTCCTCTTCGTACCTCTTGGGACTCCGAGTTCGCCTATCTATCGCAGGAGGAGTACGACCTCGCCGTACAGGCTCAGGAGGAGCATAATAAAAAGCAGAAGGAAGCTTTCCTCTCTGCTCAAGCTGCAAAGAAGCTTGCTTTTGACTTCGTTGATGAAGACGAAGAAATAAGTGCCGATCCAATTCTTGCACAAAAGGCTTCTCTGAAGGTCTTCAACAAAAGGACAGAGGAAGAGACAGAGGTAGTAGACAAGAAGCTTGACTGGTGCAAAGACCGACTTCATCTCAGGAAGCATGGTGCCAGAATAACAGGGATCCATCTTCGTCGAAGCCGCGGCAAGAAAGGAGTTCCTAGTAAAACCTGGCTCACCGTCAAACGTTCAGGAGTGAAGGACGTCGAGCACACTCTGGACAAGTTGGATCGTTACAACTTGTCAGAGTGGAACGAAATAAGAAGCCTACTTCCTAAAGCCAACAAGAACTACAGGGCTGAAGTAGAAGAAGTCATTGATGGACTTATTGCTCGAATCAGAAGAACAACTGAAATACCTGATGTCCTGCTCCAGCCTCCCTCTGCTCTACCAAAACCTCCAGTTCGAAGATCTGCAGGCACCTCAACAAGGAGACCAACTCCTTGCATGCCTAGAACTATTATCAAGCCTTTGGACCTCTCGATGCTTGATCTTTCCTTCCCTACAGGAGTCTCTCTCTCTGAAGGTGTTTGTGAGAGCGACAACTCCAAAATCCTACGCTTTCAGCGTTTCAGCGAGCTACACAAAGCACCATATGAACACTTGGTATCAGTTCTCTTCATCGCTCAGAAGGATAAGAAAAACCAAGATAATAAAGAGATCATTCGCACTGTCAGAGTTATCCTCGATCATAGAATCGCCTTCAGTGATACTCCTATTCCAATTCAAGTCAAAACTGAAGTAGTTAGCGAAGACTCTGATAGTTAGAATTTTTGTAATTTCCTTTCAGTACTTCATTCATGTACTTATGTATTTTCTTTACTCTTGTAACCTTATTAAGATTAATGAAAATGCAATTCAGTGCATTGTACTTTATTCCATCATAGTACTGAAAAAGATCCCTCAAAACAGTAAATGGGACATGTACCTTTATGAGTTCTATTTCCTACTGTTTCATCTAGACTTAGAATTTTTTTTTCTTTCTAGACTTAGACATTTTCTCCATTGTCTTATCATTATCATTTAGGGGGAGATTGTTGATCCAGCTCTCCTAAGACCTGATGAAATGATAATGATCCTGAATCTTTACTTAGTGAATAGGTTTTTGCTTCTGTTATAGCTTGAGGAATTATCACTGAGATTGTTCAGTGTTATTTCAAGTTACTTATGCTGTAACTTATTTTTATAATTATCAGGATCAGGATCAGGAGACGAACGAGTCTGTTCTGCAGTCTACTGATCCTGTCCACTAAAGTGAAGACCTCCTGAAGACATCAAGATCATACTCAAAGAACCATCAGCGACGTCGAAGAATTAGCTGATGATAGGAACAGCATGCTCGTGATCTGAAGACGGAACTCAGTGATAGCAGGCTGCTCAATATCGTATGACATCCTGAAGATTCATCAGGATACAAGTGACCCTGAACAGCATCAGTCTCATGACTCTACTCACTGATCAGTATCCTGATCCTGAAGGATTAGTGTAATGTCTTAGTCTAATGCACAAAAGGATTATCCGCCTTTACTGACACAAAAGTACATAAGGACAGTCTCTTTACTATTCCCTCCGTACTTATCAGACCTCAAGGCAACTGTTTACACACTTCCTCTTTTGCACACCATGCAAAGAGTAATTGTTTATAGTAAATAGTACAAAGGACCACTTACATTGTGACACGTACACAAAAGTGTGTCTGCATGCATTTAATGCATTGGTTATAAATAGGACTTGAAGAGATGTTCTCCAGACTTCTGCTTCAACCTAAAAAATACCCTAATCCTTTCTATCTTATTCCCTCTATCTTCTTTCTTTTCTTCATCTTCTCACTTTAGTGCATAGTGAAAGAAGGCTTAGATTGTTTAGTTTAGACTTATTGTCTTTTCTATTTCTGCAACAATCTGTAAATTCATATTGTTAATATAACAAGAATTTAAAAGTGAAATTTTGTGTGATTATATTCAACCCCCCCTTCTATAATCTCATACACTATCCTTACTTGAAGGTCACCTCTTTGGGACCAACAACCGGGGTTCTCCCCTGAGACTGTGCAGGCCCTGGAGTGGGCGTTGAAGCAGGGATCTTCTCGACGATGAATTTGTCGTCTTCATCATCATCATCATCATCATCATCCTCGTTTGTTCCCCCCTCTTCAGTTGTTCTCCAGTTTGTGGAGGGGGAATAAACGGAATGATCCTTCTGAGGAGGCTGTCTCTCCCCCTCAACAGGTGCCTGAGCCAGGGCGGCTGTTGAAACACACCTCTGAAGGAGAGAGGCCATGTCCGTTTGTAGTTTGCGGGTGATGAAGGAAGATGTGATCAGGGACTACAGAATGTCCCTGTCAGCGTTTGTGAACGCTGGCGGTGGTGGAGGAGCAGTTCTAATGGCGGCGACAGCGTTGGAGAGGTCAGATACCTTCTCCTGTAGAGCCCGGAGCCCTGCCTCCTGAGCATCCAATCTCTGCACCACTGCACTTTGAAAAGTGGTGAGAGAGTTGGAGCTGTTGTTGACCGCAGTGGAGAGAGCGGGCAGGGCGGTAGCCTTCAGGTCGTCGATAGACGCCTGAAGGGAGTTGGAGGAGGTAGTCACTTGAGATACCTTGTCATGGATACTGTCCAGACAAGGTATGGTGAGAGTAACTCCAGTGGGATGTAGGGCTGCGGCTGTGGCGACAGCAGCGGTAGTGGCGGCGGCGGCTTCAGCGGCTGTGGAAGCAGCCTTTGCAGAGGCTAACTCCAGTTCCAAGGCCTGGAGACAGGCTTGGTGTGCATCCTCCTGCTGTTGGAGTGCTGTGCGAGCCTCCTGGAGTTGTCGTTCAGCGGACTGACGACGTAGCTCGGCTGCATTCAGTTGTCGCTTGGAGTCCGTGAAGACGAACTCGTCGAAGCAATCATCCTGAAGCTGAGGATGATCCTGAGAAGCAGCTCCAAAAGAACCTGTAAACGAAGTAGCTAAATGAGCACTAGAAGAAATGGCAATAGTTTGCTTAAAAATATTACCTGAGGCTAGGAGGGTATCAGAGCGATTACCCTCCACATTCTCTGAGCATTCGAGTAGAACAACTTCAGGTTCTTGGAGTTGGGGAGCAGGAGTATCTACAGGTAATGAAGTTTTAGATAAAGGGGATGGTCTATTAAATAATTTAGGCAGGGTAAGATAGTATTTCTTACCAGCAACAGGAGACTTCTTTTTCTTCTGCGCCTTTGATTTGGCGCGTTTGGGCTGGGGAGGAGGAGTAGAGCCAGATGGAGGTGGGCGCTTCAGGAGCGCGGAAGAAGTGGTTGCAGCTGGGGAAGTCAGTAATGGGTTAGCTACTGACATAGCATGCAGAAAAAGAGAAGAAGATGGTTTGGATGAGAGGGAAGAAAACATACCTTGAGTAGTAGGAGAGGTGGGTGGAGAGGTGGGTTGCTCTTCTGCTTCTGGATTTGGTTCAGGGACAACCAGAATGGCAGAGAGAGGAACATCCTCAGGTTTTGGAGAAACCTGTTCCAGGAACTTTACGCCCAAAGCGTAGTTGTTGAAGTTCCCTTCAGTTGGGTAGGCTTTATCCATGTGCATTTCAAGAACAGTAGAGAAAAACCTAGTGTAGGGGACGTTGACCACACGATTTTTCTTCTTGATCTTCAGCACCATGTCGTCCCAGATGCAGCGAACATAGTCAAACTTGCGATTTTTGATCGCAGAGTAGACCATGTTTTGAATGGCAGTGGGGAATTGTTCTGTGCTCCATGTCTTGCCCGTTAAGCAGAGACCGAACGTGTTCCAGATGTAGTAGAAGGTGGCGTTCAGTCCTGACTTGTGGACAGTGGTGTTGGACTTGACAGGGACACCTTCCTTCTCTGGCCAGCGGTAGCGAATGTCGTCGAGCAGGGAAATGACTTCTTCAGCAGATGGAGGAGGAGGATAACGTTTCTTCTTGGGAATTTGAAGAACGTTGCGAAGAGTCCCAATTCCAAAGGAGATGATATCCTCCTTAATTTGGAATTTGATCACCTCACATAGTTTGCCTTTAGAGTTCCTCTCCTGGGCCATAGTAGCAGTTGACCAGAGTTGGAGAAGAAGAGGCTTGTTTGGCCTGGGGCTTATAGTGAAGGCCGTCTTCAGGGGACTGTTGAGGAGAAAGTCCCTGGCTGGTGTGAGATAGGCCTTGTTTGTAGGAATGTCGAATAGGCTGTAGGACCTCTTGTGTTGTGAAGAATCAGAAAGACACTATCTTACTTGCTTTCTAGTTTAACTTCCTTTATCTGTAAACATTTAACTCTGTTAGTGCCCCTGTTTGAGGTTTGGAACCTCGGGGGCCTTTGTTGACATTTTGTGTAACTTCCTCTTACCTATATAAGGTAAGAGATGATTAGGGTTTTTAAGCATTGATTCATATTTACCATTTTGGGCAAAAACTCCATTGTTAAACCTTGTTCAAGCTTTTATGAATTGAATCAAGATTTCCATCCATTTCTTCATCTTTTCTATGATTTATGGGACAACAATTGGTATCAGAGCTATACCTTGTTGATTCCTTGGCTTTTTGAGTTGTTTTTCAAAGATTTTAAAGGTTTTAAAGTTTTGGGTTTTCAAAACTTTTTGGGTTTTCAATCCAAAAAGTGTTTTTAAAAGGGTGATATTAAGTGTTAAGTGATTCCCCAGTGTTTTATAAGCATTTTCCTACAAATTGGGGCTCTTAACACTTGTTTTTTTAAGAGTTTTTAAGTGATTTTGAGTGATTTTTCGGAGCCTCTGTGCAGGTTTTCCGAATCGGAATACGAGAGCTGAAATTTCAGCTCAAATTTTCCGACTTGGAATTTGTACTTTCTCCGAATCGGAGAATCCTCCTTTTCCGAATCGGAAAACGAGCCTCTGATTTGGGGTTTTGCTTCTGAGAAGTCACTTTTCCGAATCCAAGCCTTTTTCCAAACCCAAACTTTTCCAAATCGGAAAATTGTATTTTCCGAATCGGAAAAGCTGTTTTCCGCATCCAAGTATTTTGAGCCAAATCCGATTCGGAAAACTTCTGTTTCCAGATCGGATTTCGCCTCTTTGAGCCGAAACTCTTGAAAATTTATTTCTCAAATCCGACACTAAGCTTGCTTTTAAAACTTTTCAAATCTCAAAGCTTTTTGTGTCCCGAGGCACTCAAAATATCCGTTTTTCGAAAACCTGTTTTTTTAAGCCAAGTGAGTCTTTCAAGGAGGTCTGTTTTAGCGAGAGAAATGTCGAAGGAAATCCTCGGAATCGGATCCGAGACTCGTCCTCCCGTCCTGGTGATGGGCGAGTACCAACAGTGGAGACGCCGAATGATCCACTTTCTAGATCTGCTGGATGAAAACTTGATGAAGTCCATTCGAGAAGGACCTATCCGACCGACCGTCACCGTTGCCGCGGTACCTAAAACCGATACTTGTCCCGAACTTCCGGCGTACGTGGTCGAGAAGCCTGTTGAGATGTGCAACCCAGAACAGAGAGCCCGACATCTCATCAACAAGCGTGCACTAACCCTGCTGATCATGGCTCTCCCAAACGACATGTATGCGAGAGTGGACAGTCTGACCAACGCACGAGACGTTTGGTTGGAAATCAAACAACAGATGCAGGGAGGTGACACTGCTGTGGAGAGTCAGAAGGAAAGCGCACTCAATGCCTACGAAGGCTTCAAGGCTAGGGAAAACGAATCCCTCATTGAGTCTTATCAAAGACTGAATGCCGTCGTCAACGACTTGAGACGGCTCGGGGTTGAGAAATCAAAGTATGAAGTGAACGTGAAGTTCTTGAAGAATCTCACTCAGGAATGGCAAAACATGGCCATCAACATTCAGCTAAGCCGGAATCTGGGAGCTATGGGTCTACATGACTTATTCAGCATGATGGTTCAACACGAAGAATTCATCACCGGTGGACGCACCAAGAAAGCAGTCGATCCTCTAGCATTGTCGGCCGTGCCCTTCGGAGGACCAAGCACTGCTCCCGTCCAACCAATGCCATACAACAGCGTCTCTCCCCAGTACTATCCAGAAGAATACAGTCAAGAGTTCAACCCGAACTATGGAACAAGCGTACAAAATCCCGACGAACCGGTGATCATTTCTATCTCAGACGAAGAACTCTTCCATGTGAATGAGTCCCTTGCCCTCATCTCACACAGTGTACAACGACTGAACGCAAATCGTGGATACAACCGTGCACGAGGATCCGGTTTTCCCAGTGGAGGAAGAATGGGGCAAGGCAGAGGAGGTCATTATCAGCCAGAGAGAGGTCAGTACGGAACTCAAGGGAGAGGAAGCTATCAGCAAGGGGGAATACAGGCTTACGATCAAGGAGGTTATAGGAACAACCAGGGAAGGTTCAGAGAAGATCAAGGCAGATACAGAGATCAGCCGAGAAGAGACAACACTTATCTTGACTATCAAGGAGGTCAAGGTAGTCAAGGAGATTGGAGAGGACAAGTCTCAGACAACAACTACCGGAACAGCTTGAGGCAATATACTCCTGAATCTGGGTATATAGATCGTCAGGGATATGAGATCGGGTATGGAGGAAGACATGAGAGTGGAAGGCTGGATCAAGGGCCAGGATACGGGTATGAGCAGCATAGAAGTGATCGAAGACAAGATGATAGAATAGATCATGGGAAAAGCAACTACAATGGAGGTGAGTCCAGGGAACCAGTTCCAAGCAAGTCCAGAGGGATGATCAACAGACTCAAGCTGACCAAGGAATTCAACGGTCAAATCATCCTCAGGGTCCCATAACCCAGAACCCCGCTCCTCAACAAACTGCAAGTCCCACTACCACTTGTTACAAGTGTGGTAAGTTGGGACACTACGCTCGAGATTGCTCCGTCAAGTATAAGGATGCCGCGTACTTTGAGAGGAAGGCCTCACTGATGAGGAAGAAAGAAAAAGGGGTTGCTTTGCTGGTAGATGAAGAGAACTGGGTCTGTGAAGAGGAGAGTTCAGACGAGGAGGATCATATGGTGAAGGGTCTTTGCTTGATGGCTGACTTCGAGGGATCAGAAGCCGTTGGACCGAGCACTTATCAAGATATAGATCCGTCTGAGGTATCGTCTCTTCCAGATATAACTGACACTGTGGCAATGTTGGAATCTAAAATTTGTGAATTAGAGAGATGTCTCCAATCGGAGAGGACTCTCGTCACGAAATTTAGAATCGACAGTGTGTGACAACCGTCAGTTCCGACCTCCAGGTTAATTTACGCGTTCAGTCACTCTACAGCATTTCCGTAGGTTAGAAGTTAGTTAAATAAGTTTTAAGATGAAAATAGATTAGTTTGCGAGAAAAAGTTAAGTTAAAATCCTAAGAGTTCCGAAAACTGCCCGAAAAAGCCCGAACCGGCCCGAAATCACCCGATAATCCTAAAATGCCAGAATTAAGATAATTTTTGGAAAATTAAGTTATAATGTATAAATTATATGTAAAGTAACTTAAATAACCTAAAACCACTTTCGAAAAGTTAGAATTTGCGAAAAAACGACAAAAACCCGGTACCGCGTCAAATTAACAGTGTCAAATGTACACTGTTTTAATTAAAAAAAAAATAAAATAAAGGGAGAGTGGGTGGGACCCACTAGGGGCCGGCCACACCACCCCCAAGGTGACCTCTCCCCTCTTTGATATAAAAACCATCATTTGTTTCTTTTTCCCAACAAATCTCATTATCATTTTTCAAATCTTCATCTCTCTCTCTAATTCTCTCTACTCTCTCACTAAAAATCAGCCAAGAACACAACTTAAATCCAGATTTTTGAAGGTTTAAAAACCAATTTTGAGATAAAGATTGGGTGTTCATCAAAGGTAAGCATAGTTTAGATGATTTCTACTTCGATTTTTAACTCATTTGTGAGTTTTCCTTCTTCTTTTTCAAGGGTTTTAACCCCTTTTGATTCAAGTAAAGAAACGTGTGTTTGGGAAAGAGATTGAACCTTAGAAAATGTTGTATAACAATCTATGAAGGTGAAAATCAATGATTTCCCCATAAGAACACAAGAAATGCATCAAAAATCGTTTAGATGATGTTCTTGACCACCAAACTTGTGCTAAACTTCATCAATAGTTCATGCATGGGTTTGGATGGTATGAAAGCATATTTTAGTTATAATACATTTGAATAATCTGAGTTATGGGTGAAATAGCAAGAAAAACCCCGAAATGGTATGATTTTATGTGTTTTGGTAGCATATTGGATGTTGAATATTAGACAGATTCTGTCAAAATAGTTGCATGTACTTTACACGACCCAAAAAGGGCTTTCTTGAACTTATTTCTTCATGAAAATTTTATGGGATGATATTTAATGTGTTAGGGTTCAAACCCCACTGGAATGGTGCAAAAACACCAAGATTTGAACCCAAACCACCATAAAACATTTTTGTGTGCAACAGTGTTTTGGTCAGAAACTTTGGTCAACTTCAAACTAGCATAACTCCTTGATTATTTATCTAAAATACGATTTTCTTGATTCTAAACTCAAGTACTTTGAGTTAGCTTTCTAAAAAGTCCAAGATCATGTCATTTAGAGGAGTTTTGGGACTTCAACCAATGAGTTTAAGTTGGTGGTGTAGGCTGTCCTCTTATGGCAGATTACACATGCACCACTTGAAAAGGTCATATCTCCCTCAAAAACCATCCTTATGACATGAAACTTGTCTCAAAAGTTTGGTTTATGTTTTAGCTAGAAAATCTCTTTGGAAATTCGTGATAAAGTGGTGTATAGAATTATTTATGATTAAAACAAGGACTAAAGGTATTCTGGAATTTCAGCCCTTACCACTGATTTTGTAAAAATGTTTAAAAATAGTAAAAATTCTCTAAAAATCATGAAACTTGGTGAAATTGTTCCTAACATTCCCTAAAACAAGGGGTAAAAATTTAAGGACTTGATATTGGGAGGACCTAAGTTCAAAATGGTAATTTTTACAACCTAAAAATTTTGGCAGATTCTGGAATTTGCTTGAGAAACCAAATTCATAAATTCTAAACCTTCCAAAATGTGGGGAACACACCAAAACGCAATAAGATGAATTTTTATTATTTGAGACACTGTAAAATAATATACTGGCATTATATGGATATCGATGTGATTATGACTTAGGGACCGTTAAGCTTAGAACTTACGATAAACCTATTGTGTCTTTTAGGGTAAGAGTAGTATCGGACCGGGACTTTACCGCATATCATCACTTACCGACCCGCATCAAACGCTCGAGGTGAGTATTCACAGCCCCACTTTTACCGTTTTATACGTTTTGGGGTGAAAAGCATGATATGAATGAATGTATTTATGAAAATGTTATGAAATGAACTGTTTCGAAATGAGCAAAATGGATTTAAATGAATCGAATTGAAATGAAACGTAAGTGAGTTAAATTTGATATGTTATAGCTTGATATAGTGAGATAAAAGGAAAAATATGAATAAGTCCCCGAAGACTACTATTAACTCATAACAATGGGCCTAAAATACACGTGGATAGCGCTATTTGGATTGACATACCCACCTAGAACTGACGAGTGATAGGTGCACTGTATTGAACAAAACGTTCTACGCAAGTGGGATTTACTTCCACCTCTGGGGTAGATAGGGGCAAAGCATGTCATGAATTGGAAAGGATTGTAGTAACTCACTAATTATCTTGCGATTTACAAATCATCCGGAAAAATTTACTCACTGTTGGTAGTGAATGAACGGATTCACTCTAACTGTATACGATAACTTAAGCGAATGAACGGATTTGCTTAGTTAAATTTTTGAAAAGTGTAGTGAATAAAAGATTCACTGAAATGTCGTTGCATTTAAAATATTTGTGCATATAAAAACCTGTGAACTCACCAACTCTTGTAGTTGACACTTGTTTATCATGCTTTTCAGGAAATCCGAAGGTCTGATAAGATTATTAGGGGAACTTTTGTATAACACCAGTCATGTCAATTCATATTTTGTTTAAATTTGTAAACCTGAATGATGGTTGGATTGTAATACTTGTAGTACTGTGTAAACTCTTTTAAACTTTTGATATGAATGATTGGTGTGTTTTATTTCCTATCGCGATGAAATCTTGACTGTGGCACCTCGTGGTTCCGCTTTAGCGGGGTGTTACACAGTGCAATTTATAAAGACTCTCTCGAGGATTTGACCATAGTCTATAACCGTGAAACACTTGAGTCTGGGATTAGAGAGTCCAATTTAGCAAACAAACTTAGTTGTCTTCAAAAAGCCCATGAGGAACTTAACAGTAACCATGGGGAGCTCAACATTAAATTCCAGTTGCTTTCGGAAGAAAGAACTCGGTTGTTTTCAAAAATACAAGAGCTTGAGGACAACAATTTTAAAAGAGGACAATCTGAACAGACTTTAAGTATCCTCACTCAGCATGCCAAAAAGAATCCTTTTTACAAAGCCAAACCCGGCCTAGGTCTGTCTGAAAACCATGTTTTAGATAAAGCACCTTCTCATCTATACAACTTTGAGGATATGGCAGCCTCCAAGCCCAAACCTGCCATAGTAGGAGGACATGTGACCGAGGAATTTGTTAGGCAGACTGTCACATACACCGAAGTCATAAACGGTGAGACCATAACTGGAACCATCAGTCCAACGAACAGTACCTCTAGTAGTCCTCCCACTAGTCCCCCTCCGAATAGACCAATCTTTGTTCCGGCTAGTGATCCAACCAACTCTGAACCCACTTGGGAAGGCATCAAGGCCAGAACCCCTAGAGTAGCAATGCCTCCCATTAACTACACAGACCTTAACTCAAGCTATGATACTAGGGAAATGGAACTTTCAGAGGAGACCTTAGTTATCCCACCCGAGGATACTTCCGCAACTAAGTGTCCCGACCTAGTCAGGCTAGAAAAGGAGGTGTTTGCTCTTAGGCTAAAAGCCATGGATTTGGATGCATGTCAACATCAGATCTTAAATCTGAAAGTTATTGTTTCGGAGAAAGACACGTTGGTACGCAATCTGGAAAAAGACTTGCTCGAGGCCAATGCTGAGAGAATTAGGCTTTCTTCAGAGTGTGAGACCGCATCCTCAGCTTTCACTAATTTTCAAAACAAGGTTGCGGATCTTCAGGCTCGATACGTTATCCTAGATATCCAGTTTGAACTTTTAAAAGAACTTGATCATGATGAAAGGATAATGTATCGCCAATCTTTAACCAACCAACGGGTGTCCAACTCCATTCTGAAAAGGAAAATTATGAATCTTGAAAATCTCCCCTTTTCTAACTCAGTTGATGATAAGACTGCTCCAATCCTCAACCATCCAATAGTCACTCCCCAACCCAAACCTGTCTTAGACACTGAGGACTATTACTCCATAATATCAGATGATGATGAGCCCCCTAACTCACACCATAGGATAGCCGAACCCAAGACTGTCCAAGATCCAAATGTTGAATATGATATGAAGGTGTTTTTAGATGAGGATGATGATCCTTCAGGCTTTATTCCAAAGAAGCCAAAATCTGTTGTTGTCAAATCTGAGAAATCTACTGAATCACGAGCTCCTATTTCTGAGAAAAGCAACCCGGAGGGTGAAAAATGTGTAGGTACTGACAAGGGCAAGTCAGTTAAGCCTCACGCACCCAAAGGACTCCAGAAAAAGCATTCAAAGTCTAACGATGCTCGTAACTCAGTCAAACCCATTAAAAGTCTTGACTTTCAATCAAGTTCCTTTGAAGTGGGTGAGACATCTCAGTTACAACCAAATCAACCTTTCAGTTCCACAAAACCTAAATTTTCTAAAAAGCCATCTGGAAAAGGTGGTAACTCCATTCCCACAAAACCGTCCTCTAACTCACACCGTGCTTTTCATGCAGATGCGAGGAGGAAAGATGGTGGACAGAATGTGAAGCCACCAAGAAAGGATCATCATGGGAGGAACAACTCTTTTTCTGCTTTCCCTAAGAAGCATAGTCCTAGCCGTGCGGGTTTAGGCTTTGCTCCACCTAGTGTAGGAAAGAATTCGAACATGTCTGTTAATTCTAATCGCAACTTGAACGATGCTTTTAATACTTTTCGCAATGACATGTGCTTTATGTTTGATAATTTCCTGCGTTATGGTGTGTCTAACTCTTTCTATGCTCCTAATACTAATGTCAAATCCCGAAAGAGAAGGGGAAGAAAAAGAGGAAAAGCAAAATCCTCGTCGTCAGTGAAGTCCCCTCCGCCTAAGGAGAAATCCGAAAAGGGGACTACACCGACTGATTTATCAGTTTCTAACCCACAGGAACCCATTTGGCAATGGGTCCCTAAACAAGCTTAGTTGTCTTGCAGGTCAGTCATGTGTGGTACTTCGATTCCGGTGCATATAGACACATGACTGGTCAGAGATCCTTCCTTTTCGACTATGTTGAAAGGTTCGAGGGATATGTTAAAACAGCCGACAAGACGCCTAAGCCAATGGTGGGTTATGGGAAAATTACAGATGGGAAATACATCATTAAAGATGTAAGGTATGTCGAGGGGTTAGGATACAACATGTTCAGCTCCAGTCAGTTCTGCGACAACGGATACTGGGTGAAGCAATTTCAATACGGAAGCGACGTGAATGATGAAGACAACAACGTCATCCTAAGTGCACGTAGGAATGGCAATCTTTATTCCACCGTCTTTCGTTCAATCCCTCAGACTCACCCACAGTTTGAAGCAATATCCAATCCAAGGAATGCAATCTGTCTGCTCGCGAAGGCTTCAAAGGAGGACAGTTGGTTATGGCATCGAAGACTCTGCCATCAGAATTTTAAAGACATGAACAAGCTGGTTTCGAAAAATCTAGTCAAGGGACTACCGGAGACTCGCCTTTCCAAGGATACACTGTGTCCCACTTGCGAACAAGGAAAGATGACGAGAAGCTCTCATCCACCGAGAATGGATACGAATAGCAAGAGTCCCCTTGACATGATTCACATGGATCTTTGTGGACCTACCAGAACTGAGAGCTTAGCCCGAAAGAAATACATGTTAGTTCTCGTTGATGAGTTCTCTAGGTTCACATGGCTTGAATTCCTACGAGCCAAGTCTGACGCTGCCGATCGAATCATTGCCTTCATCAAGCGGATTCAAGTTCTCTTGGGTCGCCGAGTGAAGAAGTTAAGAAGTGACAACGGAACCGAGTTTCGCAATGCAAAACTGCAATCCTTTCTCGAAGACGTGGGAATCTCTCACAACTTCTCTGCCGTACGCACACCTCAACAAAATAGGGTAGTCGAAAGGAAGAACCGGACGTTGGTCGAAGCGGCGAGATCCATGATGGCTCATTCAGGAGTTCCTCAATCATTTTGGGCTGAAGCAGTGTCAACAGCATGCTACACGCAGAATCGGACCCTGATCGTCAAGCGGACCGGTAAAACCGCCTACGAGATGGTCGAACAGCGTAAGCCTAACATCGATTACTTTCGAGTCTTTGGATGTAAATGCTATGTTTTAAATGACCGAGATGATTTGGGAAAGTTTGAACCCAAGTCTGACGAGTCTATCTTCATCGGATACTCACATAACTCGAAGGCTTATAGGGTTTTCAACAAACGGACCCGAACCATCCTGGAAAGCTCAAATGTTGATTTTTCGGAAACCGAAACCTATTCTATGGCAAGTTCAAGTAATGTAAATGCAGTTTTTCCTGAACTGTTCACCGCACCACCGAGCACAAATTCTTCCACTAACTTTTCTGCTTTAGACTTCTTAGACCTCGCAGATTATGATCTACCCACACTCACGGGTTCGATTGTAGTTCCTGCTCATGCTGGTTCAACTTCTACTTCAGTGACGTCCGATGCTTTCGTCACTGAGCCATCTTCAAGCACGTCTACTAACTCAGTGTCACCAGAATCAACTGCGGTCTCTCCCCCTGAAATCTCATCCTCAGCCTCATCGGAACCTGTCTTAGAACAGACCCCACAACCTGTTCTTGCACCTATCCCAGAGGAAGCCCCACTACCTTCACCCAGTTCAGCTCAGAGAACGTATGCACAGGTAGTGAGTGAGCCCCGGTTGGAGGCATCACCGCAGAATAATCTGGCGGCCGGGTCGTCAAGTAGAAACCAGCAAGAGGTCTTGGCCGTGCAAGATGAGAACGACGCCACCAACAATCAACAAGCTTATGTCACTCACCCACACACTCACAAGTGGACAAAAGATCATCCCCCCTCCCAGATCATCGACAGTCCCTCACAACCTGTGACTACGAGATCCGCAAAGAATGTAGAAAACCTGATTCTATTCGGAGGATTCCTTAGTGATTTCGAACCTTCGGATGTTTCCCAAGCTCTCACTGATCCGGATTGGGTTTTAGCGATGCAAGAAGAGCTTGCGGAATTCGAGAGAAACAAAGTCTGGCGCTTGGTAACCAGACCGTGGGGAAAATCCATCATCGGCCTGAAGTGGATCTTCCGGAACAAGAAGGATGAGAACGATCTCATCATCCGGAACAAGGCTCGATTGGTCGCCAAGGGTTATCGCCAGCAAGAGGGAATCGACTATGATGAAACGTTTGCGCCTGTTGCCCGGATCGAGGCAATTCGAATCTTCCTGGCGTATGCCGCACACAAGAACATGACGGTGTATCAAATGGACGTCAAGTGTGCCTTCTTCAACGGAGTTCTTCAAGAAGAGGTGTACGTTGAACAACCGGAAGGATTCGTCGATCCCAGATTTCCAGAACACGTCTACGTGTTGGACAAGGCGCTTTACGGTCTCAAGCAAGCTCCTAGGGCATGGTATGAAACTCTCACTGATTACTTGCTAGGAGTTGGCTACAAGAAAGGTACAATCGATCCCACTTTGCTTCTCAAGAGGTCAGGTAAAGATTTAATTATCGTTCAGATATACGTGGATGACATTATCTTTGCATCTACAAAGCCTGAGATGTGCCAAGAGTTTGAGAACACCATGAAATCCCAATTTAAAATGAGCATGATGGGCGAATTGACGTTCTTTTTAGGACTTCAAGTTCGACAACGCCCTGATGGCATTTTCATAAATCAAGCCAAATATGTTCAAGATCTTTTAAAACGATTTGATTTCGGTGGCTCAAACTCTGCGGCAACACCAATGCCCAGAAATTTTCAATTAAATGCAGATACTTCTGGTAAACCGGTTGACCTGAAAACTTATCGGGCAATCATTGGTTCTCTTTTATATCTTACGGCTAGTAGACCAGACATTGTCTTCTCCACGGGTGTCTGTGCTCGTTTTCAGTGTGATCCACGTGATTCACACCTGTCTGCAGTCAAAAGAATCCTTAGGTATCTGAAGGGCACACCGGATTTTGGCCTTTGGTACCCAAAGGATTTTGGTTTTGAACTAATTGCATATACAGACTCAGACCATGCAGGTTGTAAGCTCAACAGGAAAAGCACATCTGGTGCTTGCCAGTTTCTCGGAGATAAGCTGGTGAGTTGGTCATCCCGGAAGCAGAATTGCGTATCCTTATCCACAGCGAAGGCGGAATATGTTGCCGCCGCCTGCTGCTGCTCGCAAGTTCTATGGATGAAAACCCAACTTGCCGACTTTGGATACACCATGCAACGGATTCCAATCTACTGCGACTCCAAGAGTGCAATTCAGATCACGGCAAATCCTGTTCAACATTCTCGGACGAAGCATATCGACATTCGATATCATTTCATCAAGGACCACGTCGAGAAAGGTAACGTTGAACTTTACTTTGTTGAGAGTGACTATCAGCTTGCTGATTTATTCACTAAGCCGTTTGACGAGAAACGTCACTTCTTTCTCCTAAGCAAGTTAGGAATGCTAGACCTTCCGGCCTGAGGTCTAGGGGGAGTCGGGAGTTCATGCTATGTATGCATGTGTGTAGGGGGAGTCCGTAGGAATTCTTGAGAGAGTGCATGAATTGAGGGTGAGCACTAAGTCTTGTTTTTAATGTTTGGTGTGCTCACTGACGTTCTCGGATCCACAACACCTTGGATACCATTTTATATTTTCTTTTGTAGGTGTGGATTCTCACAACGACTTCTGGTTACTTCAGATCAGAACTCGCACAAAACCCTGTCGAGACGTACCAGGTAAGTCTCTTTTCTCGGGAGTCGAGCGCTGAACTTGTAAATTTTTGCGAACTTGAAAGTTCAGGGGGCGGTAGAGTACATGTCTTGAACTTACAAGTTCGGGGACTAACTTTGCTAATTTCTGATTCTTAAAGTTCAGGGACTCGTTTTGCTCTTTAGTGAAACTTGTAGTCCAGGGTCTGTTTTGAAACTTCTTAAAACTACAAGTTCAGGGACTAGTTTGTAAGTTTCTTGAAACTTCAGTCCAGGGGTGGTTTTTGCCAATAGGTGAAAGTCGGGTTAAGAGAGTCATCAGGAGAGCCAAACACAGTGTTTTTGACCCAAACACAGTGTATTTCGGTAAAAATATAAATACCGGTTTCAAGATTTACTTTTCACAAAAATTCAAATTTTCACTTTTTCTCTCTGAACTCTCACCCGGTAACCGCTCTCGCGCTCGATTCGATATCGCTCGTTTTTGCTCCGTTCGTCGATCAGATTACGTTTTCGGATTCCTGGTAAGTTTACGATCAATCCTTATATAGTTATAACATCTAAATCTGTTGTTTTAAGGTCCGGATCGAAGCCTAAACTTTTCAAAACTTACCCGAAACCCAAACTTCTTGGAATGGGATTTCGGGGCTTTAAATCGATCCTCTGTTGATTAGAAACTTGTTATGAACTGATTTAGGATGCATGTTGATAGTTTAGAGCCTTAGATCGACGTTCGGTGAGCGGTTTTTTGTTTGGAACTCGAATAGCCTTCGTTTTCCGAATCGGAAAACTTGAACATTCAAGTTTTCCGAATCGGAAAACTTGAATGTTCAAGTTTTCCGAATCCATCTACGATGAATATTCATATATGTTTACCGATTCGGAAAACCAGATAAATCCGAATCGGATTATCAGGTTTTCCGAATCCGACTTGTGTCTCGGTTTTTAAGCTAAGTTTTTCCGATTCGGAAAACATGGAATCACCCGTACGGGTTTCCGAGGTGTTCCGAATCTCGTATGAGACCAAGTCATGCCAAATTTTTCTAAGTCTTACACATTTTCCGAATCGGAAAACTGCGTTTTCCGAATCGGAAAACCCACTTGTTCTTTATGCTTTATTTTTCGAAGTGTGGGAGTTTCCCGAATCGGAAAAGTGTCTTTTCCGAATCGGAAAACTTGTGTTTTATTGAACTGTTTTTTTCTAAGTGTTGGAGTTTCCCGATTCGGAAAATCACCTTTTCCGAATCGGAAAACACCCCCTCGTGTGTGTTTGCTCGTTTTTCGACTCGGAAAATACGAAATACTCATTTATGGGTTTTCGAGGTTTTCCGACTCGCGCCTAGTCGAGGGTATAGTCTTTTTAACGTAACATTTTTCTAAACACTTAGCTTATCCTCTTGTGACTTGACAGAAATGGCTCGTCAATCGAACACTCCTGCTCCTCCTTCTCCGGTCAACAACGCTGCTGACCGGGCCCTCATTGCACCTGCTGACATTCGTCCCATCCACCAAAACAACGGGTACGTTGACCTGTCCAACTTCACTGCTCAGGACGAGGTGGTACTGGAGATCCTTCGTGCGCATCCACTGGCGTACGCGATGCAAGCCACTGCCAACGTTCCCATGATTTACCTTCAGCAGTTCTTTGCTTCATCTACTGTGGAGACTCGTGATGGCATACAGACCATCGTCGGTCGTGTTGATCACACCGACCTTACTATCACTGTGGAGGACCTGAGGCGCGTCCTCC